>CM028133.1:751852500-752195000 GCA_016271365.2 Neoceratodus forsteri | reverse complement strand
GCCTGGAAATGGGGCGTGGATGGGTTTGCAACGGGTCAGAAAAATGGGCCGGAGGGGCGGCACTTAAGTCAGAGAAAGTTTTATTAAGGCAGTTAGCAATACAGGTGGGGTCAGTCGAGACAGTCCCATTTATGATAATCTGGGATGGAGGGAGGGGCGGGTCTTACCATTAAATCTTTAATGTTGTCCCAGAAAGCTCTGGACGAGCCCCAGGAGGATGTCAACGCAGCCTGGTAGAATTTAGCTTTAGCCTGCTTGATTGTCCAGGTGCATTGATTTAGGGCTGCCCTGTAGGCTTCCTGTCAGCAACCCTACGGAGTCATTAGCTAAGTGCCAGAGGTTATCTCTATTTTTAGTTGTTGGATCAGAGCAGGAGTGATCCATGGCCGATCATTTTTTATCCTACGGTGTTGAGGTGCATACAGATCACAGGCATGGTTGAAGGCCGTGGAGAGGTAGGTAAGGCATAGTTAACATCAGGGCGCTGGCAAATGGGGACCAGTCGATTTGGGCGAGGTGACATTTGAGGTTGCCTAGAAACTGGCGAGAGGGGTCCTGCTGTACCCAGGGCTGAGGGTGGGGGAGGACCAGAAGCAGATGACTGGGGAGTGGTCACTGAGTGAGTCCGCAAGGACATCAATGGAGACTACTTATGAGGTGGGTTAGAGAGATGACGTCCAGGAGGAGCTAGTTCCTGTTACTTTGTTAAGTCTAGTGGGCTGAGTGACCAGTTGGGACAGGTCAAGGGCTGCAAGCTCATTCTTCAAATTATCAGCCGACGGCTGAGCCAATTGGAATTTAAGTCACCCATAATTAACTGTTCAGCTTTGGGGGTAGAGTAGCCAGGTAGTCAAGGAGAGAGGTGGCTGCAGAGTCTTTGTTAGACCCGGGGTAGATAAGCCAGTTAGATAGAGAGGACCGTGTCCAGGGTAGGGGGTGATTTTTAAGGAAATGGCTTGAGCCCCATGGTTAAGCTTCGGGGTTGGGAGGGCAAGCCCGAGGACGAGTTGCGAAGTAGTTAGCACACCCCCCTCCACGCCTGCCCATCCTATCGGCCCTGGAAATGGTAAAAACAGGAAGGGAGATGGCAGAGTCAGGCGTGAGGGAGGAGAGCCAGGTTTCGCAAGCATGAGAATATCCGGGGTGTTGGGTGACCCAACATTGGAGGGCTGCAGTTTTCTTGGAGGCTGCATATATTAATAAAAGCGATTGAAAGCCTTTGCCATCTGTGGTCAGAGGCGTGGCTGGGGTGACAGGCCGGGGTTTGAGTTCACATTGCCGGAGATAGGAGCAGCAGGAGAATGGGGCGCCTGCGTGGTGTTTGTAGCTGGCGCTGGGGTGCATATGTGGCTGACGGGACCCCACCAGGGAGGAGCAGGGATAGGAAGGGAGAGAACAACTGAGGGCACTAGCGAGGATAGTGTCCACTTGTGACTGGAAACACAAAGCTGTGAGTAGCACATAGGTGGTTGGTGGGTGGGGGTGGCGTGGTAGTCCAGGGTATGGGAGGATTCAGGGAATGGATTGAGGGATAGGTGTGGGGTAGTCCGATGGGGAGCTGGGAATTGAGAGTGGGGGCAGTGTGCTTTGGTTGGGGGCAGGTTAATGGGGGTATAGAGGGCAGAGGAGAGCATAGAGTGCTGCAGCAGGAGGAGGGCCAGCATAGCAAGGACCATGCTTGAGTGAGACATTACCCAATATAGAGCAATAAAAGAGGGCAGGCTCCTCTAGTGCTGGTATGATATAACCAGCAAATGGGAAAGTAGGCTGATTGGTTTTGAGCCTCATGTGACAAAAGAATATACCCTATATAAGGGAGAGCTGAGCAAGGGTGGTGGTGGGGGGTTGGGGAGCCGAATGCGTGAGCGTCATGGGGTTAGTTACTCCAGAGCAGCACCGACTGCTGAAAACAGAGCCTAGAAAAAGGCGCCAGAACCACGATTCAAACGACAGAGCTGAGCCGAGCAGAGTGTCCACAGGTAGGCTGGCTCACTGTCTGTGTCACGATTTCTGTTTTTCTTTCTTTTTTTTTTATTCTTATCCAGGCAGGAGTTTACCTTAGGGCAAACCTTAGTTCTATAGTTAGTGCATAAAACATGTAATTATTGTTTTCTAATGTTATATAGACCCCATCAAAATGAATTAATTTGCAAATTAACTAGAAAGCTACCATGATTTGTGTGCTTACACATTAAAATTATATTTATGAGGACAGCTTTCCTAAGTTCTAAATAATTTACATTTTCTTAGATGTATTTTGAATCCTCTTTCTTTTGGACTGTAACAGTGGTTAAGAACAATTCCTAGTAATCAGTCTTAGTATTGTATTAGCAGATGGTGTATTACCACTAGACATATCTGTTTATTCCTGCTGTATTTCTTAAATGAATATACATTACAAATAAAAAGTTTTAAAAATGAAAGCAATCTGGTATAACAAGGGGAGTAGAAGATGCAGTATAAGGAAAGAAAGTTCCAAAGATGGGAGGGGAGGGCAGTCTAAAGACAACGGGAGATATACCAAGAGAAGCTAAAAAGGCCAGAAAACTAGTAAGAATGTAAACAAAGAGACAGAGTTAAAGACAGCTGAGGAGTCACGGAAAATAACAAGACTTTAATTGTGTATATCAGAAAGGAAAAGAAAGCCAAGCAGGGTATAATGTGATTAAAATCTGGGAGAGAATGGGAAATAAGATGGCTGATATCATTAGAGAGTAGTTTGGCTTGATCTTTGTGATAGAGGCAGGAACCTTTAAGACAATAAAAGTGCAATGGAACAGGAGATTATTCAAAACTAGAATTTAGTATACTGCTAGAAGAAAGGTGCATATGAGGCAAAAGGCATTGATGGTAGACAAGTCCCTGGGACCAGATGGGTCATACTCCAGAGTGCTGAAAGAACTGAGACAGGAACTAGCAGTGCCTTTAGTGGATCTGTTCATCTGCTCTCTAGAGACAGGGGTTATCCTTGTTGTCTAGAGGGTGATAGACAGGGTCCCCCATTATACTGATAGCTGAAATGTCCCAGAAAACTACAGGCTAATTACAGTGGCCTGACCTCAGTGATGAGAAAGCTACTGACCATCACTAAAGAGAATATGATAAACATTCTGGAAGTGAATGGGCTCAAGGTCTAGAGGCAACTTAACTTATGAAAGGAAGGTTACACCAAACTAAGTTTGTCACCTCACAGATGATACCAAAATCAATAGGTTGTTAGACACTGAGGAAGGAAGCAGGGGCATGAGAAGGAACTAGAAAGACTAAGTGGGACTTAGATTTGGCAGTTAAGGTTCAATTATGTAAAAACAGCCTAACTCACAGAATCAAAAGTAGGCACACTTACGGGCTTGTAGAGTTGTACTAAACATGTATTAAATACATTTTTAAAATATAGCAGCCATAGTGAACAAAAAAATTGTGTGTTTCACACAAAAGTGAGCACTACCAAGAGTGAAAGACTAAAGACAAACGTTGTTCTTTCATAGTTCTACTCATTAAAAAGATCATATCCTTCTGCAATTAATTTAAAAATTTGCAAATGGACAACCCCTTCCGATGAATGAAACACTGCTATCACATAATTAAAACAGCATAGATGGTAATCTCATGTTCATTCTATATTAAATTAAATTAACATCCATAACAATTTCATACTGTATACAGTAGATGGCTTTCCTTACAATATCTCTATCATGTGTATTTACAGTGTTGAACGTGGAAAGTATGCTCAGTCAGAAAGTAGATTCTGACTGTAATGCATTGTGCTTGATTATCAAATTTCAGAAAGTGAAGCGCTAAATTACCTCAACATGCATAAAGCTAGTCATGACACAATATTGCAGTACTCATACCATAACAAAACAGAGCCTTCAATAACAAGCAAAATATTCATGAAAAACAGAGATATACAAAACAGCCAATAAAAATAAAGCATGAAAAGGAAGAATTTAGAAAGGAAGATCATGAGAATATAAGGTATAAACACTCTACCAGTATTATTACAGTTTTTGCTTTTTAAATTACTAATAAGACTTCAAGTCCAATAATAGTTTGCTATTGACAGTGAAAACCCGTTGCTTCAAGACTTGTAGAGACCCTCAGTGTTCTCTTCTAAGTTTCTTTCCTTGACTCATCTATAATTGTTTTACATGGAAAGTTACACTGCTCTAAAACCTAATTGTATGGATAAAAACATTAAAAAAAGAAAAGGAGGGCAACAGGTATACCACATATACATTCAATCATTAGCAATAGATTTCATTTACAGTGGTTGCCAAGGCAAGTCAAAATCCACAGTGCATCACTGTTATAACAAGCATTACCATTGCCAAAGTTCACTGTTGGTACATGTATTAGTATTGTACTGGGTAGGACAGGGCTACAGGTCCCAGTGCAGCTTATTTACCGCAGTTGAGTAGCATCATTTGTCACCAAGAATACACGGTTCTTACTTATTCCCCAGGTAACTTTCTACTGTCCAGGCTCCCGTGTCCTCAACCCTCCACGCTCAGGTGCCGACTCATCATTGTAGTCCCACCCCAGCTCTTTTGTAGGGCAGGAGAGGTCCCAAAAGGCAACCCAAAGGATCGGGCACCATGACTTGGAAGGGAGGGTGTCTTGCCTGTGTACCCTTTCTCAGCACCGAATGGCACAAAATTGAACAAAGAAAGATGGAAGGGGTCTGTGGGACTACAGGCAAGAGACTGGAAGGTAGGGGACAAGGAAGAAGAAAAATCTCATGTCGGGAGAGAGTCTTCATTTAGTTATTATGCCCGTAACTCAGGATACCACATTGGCAGGGCAGGTAGGGGTATCATATTGTGAATATGAGAATAAAGCCCCCTCTGGGCTTGTGGGGCTTGGGCATAAGACAATGTGGAAACAGCCAGAATGAAAAAATGCTCTTGCTTCGGGCAGACTCCCAGAGCTCAGGGCCCAGGACAAAGTCCTGGTTATTCCCCATGATGGTGAGAGTGAAGTAAGGAGGCAGCAGTGAGAGTGGAAAAGGCTGAACTGGTGAGGAAGGGGTGGGATGTTAGCCATGCTGATCGGGACACAAATAGCTGTTTGTTGGGTTGTAACCTGCAGGTGAAAGGAAAAAAGTTACCACATGATTGATGCTGCATTTTCTTTTCAAGTGCAGACCATCTCAGACAAAACACAATCATGAACAACCTGGCTGATGATTGGTGTGGCACAGTCAAGTCCCTTGCAGAGAGCTCTGTACTGGACAGACAATGTCACACCCACTCAAAAGCAACTCATTTCAAGAAGTTCACTGTGTGTACATGAATGGCAGACTCAAAAAGCACTCATTAGCCTTCAGACCAGTATAGCAGCAATCAGAAATACCAGTTTTAGGATACTTAGCTGAATGTAAAATAATTGCCTTGAAACCAAATGTTTCCACTCCAAAATCTATGACAGGTGAGATTTCTACTGATGCCAGAATTAATAACATTAAATAGTGTAAAGTAAATGAAACCTGATGTATATTTATGAGTTGGGCCCTCATTCTGACTAATACCAGAATAAGGAAGAGACGGTAGTTTGTGGTATAGTCTGATGAACTATGGTCTGTTAGGATCACTTGTAAACGTAGTGTAGGGCTCACTGTTTTAGTGTTTGCACCTAATAACAGTTTTGAGAGGTGCTGAAACATAATTTTATTTTGCTTTTAGCAAGTTTTATTTGTAGTGTGAGTTTGAGTGCTGTGTGACCTCTCCAGCACTTCAGGGCAGCTGCAGTATATATTGAAGGAGCTCGGCAAGCAGGGTGGTCTAAATCTTAGCCTGAGTACTGACTCGTTATATACTGTGGCCATTTGTGCTCCTTCTAAAGCAATACTTTGCATGCACTTTTCTATTTTATTGTAAATGAAACCTGATGTAAATTTATGAGTTGAGCCCTCATTCCTGACTAATACTGGAACAAGGAAGAGAGACAGTAGTTTGTGGTATAGTTTAACGAACTATGGTCTGTTAGGATCACTTGTAAGCGTAGTGTAGGGCTCACTGTTTTAGTGTTTGCACCTAATAGCAGTTTTGCTAGGTGCTGAAACATAATTTATTTTGCCTTTTAGCAACTTCATTTGAGGTGGGAGTTTGGGGTGCTCTGTGACCTTTCCAGCACTTCTGGGGCAGCTCCAGTATATATTGAAGGAGCTCAGTGAGCAGGGCCAGTCAAGTAGGGCACGCGCGCAGGCCGTGGAGACATGCATCTGTGCATGTTTGGCATGTTCTGTGGGAGCTGTGGGAGATCGTGTAACCAGGGATAGTTTAGTTCAGGTATTTATCTTTGGGACTGTATGTATTTATACTGCTGATTCATCTCCCTTATCCTGTTTTGTAAACACACCACAAATCTGTGTGGGAGGCTGTTCCGTTGTTGTGTGCAACACTAAAAATATGGCCCAATTAAGAACAAAATCAATTGTTGCTGAAGGGATACAATGTGTTTGGTGTTTTATGATAAATATCTCTACAATTATAGAGATAGCTGCAGGGTACATTTGTCCTAAGTGTGAAGAATACAATTTTAAAACAAGAAGCAGCCCTATTTCATAATAGGCTGTCTGACCTTGAATCTAGCCAGAATTTAATGAGGGCAAGATTGAATGCATTAAACAAATCACCAGCACGAAATACTATGGATGTGCTTGGATCAAAAATACTTCTCAAAATGAGTCAACAACTTATCTTCTCAAATAGAGTCAAGAACTATACAGCACACAAGTCATAACAAAAATCCCTAGAGAAGTGGCACATGCTGACAGCTCAGATGAGCAATGGTATGGCGTCTAAAGCCAATGTGTATATAAAAGGGCCGTAAGGCATCCACTATTCATTGCCAATTAATAACCGGTTTGCTGTGTTTAATCAACTTGAGGATCCTGACTTAATTGACATTGATAAAGATGTATCTGGGCCAAATGAATTGGCTGTATCTACAGATAAAGGTCTTACAAGCATGTTATTATATACGGATGTACTCACTGACACTTGCTCTACTGACTCTTTTGGGTACCCCATTACTACCTTTTGCTGAACCCCAACCTAGCCTATATACTGACCTTGAACATGCATGAACTATAACTGATACTATTGATTCTTTAATGGTGCCATATAGGCAGGTTTATGTCTTTAGTGATTCCATAGTAAAATACCCAGATAGGGCCATTCTTGATCCCGATAAGGAGCATCAAACTTGCTCGAGTTTTTGGGCAGCTAGAATTGCAGATATTACAAACATGGCTCCCAATATCTTGGCACATGGAGTACAAAACCTCTTGGCGTACTACACATTGGTACAAATGATTTTATGCACTCTAGCCCATCGGAAATAAAAAGGATTTGATTGGTCTCTCAAATATTTTGGTCGAACAAGGTTGTGAAATAACATTTTCAGAAAACTTACCAGTCCAAGAGCATCAATTGAACATAATAACAAATTGCGAATGTTCAACAATTGGCTTTGTGCAAGGTGCCTTAGATAGGAACAGAGATGTATTACTCATTGGGAAGATTTTATCAGTAGAACTTATCTATATTGTAAAGGTGGACTACATCTGAGTTATACAGGTAATTCATTATTAAGTGATCATATTCTGAAGTATATAAACAGTCAGTTAAACTGATTGAATTTGGGAGGACTTGTATCCTCCCCCATGTAGGTTGCCTGTTGTACAAACAAATTCGAGCAAATTAAAATGTTTGCATTTTAACACAAGGAGACTACATAATAAATGTGATGAGTTAAAAGTTACCTAATGACAGGCGTGGCTGACATTATTTTTATCACAGAGACATGGGAGATGATAAGTCCAACTGGGACTTTTCCTTCCTGGGTATACCTATATAAGTATAACAGAAAAGAAAAACAAAGAGGTGGTGTTGCTATATTCTTAAAAGTGATTTACAAGTGGTAGACATATCAAATCAGATTAAAAACAAACAGTATTTCTGAAACTGTATGGATTAAATTGCTAGTAAATAAGCAACAGCTCATTTTATTGGGGTTTGTTCTCACCCTCCAAGTGCTTCTAGTGATTATATAGATATTATAATTGAGAAAACAGAGTCAGCCTGTTCAGTGGGTGATATTATTTTGACAGGAGTTTTAATCTACCTGATATTGATTAGGATAGGATGATGGCTACAACAAAATCTGGAACAAAGATTATCAATATGTGTGCACAGTGTGGTTTATTTCAAGAAGTTATTTTACCTACCGGGGTACTAACTTACTAGATCTTGTTTTCTATATAAATTCTTGACATTAACTATCCCCATTGGCAACAGTGATTATTGTTCTATTAGTTCTCTTTAGCACATACATCTATATTGGCATCCTGTAATACTAAGATTTACCTATACGATAAGGCTGACATTAACATTATTAAAAATAAACTAGATAATGTTGACTGGTCATCTATATTTAACAGCATGAAAATAGAAAAATGTTATGAAGTATTACTCAACAGCATAATTGATTTGAGGAACAAATATGTTCCAATTAGACAAAAAACTTCATCTAACAAATCAAAACCAAAATGTATGACTAAAGATTTAATTAAACTTATGAAGAAAAAAAAATGTCATGCAATTTATTTAAAATCCTGTACATCTGCAAATTAGAGCTCTTTCTTAGATATCCAGAAAAAATGTAAATAAAGTATACGTAGGTCAAAAGGAAGTGCAAGATAGATTTAGCATTAAATGCACGTAAAGATAACAGTTAATCCTTTTATGCTTACATCAACTCTTTAAAAAATTCTACCTGTTAAGTTGCTCCCATTCAAACTGATGATAAAATAATTTGTGATCCACTTGATATGGCAAATTTGTTTAATACAAATTTCTGTAGTGTGTTCAAGAACATCAGACTAATAGTTCTATTGATCTTCCTTGGGTGATTATATATCTATAGCAGAATCAGATATTCATGCTAAATTAAGAAATCTAAAGCGTAAAATCAAGCGCTTCCCTGGATAACAGTCCAGGGGACTTATTACATCTTTTAGCAGATAGTTTATCCACCCCATTAAAATTATTATTTGAATATTGTTTATATCACGGTTTTGTGCGGAAATTTGGAAAATCGCATATGTAATACCCATCTACAAAAAGGCCCATTAATCAGTGGGAAAATTATAGACAAATAAGCCTGACATCTTCTAAGGAAATATTTTGAAAAGTCTTATTAAAGACTTTTAACTGTAACCTTTGAAAATATTGATACCGAATAGCATGGCTTTAGGAAAGGTAGAAGCTGTTTAACTAACTTGCTGTGCTTTTATGAAGATTTAAGCCTGCAGTTGGATAATAGGCTTCCATATGACATAGTCTATATAGATTTTAGCAAAGTCTTCAATCATCTCCCCATTGGGCATTAATAACAAAATTACATCTTTTAAATGTTAATCCGAATTTAATTAAATGGCTAGCTAATTGGCTGGAAAGCCGCTCACAACAAGTCATGATTATTGGGCAGCTTTCTTGTAAGGGACTAGTCACTAGTGGTGTTCCACAAATATCAGTATTAGGCCCCACCTTATTTCAGTTTTTATAGCTGACATAACAAAGAAAATTGTTCAAATACTGTCAAATCGCTGGCGACATAAAAATTGGTGGGCCATATGCAAATCCAGAGCAAATATCTACAATTCAAAAGACCTGGACTTAGTGTCCAAATGGATTGTTACCTGGGGATAAAACTAAACTTTTCTAAGTGTAAAATTAGGGATTTGGGTAATATTTATACATATATATATTTATACACTGGACAACATGTTATTGTAAGTACATCTACTGAAAAGGATTTGGATGTCCTGATATCAGATGACTTCCTTCCAACCTCTAATATAAATGAGGTCATTCTTAAAGTCAATCATATCATCTGGTCTATTAAATGAAATATTGGATCAAGGGTCAAAAGAGTATTGATGCCACTTTTAGAGTTTATGTCATTCCACATTTGTATTATTCAATCACAATTATGGTGTCCATATCGGCAACAGGATATCTCATTATCAGAAAGGGTACAGAGGAAGTATACTAAAATGGTGAGAGATTTAAGAGATATACCATCTGAGAGTAAATTAAACTCTTTACACTTAATGCCTTTATCAACAAGGCGATTAAGGGACAATCTCCTCCTTTATATGCGATATCATTAATGATCCGTACTTAATAGTTAATTTGGGTTTTCACTTTAAAGATGTACCTTACAACTTTAGAGGACATCCTTTACAGTTACAACCTAAGAATTTTATTTCCTTCTGAGGAAGTTCTTTTTTGTTGTGAGTTGTTAAGTTATGGAATGCATTACCTTTAGAAGTGATTGCTAGTAATTCTAAACAGACTTACAAAACATGCTTGGATAAATGTGTCCTTCCTGGTCCAATTTCTTGTTACTATTAATATATAGGAGCAACTCATGGGCCTCCTGGCTCTATAGCTCCTATTAAAACCTCTATGAAACCTAGTACTGTACATGAAAGCAACTGCAAATGTGGACCGACAAACACCAGAATATAACTTTTTTTTGTGAGGGTGATTTGATTCCAGTAAATTAATTATTATTACAGTAATGAATAACACATGCTAGAAAAAATATATATATTATTTTAAAGAATCATGCCTATGTTATTACATATGATGCAAAGTAAAGTGCTTTATTTCTTTATTAATGTTTAACAACATACAAGAAATAAATAAAACAGATAGGAGCAAGAGATTCCACACTTCAGCAATTCTGTGCTGATTGGGTTAATACTTACAAAAGGGGTGAGGCAGTGTAGTGTAGTGGTTAGAGTACTGAGAATTGAACCTGAAGAGCATTTTTCCATCCTACTACCTTCATTCATTCATTCACTGTCTGTGAGACCATAAAGTGCTAGTGTATCAAGCATTTTAACCACTTTGAGCTTACTATAGTACTGAATTACTTCTATTCACAGTGTTACTTAATTTTGTGTTTGTTGAAATTTAAGTTCTAACACATGAGTCAAATCCCAAGTTGCAAGTATTTGTCTCTGCTCTAGCAAGTACTATTGGTCTCAAGCACTCAAGCTTGTAGACAGGAAGTGACATGTGGGGGGACAGCTGCCTGACATATTTAATCCAAGTACGCAGCATAGAAGTTCTATGGCCAGGAACTAAATGTCTATGCCGCCCTCCTCCCAACAGTCTGGCCGACTGCAACCTCCCCTTCCTTCTCACTGGGTCAACATCTGCTCCTACACATTTAACTCTCTCTCTAAGGTATCAAGCAAAGCTAGTTATGGTTCTGCAGCATCTGTTTAATGTGAGCACAACACTGTTGACTAGTCTCAACAATGTCTTAGTGCTAAGTAGCCCAAAATGCTAAATGTGTAACCAGACATTTCCTTCACCAGAGTGGCAGCGATTTCATAAGAACACTGGCAGGAGTGGATTGAAAGACAAGCAGCTTTCTTGACAGAATGAGCTGCAAGCAGTGTTGCTCTCTCTCTCCTCTTCATTGGAGTGGCATGGATAGGAAATGGAGATGGGGATTTGTTATTGGCTTTGAGAGACAAACTGCTTTCTTGACCATGGTGCCAAATAGCAGTGATGGAGATCAAATCAAACCAAGAGATTATGATTTGATACATGTAGGGTATCCTCCTGGAAAAAAAATAACCATGCACTACAAGTCAATTAATGCTGTTCAAGTTTATTTGAAGTCTCACCATGTTTCAAATAAGCTTGCACAGTATTTCATAATTAGCTGAGGCTCCTCCTCTATAGCTCTCACTCCTCTACTCTTCCTCTCTCTTGTTCTCTATCCTCTCTGCACCTCATCTGCTATCTCCTTGTAACCTAGTCTCCAAAACTTGTTTTGTTTCTCAGATGCTTTGTAACTGTTTAGCTTACACTTTTGTAACCTTGTCCTATGTACTGAATTTGTAATCTGACTTATATGTCTTATGTTTTGAATTATAACCTGACATGAAACCTTTCTAAAAGAGCCCTGGCTCAAAGGTATTGTAATCCTAGACCTAACAAATAAATAAATAAATAAAATGAATAAATAAGCTGCAACTGACTTGGTATTCCTGTCCTCTAGTGTCCCTTTTTGTTAATGCAGATCCCACTGCTGCTGTCTGCCACTGTGGTCAAGAAAGCAGACCATCTCTCACACCCCTACACAAATCCAGTTTGAAGTTTCTAGAGGTGGTACCCTCATTTACAGCAGAGGCTTTTTTGTATACTGCTCAGCAGCTAGCTACTACTGTCAGAATCTGGGACTGCACACTGCCATGGAAGCCGCTTTAAACTCTCAAGTCAAAACGTGCACCAAGATCACTGCTGGCTACAATTGCTGGTCACATAATGTAGTTAACTACCTCAGGGACACACTGAGCAAAGCCATGTGCTGTAAATGGGGAGGGAAGGCTTGTGTAGCTGCTGTGTCTTTGTTGGGAGTCAGGACTATGGGCAAGCAGCCAGGGAAAAACAAGGAGGAGGTTACATGGGTATGAGAGATTGGGAGCCAATTAGGGCAAACATCTGTCCCTTTCAATAGGAAATGAAATAAAAATCTGAACACCCACATAACAGAAATAGCCAGTCAAGCTTTGCTTTGCACAGAAAAAGGCCACCCAAATACAGTAGCTAAGTAACACGATCTGGACCAGGATCTTTTCCTTCCAGGACCTCACTGCCTGTTTCTTAAGTGATATAGCTCCACATGCCGATGATCTACAAAACTATTACAATATTTAACAAGCATGTGTCAATGTCAAATGTTTGCATGCTTGTATTGGCATTGGTAGTGGAAGATAGAGATGCATAATATCAATGGCAGTGAAATATTGAAGTAACACCAACCTCCACCCCACCCTGCAGAGACTGACAGGTGTCGGTGGTGTGGCTTTTGGCTGCTAGCCATAACACTCCATTCCATTCCACCACCACCTTGCACACCGACAGGTGTCGTGAGTGTGCCTTGAGGTCATCAGTCCTTACGCTTATCCCATTCCATAAGGAAATAAGCTGAGATGGATGGTATAGGAGAATGAGGTAAACGTTAGGTCGAAGACACCAGGCACACCTCAATGCCTGTAAGTGGCTGTAGGGTGAGGATGGGGTGGGGTGGAATGAGGTGAGCATTACAGCCAATGACTCCAAGTCACCCCTCTGATGCCTGTCAGTCTGTACAGGGTGGGTGTTACAGTTGGATACCCTAATGCCCTGGGTGTTTATGGTATTTTGCTCCCAAATATTCAACATGGGCTTTGGGACCCACCTGAAGAACAGTGGCAGTATCATTTTGTTACTCAATCCCAAACAGTGATTTCACACAGCAGTGTGCCATTTGGCACCACAAGTGCAAAAACACATTTTGGGCAGGATGTGAAAATACAGCTGTACTGTTCATGGGGAGTTGTGAAGAAATGGCAATGTTGAAAATCTGGAGTGAAAATATGAAAAAGTGGCAAAGTTATAGTGTGCATAGAAACTGTGCATTGCACACTTGTAATGCAGTCATTTTTTGAATGTTTTCACCACATTTTTAATATGGATTTTTGGGATCTCCCTCATGAACAGTGGCACTGGGATTGTTAATCTGTCCCAAAAGTTGATTTACTAAGCGACTTCTGCGCCATTCTGCACCACAGGTGCAAAAACACATTTCAGGAAGGATGCAAAATGACAGCTGTACTATTCATAAGGGGTGTGAAAAATGGCAATGTTGAAATTTGAGAGAAAATAAAAAATGGATGAAGTTACTGAGCATGTCTAGAAACTGCACAATGGATGCTCGTGAATGCAGTCATTTTATGGAGTTTTCACCAGATTTTCAAAAGGCTTTGGGACCCCACCTCATGAACAGTGGCTCTGTTGCTTGTTAATTGGTCCCGAAAGATGATTTATTTTATTTAGCTTTTTGTTTACTGGTAGGTGCGCTAGCCAGAAGGTGACTATTTTCAGGCATGATCCAGGAGAGTACAATACAGGATAACACAAGGAAGCAAACATTACAGTTGAGGCAATCAGTACAGAGTACATTCATGACATATACAGAGGCAATTTCAGCTAAGGCTAACATGATGTAGGCTAGTCTAGGCAATGAGCAAACAGTACAGTACAAGGAGGTTACAGGGAATGTTGGTACTAGTAAAGGTCAGGATCAGGGAGTCTGAGAGCCGTAGGGGAACACTTATGGCTTTTACCGCAAAAGCACTAGATATTAGCAGGGTTTGTGGTCTTCCCACTGGGCCAGAAGGTGGAGTGGCAGGAAGGGTGCAGGCCAAGGAGATTGTGGTGGGGTAGACAGCCAGAAACGTGGTATGGAGGAGGGAGGGTGAGCCATATCGGGAGAGATAATTAAGACACCCAGCAGTGAGTTAGATGGCTAAGTTCGGTGGAAGGAGCTGTAAACTGGGAGAGCAGCAGGCAGCACATGGAAATTGAGAGATGTACCGAGCTGCTTTTGCGGCGCAGGCTAGGGGACGCTGGTTCATGTTCCCACTGTTGGCATGAGAAAAAGGGGGTGATGGAGAGAAAATACGGTGCATTTACGGCTCAGCGGGTAGTAGGAGAGGTGTCAGCCGAGCTTGTGGTACCGAGACTGGGCATACGAGTCGGTACAACAGCCCCTCATTGCACAAGCTAGAGGTAAAGAGTAGGGGAAAGTGGGGGAAGGGGAAGTGAACCTTACAGTACCAACTTCTGATG
This sequence comes from Neoceratodus forsteri, assembly GCA_016271365.2. NCBI lineage: Eukaryota > Metazoa > Chordata > Ceratodontiformes > Ceratodontidae > Neoceratodus > Neoceratodus forsteri. Next base: position 752,180,292 of record CM028133.1, on the reverse strand, counting down.
GAAGTCTATTTAGACAGTGCCCAGGTAGCGGAAGAAGAAAAACATGATAGTAAGAGAATAACACATAACAGCAAAATAAGGTGATCATTCATATCTATCTAGTACAATTGTATCAAATGGACAAAAGATAGGGAGCTAAGGAGAGGGGTAAGTCTTAGGAGGAGGGAGAGAGAGAGTGAGGAGAACAGGTAGCAAGGGGGGGAGTAGAAACAGGGGAGATGTGAAGATCAGGTAGGGTCAAGCAGGTGCATTGATCAAGGTGGCCAGGTGAAGTCTCAGCCCATGCTTGAAGGCAGGGTGTGAGGGTGCTTGTCTGAGGTCCAGAGGAAGCTGGTTCCACAACTTAGGGGCTGCATATTGAAGGAGCCAGTTCCTTTTTGGTATGACAGTGGGGAACATCCAGAAAGGCTTTATCTGCTGATCTTAGTTCACGGTTAGGAATTGAAGGAAGAAGTAATTTAGCAAGTGCTGCAGGCTGTCTTTGTCTGAGAATAGAGTCATTTAGACAGCCCAGGTAGCTCTAGTGGCCGAGGGAGAGCCACCCAAGGTCAGTGTATAGCTGGCAGTGATGAAGAAGTCGTGGAGCTTTAGCAGCGCATTGGCATATATTATTGTAGGTTACATCCCATTTGTGCAGAGCAGATTTGTGGGCAGAAGTAAGTATGGGCATTGCACAGTGTTGTGAGGTGGTAGGATCCCCTGGCTATGGCTAGTTTAGCAGAAGACGTAAGCATAGCTCGTTCTGTAGGCTGCTCCCAGCTTGCAATTAACATTTTGCATGTGGTTGGATGTGTAGATTTAAATCAAGAGATGGGTCCAGTAGTATGCCCAGGAAACAGAAGAAGGTAACCACCTGTAGAGGATTTCCATTTAGATCTAGGACATTCAGAGGGGTGGTACACAGTCGAAGCTTTTGTGTAGTGCCTAGTAACATGGCATTTGTCTTGGTGGAATTGAGAATAAGGCGGTGGGAGTTTAACCATTTCTGGATGCTGGAGTAGGCTCTATTTAGTGATAAGTTAATGTGCTCAACATTGTGTGAGCTGGCATAGATGACCAGGTCATCTGCATAGAGAAGCGAGGAGCAGGCAGGTATTTAATCTGGGAGGTTGTTAATAAATAGTGTGAATAGAAGAGACCCAGAATAGAGCCTTGGGGAACTCCGATGTTCATTTTCACTTGGAGGAAATGGCTGAATTGAACTTAACAGCCTGAGACCTGTTTGTCAGGTAGCTCCAAACCAGTTAAGTACAGGGAGGAGTAGCCTATTTTCCAGATGGTGGACAGGAGCAGGGGTGGTCCACAAGGTCAAATGCCTTGTAAGGTCAATAAAGACAGCCCCTGTGAGCCTTCCTTGATCCATGTCAGAGAGGATGTCTGTGGTGAACTTAGCTAGGGCCATCGTAGTGCTGTGGTTTATCCTGAACCCATGCTGTGCATCATTGAGCTGCTTAGTAGTATCAAGGAATCCCTGGATCTGTGTGACAACCAGTTTTCAAGGATTTTGCTAAGAGGGATAGTATTGCAATAGTCATGTAATTGGAGATGTCATTTTGTTCCTTTTTGTAGATTGGCAGGATCCTGGCCATTTTCCAAAGGTCTGAGACTATGCCACTGATAAGGGACAAAGTGAAAATTTGCTAGTGGTTTAGAGATAAAATCGCAGCTAGTTTTAACAGGCGAGGTTCGAGTTGGTCAGAACCAGGACTGGTATATTTCAATATTTTCTTTAGAAGGGTGAACCTGAGTGCTAGTAATGGCTTTGAAGTAGAGGTAAGGTTTAGGGTTACTGGTGTGCAGGCAGTCAGAAGGAGGCATTGTTAGAAGTGGGGTTGCTAATGGCAGTGCACTGGTATAGGATGAGAGGTCAGAGAACATATCGTTGAAAGCATTTGCTATGGTAATGGGGTTGTTACAATGGGAGCTGCTTATAACCATATCAGAGGGAGTAACTGATTGAGGTGTTCCCAGGAAGGTTTTATGTGCCCCAGAATTTACGGGGTCATGGGCTGAGTTTTTAGCAAGTTCTGGTAGTACAGGCTTTTAGCAAGCCTTATGTTCTTTCTGCAGGAATGTCTTTGCTGTCTGTATGTAGAGTAGTCCCGAGGCAACCCAGAGCTTTGTAAGATTTTCCAGAGTTTGTCCCTGCATCGAAGTTGTTGTAGGAGATCTTTATGGAGCCATCTGGTTAGTTTTCCCCTGACTCTTCAAGGTGGTTTTGGAGCATGCTTGTTTTACACAGAGAGAAACTGCTGTAGAAATGCATTTAGGGTATCTTCTACATTCACTGCATGGTATATGCCCAACCAGTCAATGTTAGATATATCCAGGAGGAAGGAATTTTCATCCAAGTTTGCAAAGTTCGAAAAGTTACCAGCCAAGGTGGGGGGTGGCTGACCAGCACGCCATTGACAGTAGATAGGAGAGTGGTCAGTGATGGAATCAGCCAAGATCCCAGAGCTAGTCATATGTTCAGGTCTGTTTGTCAGGATCCAGTCAATAGTGTACCAGACTTGGTGTTGACAATCTGGTGTTTTCCGATGATTTGCTGGTGAAAATTTAAGCCTTGCACTAGTGAAGTCAGGGTATTGTGAGAGGGACCCAGCCAGTTCAGGTTAAGCACCAAGGATGACAGCTTCATTTTTATTGATGGATTTTAGAGTTAGCTGGAGTGCTTCCTGAGCCCGTTTACTCCTCCTGAGGGTGGATGGTAAATACAGATTATATGGAGTTTTTAGAACCAAGTGTCAGGAGCATATGCATTGATTCACCACGGTTGGGGGGTTTGGCCAGAGATTATACTGATGTCCAGGTAAGACTTATGGTAAGGCAACACCTCCAACCCTCTTTGACCTCGGGTCTGTCCTGACGAATAAATGAGTTGCCAGGTATAGTGCACATGGTATCTGGGGTTGTAGGTTTCAGTCAGGTCTCCGATAGGCACAGTATGTCGGATCATATATTTTGAGCCATGCTTCCACTTCAGGCAGGTGATTCAGTAGGCTCGGATGTTCATATGTGATAAAGTAGGCCTTTAGTTTGCATAGTTAACACTTTCAGGGAGCCCCACTGCAGGGGGACCTGGATTCAGTCAATATCACCAGAAAGTTTAATCAGAGTGATGCTAGGAACATAAGCGGTGAGCTGAGGAGGCCTAGGGGCACTCCTGCGTCCCTCCACTTATTTTGAGGGAAGACAGAAATCGATAAGTGCAGCCTTTGTTTAGTAGAAGGTGTTCCCAAGAGGTTTAGGTCATGGGTCTGCAATCATGAGGTTGGAGACTAAAGTCAGTGGCTGGGGGGTTTAAGACTCTCATAGCGCAGCATCAGAGAGACTTATTCATGCCCCAGAGGAGAAAAAGGCAGATTAGGATACTAAGCCCATTTGGTCTGCCATGAGGACACTGTGCGAATGTAGGAGGAAGACATGTTCCCACTTGTGTGCCGAGATCCTTTTTGTTTGAGCAGCTGAAAGTTTTCCAGGGTAGGGTTGGAGGAGAGGTAAAGCTGGAGCTAGGTCAGGAAATAGAGCTAAAGCAGGCATGGAGAAAGAGAAGGAAAGCAAAGGTAATGCTAAGGATATGGGGGAGAGTTCAATGGGGGATGTAAAGAAAAGCCGTATAGTGTGCTCGGGAGGAAGGAAATAGATCAGGGGAGGATTTGGCGCGAAGGAGATTATGAACTTTTGGCAGACGTTGAGGTAGATCACCCCCAGCGGTGAGAGAATATAAGGAACCAATGGGAAAGTGGGCACTTAGTCATATGATGGGCTGAGTCCTATAAATCTAGAGGGTTGACCAGGGTGGGTGAGGTGGGGGAGGGTGGGGGCAGGCGGGCGCCGGCAGGACAAACTGCCACCGAAGGGGCTGTATACTTAGTCTTGTGACCGCCGGAGTTAACCTTAAGCCGGGTAGAGAGTGAGCGGCCTAGTCCCAGGTCAAAATGTTCCCAAAGTCAGTGAGTTCAGGTGAAAACAGCCACTTTTCCTGAGAGAGTACAGCCAGGCAGCACTTCAGACTGAGCTGGAGGCAACCGCAGCTGGATTCGTGAAAACATACCTGGCGGCTTTACGGCTTTAGCGGGTCTAAGGACCAGGTGCGGCCGGCTCCTGGTTCTGCTTCTGGGCGTGAGTTTCAGCGGTGGCCCCAGCAACGGCTTAATGGAGGAGCAAGGCACAAGGCTTTGGCGGCTTCAGCAGGGCAGGCGGATCTTCAGTGGGTTCCTGGGCAGGCAGTGGAGGATAAACGCAGCACTGGGGTCGAGATGGAGGGTTCCAAGCTCACGATGGGCCAGGAGAGGACCTGGCGGCTTTTAGGCTTTAGCGAGTCTAAGGATCAGGGTGCGCCAGGCTCCTGGTTCTGCTTCTGGGCGTGAGTTTCAGCGGCGGCTCCTAGCAACGGCTTTCTGGAGGAGCAAGGCACAAGACTTTGCGGCTTCGGCAGGGCAGGCGGATCTTCAGTGGGTTCCTGGGCAGGCAGCGGAGGGTCCATGGCAGCACTGGGGTCGAGATGGAGGGTTTCTAAGCTCAACAGGCCAGGAGAGGACCAAGCAGTGACCAAAAATCATCTTTTAGACAAAAAAATGAAATGACAGTGACAGTGTTCACAAGGTGGGGTCCCAAGAACCCCATGTTGAAAATTTGGGACAAAACTCCAAAAATTGGCTGAGATATCAACCTAGGTTGACCCCCTTGACTGCCATTATAGGGCTTATGTCATTTCTTCAATTCCCGGTTGGTCTTTCAAGAGTGCAGACGTTTTCCTGGTCCACAGAAGATCACTGATGCTGACCTCTACGGCAAGTATGTGTGAGGAGGTGTGGAGGTGGGGTACAGAGGGACTGTAGGTTGGGGAGGGAGGCTGGTGGGAAATGGTGAGGGACCATTTTTTTCAGGTTTAAAAAAAAGACCTTGTGGGACTATTTTCTTTTACAGCTGAAATATTAATTGAACAGATTTCAACACACTGGGGTGGCTCCCAGTGTGCCAAAGCACTGGTGGGGATCAATGCTGATGTTGATATTGGGCACCCTGAGGTCAGCTGAGAACATAGTGGTGTGGAGGGCGGCACATCTGACACTGGGTGGGCATCTCAGTGTCAGAAACATCAACAAGCATTTGTCAATGTCGAACGTTCAGCTTGCAGGTATTTGCAGTGGTATTTGGCACTTGGACATGGCTAAAAAATCAGTGACAAGAAGTACAAGCATTTGTCAATGCCGAATGTTGCTTGCTTCTATGTGCTTTTAGGTATTTGGAAGTCATTGGAGTGCAAATATTGAAAATTCGAAACTCATTAGCATGCGTAGAGGAAGGCAAGAACGCGACGCCAGGTAAAATAGTCATTATTTTAGGAATTTTTCACCAGATTTTCAACATAGCCATTTTAAGACCTCTGCTCATGAACAGTGTTACTGTGATTTTCTTAATGTGTCCCATACATTGATTTCGCACTGACTGTGCCATTAATGCTTCCATGGCATGGGCAGAAACATATTTTGGGCAGGATATGAAAATGACGGCTGTACTGCTCATAAGGAGTGTGTCAAATGGCAATGTTGAAAATCTGGAGAAAATATTGAAAATTGCGAATTTACGAAAGCGGTATAGGAACTGCGAATAATAATTCGTGAAACAGTCATTTTAGGAATTTTTCAGCAAATTTTCAACATAGCCATTTTAAGATCTGCTAATGAACAGTGTCACTGTGATTTTCTTAATGTGTCCCATACATTGATTTAGCATAATCGACTGCGCCATTGTGCGCTATCATGGGCGTGAAAACATTTTGGGCAGGATGTGAAAATGATAGCTGTACTGCTCATAGGAGGTGTGGTAAAATGGCAATGTTGAAAATCTGGAGTGAAAATATTGAAAATTGCGAATTTACGAGCGCAGTATAGAACTGCGCAACGCACACCGTAAAACAGTCATTTTAGGATTTTTTCACTATATTTCAACATAGCCATTTTAAGACCTCTGCTCATGAATAGTGTCACTGTGATTTTCTTAATGTGTCCCATACATTGATTTAAGATACCGACTGCGCCATTGTGGCTACATGGGCAGAAACATGTTTTGGGTAAGATGTGAAAATGACAGCTGTACTACTCATAAGAAGGTGTGGTAAAATGGCAATGTTTAAAATCTGGAGTTGAAATATTGAAAATTCACAAACTTATGAGCATGCGTAGGAACTGCTCAACACACACACGTAAAACAGTCATTTTAGGAATTTTTTCACCTAATTTTCAACATAGCCATTTTAAGACCTCTGCTAATGAACAGTGTCATGGTGATTTTCTTAATGTGTCCCATACATTGATTTCGACACCGACTGCGCCATTGTGGCTACATGGATGAAACATGTTTTGGGCAGGATGTGAAAATGACAGCTACACTGCTCATAAGGAGGTGTGGTAAAATGGCAATGTTGAAAATCTGGAGTGAAAATATTGAAAATTCACAAACTTACGAACCTGCATGGAACTGCAATGCGCACGCTCATAAAACAGTCATTTTTAGGAATTTTGCACAAATTTTCAACATGGGGTTCTTGGGACCTCTTCTCATGAATGATGTCACTGTCATGGCATTATTCAGGCCCAAAGGGTGATTTCGAGCAGTGAATGTAAATCACCCTTGGCCTGAATAACGCCATGACAGTGACATTATTCATGAGAAGGGTCCAAAACCCCATGTTGAAAAATTGGCAAAAATTCAAAATGGCTGAGATATGCAATAAAGTTGAAAATCCTATCTAGCCCATCATACAGCTTACCGGCATTTCCTCAGTTGCGGTCAGCTTTGAAGAGTGCAGGCGTGTTCCGGTCCACGAAGATCATTGCTCCGAGCTCAGGAGGTAAGTATGAGGTGAAGGGGGTGTGGGGAGGCAGGTGCGCAGTGGTGGGTGCGGGTTTTGGGAGGGGGCCTGGGAGAAGCGCCATGGGACTGTTTTCAATTCTACGGGTTTAAAAAAAAAAGATAGCGTGGGACGTTTGCCATGCTGGGGTGGTCTCCCAGCGTGGCAGAAGGATGGCTGGGGGGCTGTGGAGTCAACAGAGTTGGCACGCTCGTCAGCAGGCGATGTGGGATGGACGTTTGCCACGCTGGGGTGGGCTCCAGCATGGCAGAGGATGGCTGGGGGCCGTGGAGCCCGACTGGGATTGGGCACCCCGTCAGCAGACGACGCGGGACGGGACATTTGCCACGCTGGGTGGGCTCCCAGCGTGGCAGAAGGATGGCTGGGGGCCTGGAGCTGATGGGGATTGGGCACCCCGTCAGCAGACGACGCGTGGATGTTGGCCATGCTGGGGTGGGCTCCCAGCATGGCAGCAAACGATTTGGGGTGGCGGCGTGGACGGTGCTGTGTATGACAGTGGTGGTTTCTTTGAAGAGAAGACCACAGCTGTCACACACAGCACCGTGTCTGACTGGTGCAGGACTGCCATGCCTGCTCAATGGAGCAGGGATTGAGAGCAGGCACACCTCCAATGTGTGCCATTCTCCCAAGACGTTCCTTGTGCATGTGCTCAAGCGAACATAAAGAGTAGTTTTTGGCACACTGGGGTTGGCTTCCAGTGTGCCACATTAATGGGGGAGGGAATACATGCAGACACTGAGCCTAGAGCACCCCAAAGTCATCAGGGGACCAATGCCAACCCGGGATTGGGCACCCAAGTCGACTGAGAGGTTATACATGCTGACACAGGGATTGAGCACCCTGATATCCACTAGCTCTTTAATCCTGTTGCTCAACCTCCTTTGTCTCTCATGGTAGGCTGCAGTTGCAGCCAGTCCACCAGCGTGATCGCGCTTAAGGAAAGTGCTTTGGGCACTGTAAACTCCCAGCCTTACAGAGCTTAGGCGGTGGCATACATTGCACGGGTGGGAAAAGAGGAGCAAATGGAGTCAGCTGGGGAGGAAAGTGCCTCCTCCACCTTCCAGAATCGCCAATCTGGCGGCTCTTTTGTAAATTGATTTATGCCCTCCAGTGCATAAGATGTCAGCCAGGGTGCAAGGGGCTGAGAGGAAGTGACCGGTGGGGTGGCGAGGAGGGGCAGAGACATCAGCCAGGCTGATCGAGAAGCAAACAGCTGTTTGCTGGGCAGTGACCCTGCAGATGAAAGGAAAAAGCTGCCACATGATTGGTGCAGCTTTTTCTTTTCAAGTCAGACCACTTCAGGCAAACAGCATCATAATCAGCCTGGCTGATGATTGGCATGATACTTTCGAGCCCTTGCAGAGCACTCTCCATTGGACAGACAGTGTCACACTCTCAAAAGTCACTCATGGCAAGAAGTTTGACACGCATGCCAAACTTAAAATGAACAGAAAATGGGGAGGGACAAAGGACACAGATAGGAGAGGAAAGAAATTATTACAGCAAATGCACATCCCTAGCATTAATTGTATCACAGATGAAGACTGTGAACAAATGAAGCATTGTGAAGAAAGAACAGTAAGTGCCAACAAAAAATGTATTATTCAAAATGAAGAGATTTTAGCATTAACCTTCTCCCTCCCCACCCCACTCGGAGGCAGGGATGTCTGCATTTTCCTATTGACTCCTTTCCATTTGAAATCAGGTTCCCAGCAAAGTCCGTCACTCCCCACACTCATTTCCTAAACTCCACCCTGTGACTTATCCCTCACTTTATCTGCTCTTGTCTCTCCTCTACCTCACCCTCTCATCCAAGCTTGCCACATCCCCTTGCCTAATACCTCATCTGTCTTCTTCCCTGACTCTGACCTCCTAAAGCACTTTCATATTCTATTTATCTATCTCTAGTATCAAAACACTTACTGCTGTTATTAAAAGTCACTTTAATTACTATTATTCTTGCCGCACTTATTCTCTGCCAGCTTGTCACCATTGAAACCTTCTTGTTTAGCCAATGTATTTCAGATTATTTTTATGATGAACCCACACTGTAGTTCACTGACTTGCCTGTTTTTGTTGTGCCAGAATATTCTGTAATTGAATTTGTTTTGTCCCTGAAATGTTACTGTAAAATGCTTTTATTCCACCCCTATTCATTCCCTGGTTGCACCTGAAATGAGCCTCAGCTCAGTGAGCCTTCCCAGTAATCAAATTTTAAATAACTAAATAAATAAATAACTGTAAGGAAATCTATTTACTATATATGCATTTGTTATGTATGTTAATTTAATATGGAATTAACCTGAGATTATCATCAATACTGTTTTTATTTAAGTGATAGTACGATTTCATTCATCTGAGGGATTGATGTCTTAGACATTTTGCACATTATTTGTATTTAATTTAATTGCATGAGGATGTAATATTTTATGGGTAGTACTATAAAAGAGTCTTGACAAAGCACATATTTTGTGTAAAATGTTTTCTTTTCACTTTGGCTGCTGTATTTTTATAACTGTATTCAGCAAATTTTTGGTACAACTCTACCAGCTTGTCGTGTGCCTATTTTTGGTTCTGCAAGTTCTGTTTTCATATACAGTAACTGGACTACCTAGTTTTGCCCTTGTGCTCCAGGTTTCCTTCTGAGCTTCCTTTCTGTTCCACAGCTAATTTGAAATGCCAAAATGCATGGCTGAATATATGGGAAGCAGTACCAGAAAATACAGTATTGGAAGTGGATGTTAAACATTAGCCATACCACAAAGGAAAGGGACCTTGGGTCATTAGAAGTGATAGTTTCAAGTCAATGTCCCAGTGTACCAGGTATTTGGGAAAGTCAGCAAGTAAAAGTTGTTCAAGTGCTACACTGGTGAATCCTGGGGTGCTGTATAGAACAGGGAGGCAAACCTACAATACTCAGTAGACAAATGGTTACCAGCACTCTAATGCAGATAGTGACACTATAAAGTCAGGAGGTACAAAACAAAGGATTTATTCCAAGACCACAGTCAACAGGATGTTGGGATGCATAAGGATGGGTTTGTTTAGTAAGAGGATAAAGGTACTGTTCTCCCTCTGTGGTTACAGCTGAGGCTGCACCTAGAGTACCATGTCCAGTTTTGGAGCTATTTTTACATAACTGGACTACTTATTTGTCCCTGGTGCTGCAAGTTTTCTTCTGAGTTTCCTATCTGCTCCACATTTAGTTTTATTTTGATTATGCTCAAAGGAATACCGAAACTGCAGAATGAGCACCAGTTCTGCAGTGTTATACAGAAGGAATTGTGGTTCAGTAAGTGGTGAACAGACAGATGTTGATTTTTTGACTCACTAATTCACTGGGCAGGTGATGCAAACCTACTGTTGCACGACAATCATGTGATTGCTCAGAAGTTGCAGCAAGTGGTAGTAGTTTTTGGCCACAGTTTCAATTGATGAGGGTTTTATTAGCTTTGAGTGTATGGCTCTCCATGCAAAATGCCTCAGATTTTTTCAGTTACTAGTTTTCTCCCTCAGTCTACCAATGACCTCCCACCCCATCACCAACCTTCTTATGGATCTACCAGTTATACTGCTTGCTCAGAACCATGATGATGGGCAGCCTGCAATTCCAGTCATGAGAGCTTGCAGGGGTGCCAACCATGGGCTTGACAAGCATCTTTTTCCTCCATTTTGTCCCTCTGGTCGGTGGCGTCATGACACGTGTGCAAGCATGTCACAGTACAGCTCTGCCTCTTATGCAATCCCATCGCACTGCCACCCAGCTTCCACCAGGTGAGAGTCTCTGCAGCAACACCTGGTGTCCCCCACACAAGGAAGGAGAGCAGCTGTCAGGATCACAATCCTTCCTCACCTGGCTGACTCACTGAGTGACCCTTGTCTGTTCCCAAACCCTGGTCATGAATTTGAGGCACAAAAGCACAATAGCTCCTCTACTGGGAGAGCCAGATGACACCTCTGTTGGTAGAAAATATCATTAGAGGGCATACCTGAGTGTAAGTAGGATCTCCCATGGGCTATGGGTGACCAAGCAAGCAACATGTAGTGCTGACAGAGAAAGATTTATGGGAGACAGAGAAAAGCAGCTTTAGAAGCCAAGCTGTGTTTGTAAGATTAATACATGAAGGTGCCCTGAAACTAAATCTGAAGTTCGCACAGAGTTGGAAGCCTGGGAATGTACTGTGAGTACTTTAGATCACCATTCCTATAGGAGTACAGACTACTATTGCAAGATATGATTAAAAGAACTAACAACATAATAAGTGAATGTAGGAGGAGAATGTTTGATTAAGATGAAGAGTACTATAGAGGGATATCAGAATTTGACTGGAGTAAAGAGTCTTGAAATAGACATAAAAATAAAACAGTTAAATCATACTGAAGAAACTATAGTCACACTTTATTTTAAGTGTCAGTTTCAATGTAATTGCAGGGTAGGTAATCCTTAATTACATGCAACAAAGATAATTACACTGTAGTTGCATGTTTGTTGCATTTCACTGCATTGCAATTGCAGTACAATTGTGCTATGCTTACATTGTATATTACAGTGCAGTTAAGGAAACTTTAAGAACATTTAAGGAATACTTCTGGCACAAGTGGGTCAGATGGTGAAAGTGGAACCTTGACATCCTCTTTCATAGAGGAAGAGGGCATCCATGTGCTCAACCAAATCAAGGACTGTTTCCAGCATGTTACCTCACCCCTATCCCCAGTTCCAGTATCCCTGCTCTGTCTCAGTGTCTAAGAATCAGTCTTTTGAACACAAGCCTAGACAGACAAGAAGAGAGGAGAGGCTGGATAAAGCAGACACAGTTACAAAAGACAGCAGTATTACAATAGAAGAGGATTTTGAGGCAAGAACAATGAACAGAACAAGGGACATGCAATGCATCAGTCATCAGAGAACCAGCAGTACAGTATGCACAGGGACAAAATGCAACAGAAACAGATACTGATGACTTAGGCTTTGGATTAAGTTAATGGGGATATTTTAAATCTGGTAAATATTTCAGGCTATACTCTCAGCAATATAAAAGTTAATGTTTTAAGACAAAGTTTAAACTTTGTGCCAACTCAATGTACAAATGATTTTGAAACAGTAGTGGATTGCAATAGAGTTTATTGCGAATGTTACTTTTCCTGGTTGGAGTAGAGAAGAGAGCTCTTTTAAGTGATGGTAATCAGTCATCTCAAATTGTAATGCATTGGAGGACTGGTCAGGGAGATGGATCAAACATCCATTGGGCTGCTTTCCTTCTCCTGGGGGTGAGGGTGGGAAGAGCCCAGTGCTTGACTGGCTAGCAGAAGCTGGGTGAGAGGCAGCCCAAGCTGCAAGTTTTGGGAGGCGTGGCATACACCGACATGTGTGCTATGACATAATTTCATGCTACATCCTATAGGGACAAAAATGGAAAACACCCTGGCTGCCGCAAGGATACCTGCCATACTATGTAGGCCAGCACCCAGCAACTCAGGCTACTACCAGAATCTTGCTCTAGTCCTAGTGGATCAATGGACCTCCCATTCACCCTGCCATGTATGGAATCCATGGGGACTACAAGAGAGGTAAGCCCTGAGACAACATAGTGTGATGGGGCTGGGAGGACCAGTGGGGTGGAGGGCCAGCCAGGGAGATGAGAGCATTAAAAAATTGTAGTGGGTAAACAGCTTATGCAGATGGGTAAAAGTCAAAGTTTATACCTCACATGAATCAGTTGTCCAGATATTCTTTAACTTTGGTGAGAGGGACCTAGAAAGTGCATGTTCCACTTCACAGCCCCATTACATTAATTGTTCAACAACAGAATTTGATGCAATAAAAAGCTTGACTGAAAAATGGTCTATAACTATCAAGACTGTGGATAAAAGCAGTTCTATACTGTAGTAGTAATGGACTCTATATTCTAGGCACAAGAGCGTGCTGTCTCAGTTGTAGAATTGTACACCCGTTGAATGATGACACCATTATGTTATTTAAGGCAGACATTGATTTGTGCATGCATTGTGTATTTAGAAATATTACATGTAAAGTTTAGGACTTTCTTACTGTTGATTCAATAGTTACAGAGATCATTTATATTTTGCAAAATCCACATAGGAACAGGGATAGACCTCCTGTTCGCCCTGTTAAATCAAGTGCAGCTTCATTAATAGAACCATTGGCAAAATATGTAGATGTCCACAGTGAAGATATAGACTGTGGGTATCCAGTGTATTTACTGGATACTATGGATTTTCTGAACATTATGAAAGACATCCAGATTACACCTCAAACATTTTTATTCAGTGTTAGTGACATTAGACATTAGCTTGCTGTATACAAATATTCCACCTAAGGAGGTTAGGTTCCTTATGTATACAGCACTTTTAAGAGTAGATTTGCATACAGAAAGAAAACAGATTTTTATATTTGGCCGATTGAAAAAGTCCTTAAATTCAATTCCTTTTCATTCTTGGACAAACATTATTTACAATACAAAGGCACAATAATGGGTGAGGCTTTTTCCTCCAATTATTTATTTATTGATTACTAGGATTACAAATACCTTTGAACCTGGAGAGATGCAGGCCTATACTGGCATGATGGTCTGCATCCCTCCAGAAACTCAGGATCTAGGGGACAGGTTTAAATGCTTCATTGGAAGCATTTAAACTACCAAGAGAGAGCACTGAAAAGGAGCAGGAAATCCCAGCCTCCCCACCCACAAAACACAGTAGTTAAAGAGATAACTACCAAGGTAGAGAGTCAGTAGGGAGCAGGACAGGGGTAAATGCAGACAAAGGCAGTAAGGACAGGGATGGGGCTAAAGGGGTAAGGCCATAAAATAATGGAAGGTGAGTACCAATGCCTGCAGTCCATGTAACAAGCTCCCTGAAATAGTGGCCTTGATGGAAGATGGATGCCCAGATATTGTGGCAGTCACTGAAACATGGTACACAGAGAACCATGACTGAGATGTCAACATACAAGGATACACAATCTACAGGAGGGACAGGGTGGGTAAAAGAAGAGGAGGAGTAGCTCTCTATATAAGGAGAGATTAAAGCAACAGTGCTAAAGAATAAACAGGAAGTTGATGAGTCACTATGGGTCACCCTGGAGACAGGAAATGGCACCACAATCCACATGGGGTTGTGTACAGACCCCATCTCAGGGGAATGGGCAGGAAATGATAGAAGGCATCCTTAAAATGGCAGAAAAGGGAGCTATTGTTGATGGGGACCTGAATATGCCAGATGTTAACTGGAGTACCTTTGCTACAGGCACATCCAAGAGCAGGGCCATTCTTTTTTTTTTTTTTTCTACTCTTCTGGCGTGGTGGATCTTTCTTCCGGGTATCCTAGACTAGGACTCCTAATCCTTCCCAGGTAACTACCGTGGTGCCGCTCTTGGACCTACCTCCATATACCTCGTCCTACCCCGGGTGGGGAGTGGGGTACCCCTTTACACCCCTCCAGTCCATTAGTCTTTCGTCAGGCGGTCCAGCTGTGGTGGCCACTAGTAGCCCAGTTACAGGGGTTATCTGGGGCAGTTGGGACCCGTCTACTTTCCTTCACGCCAGGTGTCCTTTCCCCGATTTTCTTGTCCCCCCACAGGATGTGGCGCTCTGGGGAGACCAAGGAATGGTGCACTAACGTCACGCTCTCTTCAGGTTTCCAGCCTGCATCCTCCCACCCCTTTATGCGGTCCCCTGCAGCACCACCCATGTCACTGGGTGGTGGTCAGATGCGGACAGGCATCCCCTCCCTCCCTAGAGGAGGAGAGCAGCCATTGGGCACTCGATCCTCCTCTCCCCGGCCGCCCTCCAGCTACCCGAAATCTGCTCAACCCGGCTTCCGGCGCCGCAAGCGAAACTAACCGCGCCGGGCGGGCCGGCTTCAGGGCCATTCTGATGCCCTACAGGGGCATGCCTCAGACAGCTAGTGTTGGAACCCACTCAGGAGGGAGCAATCTTAGACCTGGTGCTCTCAAATGGGAAGGAGAAAGGATCTCAGATTTAGAAGTGGTAGCCATCTGGGAACCAGTGACTGCCAAACAGTATGGTTCACAATAAACACAGCCAAAGAGTCAAGCCATACAAAACAAGATTATTGGAGTTTAGGAGCGCTGACTTTGGGAAAATGAGAGAGTGCCTCAGAAAAGCACTAGCAAGCGGGCAAGAAGGAGGGGTGGAGGAACAATGGGGAATAATCAAAACAGCCATCACAGAGGCAACAAGCCTTTGTGAAGCAAATCAACAAAACAAAATGAAGGAAAAAACCACTATGGTTCTCAAAAGAGGTGGAAGGAAGTTAAGGAGAAAAGGATAGCATTCAGGAAATTTAAGGAAACACAGAAGGAGCAGGACAGAGAACTTTATAGCAGAAGGAGGCAGGAAGGCAGTCAGAATAGCAAAGGCACAAATTGAGGAAAATATAGCCAACTCTGTTAAGAAGGGGATAAAACCTTTTATTGGTACATTAGGCAGCAAAGAAAGATCAAGGGAGGGATACAGAGACTTAATAAAGGGGAGGGAATGTGGGCAGAGAATGACAGTGAAAAAGCAGGGATACTGAATTTCTGCTCAGTATTCACAACGGAAGAGGAGGGAGGTACCTAAACCAAACAAAAGAAAAACTCTAAATGGGGGTTAATACCAGTCCATTCACAGAAGAAAGGTTTTGAAGGAACTCTTGAAACTGAGGGTGGACAAAGCAATGAGGCCTGATGGGATTCACCCAAGAATTCTAAAAGAACTAAGGGTAGAACTAGTAACACCACTGACTACTCTCTTCAACAAATCATGGGAGGATGGGGTGGTACCTGAGGACTAGAGGATGGCAAATGTGATTCCACTTCACAAAAGTGGGAGCAGTGCAGAGGCAGGATACTACAGACCAGTTAGCTTGACCTCAGTGGTAGGGAAAATGATGGAATCACTTCTGAAGAAAAAAATTGTTGAGTACCTAGAGGCCAATGGGGCGAGGACCCAAGGCAGCATGGTTTCACAACAGGAAAGTCATGTCAGATGAACCTAATAGAATTCCTAGACTGGGTGACCAAAGTAGTAGACAGGGACGGGCTATGGATATGGTCTACCTAGAATTTAGCAAGGCATTTGACACAGTGTCACACAAAAAATTAATATACAAGTTAGCCAGCATTGGAGTGGGTCCCAAGGTGGTAGCCTGGATAAAAGAGCTGGCTGGACAACAGGATGCAAAGGCTAATCATAAACAGAGTCCACAGTGAAGAAAGGAGGGTAACTAGTGGGGTACCGCAGGGTTCAGTACTGGGACCGGTCCTTTTAATGTCTTTATAAGTGACATTGGAGAGCACCTGTAAGGAAAGGTATGTTTCTTTGCAGATGACACAAGAACTGCAACAGGGTTGATACACAAGGTGGGGTGGAAAGGATGAAAAGGGACTTGGCAAGGTTGGAGGAATGGTCAAATATGTGGCAGCTCAGATTCATTGCAAAGAAGTGCAAAGTAATGCATCTGGGAAACAAAATCCAGGAACAGTACACAATGGGGGAGTTAATGACAACAACAAAAATCAAAAGAGACCTAGGAGTAATTATATCAGATTACCTAAAGGTGGGCAAGCAATGTGAGAAGGCAGTAAGGAGGGCTGGGGGTACTGGGATGCATAGGAGAGGCATCACCAGTAGAAAACAGGAAGTTGTTATCCTCTGTACAGACAGTTGGTAAGACCCCATCTGAAATACTGCATCCAATTCTGGAGACCCCATCTCTGCAAAAACATAGACAGAGTAGAGGCTGTTCAGAGGAGGGCAACCAAAATGGTGCAGGGTCTGCACCAGAAGACATACAAGGAGAGGCTAAAGCAGCTTAATATGTATACCCTTGAGGAAAGGAGGAGATGGGGACATGATAGAAACTTTCAAGTATCTCAAGGTAAATAACAAAAGTACAAGAGGGTAGCATCTTTCAGAAGAAGAGATGTGCAGAACAAGGGGCACAATTTGAAGATAGAGGGCGGCTCAGGAGGTAATGTTAGAAATTATTTTTTCACAGAGGGTTATGGATGCATGGAACAACCTTTCTGAGGAGGTTGTGGAGTCAGGAACAGTGGGAGAATTCAAGAATGCATGGGATAGGCATAAGGCAATTCTAGTGGGGGTAGAAGGAAGTAAGCTGTTGATTAACTAGAATCTGCAATTCATCCATAAGGTAGGAAATGGGCAGACTAGGTGGGCCAAGCAGTCCTTATCTGCCATCAAATTCTATGTTTCTATGTTTCTATGAACCAGGGTTCTTTTACAAAGGTCCACGTCAGATTGAACAAACAATATAACACAAGTAGTAACATAGCCAACAGTAAGGTAATACTCTAAATACATAACCTAGTGAATGCAGTAAGTTACATTTTGAACAATATGAATCAGCACAGATGGTGCAGTCAAGAAGATGCACATTTTCAATTAAGTACAGGGTTTAAAAGTACAGCAAGGATCAAAAATATAGCAGAAGCAGTCTAAAACTAGATGTTGTCATACCTAAAGTGGTTCAGAGTTGATTTATGCAAAGGGAGAACTGCAGGGGAATGAGGGAGGTAAGGAATGAGAAAAGAGGTAGAATAATGTGGTGAGAAAAAGGAGAAAGGTGAGTGTCAGAGAGATCTGAAGAGAGGAGTGGGGGTATAACGAGGGAGGAAAGGCTGGAGGAGTGGCACAGTGACCTAGTGATGCAGTCACATTTATTGAGTGCAGTTAGTGGTTAGGTAGTGGTGGAGTTTTACTTTAAAAGGGCCCATGCTAGTTTCAGAAAGAATTTCATATGTGAGGTTATTTAGCAGGGAGGGATCCTAAAACAGAAGGTATGTTGAGCTTGTGATGTCCAACAAAAAGGGATGGTGAAAGTTTGTTTGGCTGCACTATGTGTGGAGCAGTGGTTGGATGATGGATGGAGGAGGGACTGGATGACCGGCAGAGTTAGAGAGAAGCAAATGTTTTCACCATTAGGCAGTTCTGATAGGATGTCCTGCCCTTAAGGTGTAGTCATTCTGATTGCATGTACAGGTCACAGGTATGGGTACGTTTGTCAGCCCCAGATACCAGCCTACAAGCCTCATTTAGTGTGACCCTCCGGCATTTGAGGGCAGTTTCAGTGGCTGCACTGTAAATGACCAAGCCATAGTCGTTAATGGACAGGATCGAACATGTGACAGCTGATTTAAGAGCTGCAGGTGTAAGACAGTGCCTGTTCTGGTAAAGGACACCAAGCCTGCAGTTTACCATCTTTGAGATTTGTTAGAAATGCAGGGTGTACAAGAGTGAGCTATCTAGCATAATGACAACATATTTAAATTCATGAACCATCTCAAGAGGTAGGTTTGGTCATTCCAGATTGTTAGGCATGTCAATCTATATTTATTATGGCGGTTGTAGAAGAGCATCATTTTAGATTTTTTGTAATTCATTAAGAAGTGTGGGTGAGCAAACCAGGATTCGATCTTTGAGAAGTTGATTTATAGTTCTTTTAAGAGAGTGAATGGGTCCGTGTGGCAGGAGAGAGACAGCATCATCAGCATATAGAACCATGTTGTCAGCACAAGCTTTGGGGAGGTTGTTAAGAAATAGGCTCAAAAGTAATAGTCCTAGGATGGAGCCTTGTGGGACTCCAGAATGAATGAGAAGACTAAGAAAGGGAATCATTAATCTTAACCTGCTGAGTCCGGTTTTCAAGGTAGCTTCTAAACCAGCTAGTCACTGCAGGTGAGAGGCCAAGGCATGGAAGATTGCAGCAGCAGGAAATGGCCAACAGTATCGAGGCCTTAGTAAAGTCAATGTAGACTGACCCTACCAACTGTCCATGATCAAGTACATTGTGAATTTAATCAGTTTTCCAGTAGGGATGTGGTGGTGCTATGCACCTTTTGAAGCTCATGCTGCTGAGGATATTGAATATTGTATTTTTCTATGCCACTGTTTACTTTGAAGAATGGGAAAATGCTGTAGTGAGAGACCCTGGTAATAATCCATTTTATGTATGTGTGTATAGACATTACATGGATGATATTGTACTACTCTGGAATGGGAATATTGGAAATTTTTTCAGATTTTACCATATTTGAAATCATCTACTCAGAACCATAAATTTACATTTAATTATAATTTGTCACAGATACACTTTTTAGACGTAACCTTTAGCAAAATGACACTGAAGGTATTTGGACAATTGTGTTCCATAAGCCAATGGATCATAATTCCCTCTTGTAGTTCTTGAGCTGTCATTCAAACATAATATTGACAAATTTCAAATAAGCCAATTTTAAGATTAAAATTGAAGCTGCAGTGAGGAAAGTAATTTTGTAAGCCAGGCTTTGGAAATATCTCAACACTTGATTGAAAGGGTCACAGAGAGTTGTCATTTAGAAGGAGTGGCAGGACTGAATCAACAGAAAGAGATTCACTATTTTATTCTGATGCAAGTAATGGGTGGGGATGAATTTATCAATGGTGATGGTAATAACAATAATAATAACTTGAATTTTGTTACAGCATATTCTGTGCAAGCAGGTGAGATTGTAAACATAGTGAAAACTCATTGGCTGGTCCTGGAATTGAACTGACATTGCAGCAAATGACTGAAAACTCACCTAGGATGGTGTTTAGATGAGGACATACTGTCAGTGACAGAGTGGTAGATAGCCACCATAAAAATATTAAATTGCAGCAGCCAAGGTTCATTTGGCTTCTACCACCCCAGAGTCGAAATGTTGCCTGTGGTAACTGTGTGTACTGTGTGGTAATATTGAAATCAAATACAGTTTGCAATGAGAATACAGTAGCATGGTTTTCTATCAGAGATTATATTACTTGCTGCACTGAGAGTGTAACATATATAACAGTGTGTATTTATAAATGTTTCTAGTAGGGAACACCAAAAGAAAATTAAAAGTGTGGGTAGAGGAGCATCTGTGTGCAGTTAGCGAAAAGACATAGACAATGGTTTAGCTAGACGTATCATGAGTTGTAGCCACAAATTTTCAAATTTATGGGAATAGAAGAAACATTGAAATCATAACGGGGTGACCTTAATAGTGTTTTACCATGCAGAGAATGTTACGATATATGCACTTAGTGCTAAAAGAGGTTTTGGTCTTAATGGTAGATTTGACATAAGGCCATTTTAAATAGAGTATATTATAAAGACTAACATTTTGCTTTGGTTGCAGATTGTAAGCTTCCTCTCCTATAGAGACCTTAGCTTGAATGACGGGTATTATCTGTATTGACTGTCATAATGCTAGTTTTTTTCCTTTTCAATAATACAGTTTGCTGTTGGTGCCTACTGTTCATTCTCCCCATAGCTTAATTTCGTTTACAAGTTTTCTTCTGTGATACAATTGATGCTTAAGGTTTCTTTTGCTTTAATAGTTTGTTCCTCACCTGTCTGTTCCTTTCACCCTCCCCATTTTTTTTGTTCATTCTTATAATAGAGATGTATTGTGGATGTTGTCTTGCCTTGGGAACCATTGTAAATGGAATCAATTTATTGATAACAACTGAATGTATAAGTGAAATGCTCACTGCCCTCTTTTCTCTCTCTCTCTCTCTCTCTTTATAGTGTTTTCCATCCATACAATTAGGTTTTTACAGTATTGCAGTTCAGTACTGTATGTATTGCCATTATGGATGAGCCAATGGAATAAACTTAGCAGTCTTGAAGCTGTTTCACTATCAAAAGCAAACTATTATTAGACTTGTAGTCCTATTAGTAATTAAAAGTACAAAAATAGTGGTAATTATTATAGAATGTTTATATATTCTGCATAGCTTCTTTCTGTCTGTTATCTTGTTGTATGCTTTCTTTTATAGGCTGTTTTTTATATTCCTCTATGTTTCTCATTTGTATTTTACTTGTCATTGTCAGCTTTGTTTTGTTATGGTATTGAAACATAGAAACATAGAAACATAGACTTTGATGGCAGATAAGGACCATTGGCCCACCAGTCTGCTCTTTTCCTACTTATTGGATAAGCTGCAGATTCTAGTTAACCAACAGCCTACTTCCTGCAACCCCCACTATAATTGCCTTATGTCTGTCCCATGCATGTTTGAATTCCCCACTGTTTTAGACCCCACATCCTCTCCAGGAAGGCAGTTCCATCGTCCACCACTCTCCCGTGAAAAATAATTTCCTCACATTACTCCTGAGCCATCCCCTCTAACTTTAAATTGTGTCCCCTTGTTCTTACACATCTCTTTTCTGAAAGATGCTACCCTCCTGGACTTTGTTGATTCCCTTGAGGTACTTAAAAGTTTCTATCATGACCCCCTGTCCCTCCTTTCATCAAGGGTATACATATTAACCTCTCAGTCTCTCTTCATATGGTTTCTGATGTAGACCCTGCACCATTTTAGTTGCCCTCCTCTGGACTGCTTCCATCCTGTCTATGTTCTTGCGTACATGAGGTCTCCAAAACTGCATGCAGTACTCCAGATGGGGTCTCACCAACTGTCTGTACAGAGGGATAACCACTTCCCTTCTCTACTTGTGATGCCCCTCCCTATGCATCCCAGTATCCCACAGGCTCTCCTTACTGACTTCTCACATTGCTTACCCACCTTTAGGTCATCTGATATGACTACACCCAGATCCCTTTCCATTGTTGCTGTTGTTAGTACCTCCCTGCTATTGTGTACTCTTCTCCTGGATTTTATTTCCCAGGTACATTACTTTGCACTTCTTTGCATTGAATCTAAGTTGCCATATGTCTGACCATTCCTCCAACCTTGCCAAGTCCCTTCTCATCCTTTCTACCACCCCTTGTGTATCAGCTCTGTTCCAGATCTTTGTGTCATCTGCAAAGAGGCATACCTTTCCTTCCAGACCCTCTGTAATGTCACCTATAGAGACGTTAAAGAGGACTGAACCCAGTACTGAGCCCTGAGGTACCCACTAGTAACCCTTTCTTCAGAATGTGTTCCATTCACTATTACCTTCTGTGTCCTGTTATATAGCCAGTTTGCTACCCAGGCTACCACCATGGGACCCACTCAGGCTGGCTAACTTGACTATTAATCTTTGTGCAGGACTGTGTCAAATGCCTTGCTAAAGTCTAGGTAGGCCATATCCACAGCCCCTCCCTGGTCTATTACTTTGGTCACCCAGTCAAAGAAATTGATTAGATTCATCTGACATGACCTTCCTGCTGTGAATCCATGCTGCTTTGGGTCCTGTGCCCCACTGACCTCTAGGTACTGAACAATTCTTTCTTTCAGAAGTGATTCCATCATTTTCCCCACCACTGAGGTCAAACTAACAGGTCTGTAGTTTCCTGCTTCTGCCTTGCTCCCACTTTTGTGAAGGAGAATCACATCTGCCCTCCTCCAGTCCTCAGGTACCACCCCATCCTCCCATTATTTGTTAAAAGTGTGGTCAGTGGTGTCACTAGGTCCTCTTAGTTCTTTTTAGGATTCTAGGGTGAATCCCATCAGGCACCATTCTTTGTCCACCTTGAGTTTTAGGAGTTCTTTCAGGACTCTTTCTTCTGTAAATAGACTGGTGTCAACCCCACTACCCAGAGTGCTTCTATTGTTTGGTTTATATAACTTCTTCTCTTCTTCTTTTGTGAATACTGAGCAAAAGTATTCATTCAGTATCTCTGCCTTTTCACTGTCTCTCTCTGCCCACCTCCCTCCCTTCTCCTTTATTAATCTTCACTATCCCTCCTTTAACCTTTCTATGCTACCTTATGTACCTATAAATGGTTTTATCTCCTTCTTAACTGAGTTGGCTATCTTTTCCTTGGTTCAGGCCTTTGCTTTTCTGCTGCCTTCTCCACTTCTTTCTGCTTTAATTGATACAGTTCCCTGTTGTGCTCCTTCTGTGATTCTTATACTTTTTGATTGCAGCCTTTTCTCCTTAACCTTCCCTGGCACCTCTCTTTGAAAACCATAGTGGTTTTTATTCCACTTTGTTTTCTTTATTTATTTCACACAAAGGCTTGCTGCCTCCATGATGGCAGTTTGATTTATCTCCATTGTTCATCCACCCTCCTTTCTGGCCATTTGCTAATGCATTCCTCAGGCATTCACCCATTATGCAAAGTCAGCCCTTCTAAAGTCCAGTATCTTTGTCTTTGAATGGCTTGTCTCCATGGTTGTGTTTATTGTGAAGCTCTCTGTGCAGTGGTCGCTTGTTCCCAGATGTCTACTGACTTCTAAATTTGTGATCCTCTCTCCATTTGAGAGTACCAGGTCTAATATTGCTCCCTCCCAAGTGGGTTCCACCACTAGCTGTCTAAGGCATGCCCCTGTGGGTTCATGCTAGCTTCATGCATTTAAATGTAGATTAACAGCTTCTCTTATTAAAATTTGATTAGCATGCACCATGCATTATAGTCAGTCAGTAGCTGCTAGATAACTTGGAGAATATTTTTCCACATTAAAAACACTGTAAACAAAATGATAACCATAGTGTGAGCTAACTGCTATGTATACAGTTGTTAATTATGTTAATTTAACATGGAATGAACTTGAGATTACCATCTATGCTGTTTTTAATTTGTTGATAGTGGTGTTTCATTCATTTATTCATTCAGGGGTTGATGTCTTTGCCAATTTACAGATTATTTATATTTAATTTAAATGCACAAGGACGTGATTTTTTAGTGGTTAGTGTTATAAAATAAGAATGTTTGTATGTTAGTCTTTAAGTCTTGACAAAGTGCACATTTTGGGTGAAATGCATAGTATTTTTTCCCATTATGGCTGCTATATTTTATAAATGTATTCAGTACATTTTTGGTACAATTCTACAAGCTAGTAAGTGTACCATTTTTTAGTTCTGTGAGCTAGGGCACTTTTTAGCCTATGTTTGCCCTTGTGCTCCAGGTGTCCTTCTGAGCTTCTGTCTTCTCCACAGATAATGTTCAATGCCAAAAATGCATGATTGTGCACATATTGGGAGGAGACCTGAAAGTATAATATTGGATGGTGGAGTTATAACATTAGCAATACCCAGAGGAAAGGGACATTGGGGTCATAATAAGTGATAGGTTCATGTCAATGACCCCATAACAGAGTATTTGAGAAAGTCAACGGGATGTCAGTCATGCATAGGAGGGGCTTCTTTTGTAGGGAGGAAAAAGGTACTGATGTTAATCTATGAGTCATAGGTGAGCCTGCACATGTCTACTTCTGGAGTCCACTTGTGAAAAGTGATATGGACCATACATAGACAGTCCAGAGACAAGCTACAAATTTATTCATTTATTTTTTAATTTGATAACTGAAAGGAACCCTGAGCCGATGCTTGTTTCCAGGTGTGACCAAGGGGGAGGGAAAGTGAAGTAACAATACAACACAGAACAACTGAGCATTCAAAGTGCATCTTACAAGGTGGGGTTGGTGGGTAAACCAAATAGAAGGCACTGCAGAAGGTGTCTAGTCTGGCACAGAAGAGGGTAGTAGTACCATAGACCATGTCCACACAGTCAAACACTGGAAGCATCATATTAGTAACCAACTCCCAGTGGAGCTGGAGATAGAGGCAGTCCTGTTGCAGTACAAGGGCCTAGTTTGGGGGGAGAGTTTGGGTATGGATAGTATCATTACAGACAGAAAATTCAAGCTTGCTATCAGCAAGAACCCAAGGTACAGCACAAGAAGGCAGGGACAGTGTCAATTGGGGTGTCTCTCAAAGTGAGAAGACATGGGAAGGCAAGAGCCTTAACAATTTCTGCCTGGCGCTGAAGGTCATTGGTACAGTCTTCTTAGTGTTTACCTTAAATTGATTTGCCAGGAATCAGCGCGGGATGTTGTGAAATCATGCTGTAGTGAGACCTCCACAGCTGTGGTTGTGGGGCTGAAGAAGTAGATGACTGGTGTCATCCATGTACATGTGACTGTGCGAGGTGACACAAGCTGAGGGGTGATCATTCAGGAAATAGAAAAAGGTTGGGCTGAGGATGGAGCCCTGAGATACTACTACAAAGATTGGGACAGTGGAGGACAGGACTCCACCCACCTGAGCAAACAGTTGGTGGTCTATGAGGTGCAATTAGAACAAGGTCTCAATGGTTGCAGATAGGCCAAATGAGTATAGCTTGTTCAGAAAGAGAGGTGAGGCACAGCATTGAAGACCTTGGCTAAGTCAATTAAAATGGCTGCAGTGATGTGTCCCTGATCCATTCTGGTAAGGATAACATCAGTTATACTGCAGGGATGGCATGGTGGAATGCTTTTTCCTAAATCCAAACTGTAACAGATACAGGAGGCTTGAGGAGGTAAGGAAGTCAGCAAGCCTAAAGTAGACAACAGATTCTTGGAGTTTAGCAAGAGAGGGGTGGAGTGATATTGACCTGTAGTTATGCGGGTGGAGGAGTGCATGCCATTGCTACAGTGACAGTAAGACAGCAAAGACCAGTACAGCAAAAGAATCAGTTGTTTGCTGGATTGGTCCTCTGTCTTACTGACCCTGCTGTCTCCAGAGAGTTCACTGCCTCCCCAAAACAACTCAACTCAGAGTTGGTAATCTTAGTGTAAGGGGTGCTTGGGCAGAGCCCCTCACATGGTCTCCTACAAAAAAAACATGTGTGTTCTGGACAGCACAATGCCGACTAGCCAATCCCTACGATCCAGGAGGTCAAGTGAGGACTTGGATTCAGCCTCCCCCATCCAACAGCAAAAGAAAATTGCCCAGCCAACCCCAACAATCTAGGAGGTTGTGAGGGCTTGGATTCAGCCTCCCATACAGCCAACAGCAAAGAAAATTGCCCAGGTACAGCATCTTCACAGCTAACGGTTTTCCTGCTCACTGATCGTGACCACGCTGCACAGCTCCCAGGAGGATTTTTCAAAATGTTCTACTTGACTCCTTTTTCTTAAACAATTAACTGTAGGCGCAGTAGATAGTTTTTTTATTCAGTTTTTTTCCACTGTAAGCCCTCAATCTGTGCAACTTCCAGCATGTTACTTTAATTAAGGCAACAGAATCCAGCCTGTTTTAGTAGTGAAAGCAGGTTAGGTTACTTTAATTAATGTTAGACTGATTCTAATGTTATAAAATTAATAATACTGAAAGAACCAACGTGTTTTAATTTTAGTGCAGGTAAAAGTGATTATAATACAGTGGGACTCAGGAGGTTTCAGTTTACTCTTTGCTGGCTGCAAATCCGATATAGACCATCCCTCCCTGCATCTTTTCCCTCCTTACTTACATAATCAGTCTCTCTACTCTCCTTTCTTCCACAGCCAACCCCCGCATCCAGGAGGTGTGTGGGCTTAGTTCAGCCCTCCCCACAGCCACAGCAAAGAAAATTGCCTAGGTACAGCATCTCCACAGCTAAGGGTTTGTCCTGCTCGCTAATCGTGACCACGCTGCACAGCTCCCAGGAGTTGCCCCACGAAGCAGCTGCACATTCGGCTCCCCACGCCCCACCACCACCCTTGGTCTGCTTTTTACTTATATAGGAAGTAGGCAGTCACGTGGTTGAAATAAACCTATCAACCCACTTCTCCATCTGCAGCTTATACAAACTCCCCACTAGTTGCCACTCTTCTCAATCCCAAATAATTAACCATCTCTACAATAAATATCTACCACTTCACTGGATAGCTATCCTTATAGCCTCTATGATCCCCTAATGGCTCTACCACCCCTCAGGATCTAACACTAAACAACAACCACTCTGCTGGCCAATATATAATTACCAGGTATTGTCCTGTCTTGCTAACTCCCAAACCCACCTACTCCATGTTACGTCACCTCATGCACATACTCCCTACCAGAGCCTATTTTCAACCTCCACATGCAGTACACATTGTACAGATAACTTGATACCACACAGACCACAACCCCTATTCACCCATCTGCCTTTCTACCTGGTACCCAATCCCTTGTCATCATGATAACCCACCTCCTACACACACTTCCTGTACCTAGAACCAAGCTTCTCACCTTAGCCACACTACCCACCCCGGCCACTGACCCATACCTCCACTCCACCATTGGACCATGCATCCCCTATGCTCCAATCATCCTACTGGTACTACCATGGGACCACAATGCACACTACTCTGCCTGGCTTCTCCCTCCCTACAGGTCCTATCTACACCCACCTCCACACAGTGCTGTTCCCCTCCCTAATGGCTCCTAAGCTCATGAAGAAATGTTTAAGGTTGGCCTCCTGTGCATCCTACTACTTACTCCTTCTTTCTGGAGATGTACACCCCAACCCAGGACCCACCCTCCCCATCCCCAGGATTACTACATCCAAGAGCCTCATGATTGCCTCCCTCAATATATGTAGCCTTCTCAAGAAATTTGATTCCTTTCAAAGATGGGTTGTCCAGAGTCACCCCAATGTCATCTCAGTAGTTGAAACCTGGCTCAACAACCACACCCCTGACTCTGCAGTCTCACTTCCTGGCTTCACACTATACTGAGCAGATAGAACCTCAAAGAAAGGTGGTGGTTGTGCACTGTATGTCCAGGAATAACTACAGTGTCTCACCCTCCCTCCCCATCACTTGAGCAAGGGGTCCAACTTCACACTGAAGATCACTTTTCCCATAACAGAGCCCCTTTGTTCCTCTCCTATGTATATATCCTCCCAAAATCAGAAGACCACTTTCCTCACTGTCCTCAACCATCTCCAGACTCTCCCTGACAATGCTGACATCATTGCCTTCTGAGATTTCAATACAAACTGGCTGGCTGACACTTCAGCCTCTGTTAGGGATGCTGCAACTGCCCAGAACCTGACCCAGCTTGTGACTACTGCCACAAGAATAAACCAGAGGTACTGCCACCCTCCTAGATCTAGTGCTCACTAATTCCACACATAAAGCAATACAGATCAGGGTACTATCCGATGCTCTGATCGACCACTCCCAGTGCTATGTCAATGGTTGTACTGTATTAACAAGCCCCCTCAAAAAACTGTATTACAACGCCACCTCAAACCTGGCAAACTACAATCACTTAAACAGTACCTCCTAGTTACTGTCTGGTTCCCCATAGAAATGCTCAGAACATTGACTCTGCCCTCAACTATTTCATTCGTATGTTCAACACTGCCTGCAACCAGTTTGCACCCTTAACCAAACAAACAATTAAAGGCCAACACACCTTGGCTATCCAAGCCCTTTTTGGACCAGATGTGTGAACAAGACAATCTGGCACATTGCACATGATACCAGAAACCCTCTGACAGGCAATGCTATCAGAAGTGCGCAATATATGTGCATGGGATATCCGTAAAGCAAGGATGAGTACTATAAAACCTTGCTCACTAACACATGGGGTGCAGGTAGCAAGTTTTGGGACTCACTAAAATGCTAAGTGGCAA
The DNA here is from genome assembly GCA_016271365.2 of Neoceratodus forsteri. Lineage (NCBI taxonomy): Eukaryota > Metazoa > Chordata > Ceratodontiformes > Ceratodontidae > Neoceratodus > Neoceratodus forsteri. Next base: position 752,152,102 of record CM028133.1, on the reverse strand, counting down.
GACCCCACTGCCCCGCCTACCCATATCTGGGCCAATGGATCTATCACCTCAGACCCAGCCCATATGACTGGCGCATTAAATGACACCTTCTCTGACCTCTCTGGTTTCTTCCCCAATTTTTTCTCCCCACCCACCCACACCACACTGCCCCTCACCAACCCCATTCTACTTTAAAGCAGTTTCCCAGAGTGAAGTTGACCCTCTCCTACTCAAAGCCCTCTGTAAATCCCATTTCAGCAGTGACTCGCTGGACCTAAAACTGCTTAGACTCACATTCACTGAAGTGTTCCTCCCTTGCCATGCTTTGAACCTCTCCTTTCTCTGGGCCAGTTCCCATCCAAATGGAATTCTGCCCTCATCACTCCTATCCTTAAAGTGGTGACGCACCCTGCCTGGGAACTACTGCCCAATATCAGTCCTGTCTCCCTCTCTAAAACCCTGGAAAAATCGTGACATACAACTAACAGACTGCCTCACCAAATATAGCACTCTGTATCCTGAACAACACAGCTTCCGCCAGAACCATAGCACCACCACTGCCTCTTGAATTTACAAACACCTTCCATACATCCCTGGACACTAGTAACACTACTGGCACTGTCTTTATAGACCTCTCAAAGGATTTTGATACCATGCACCACTTGCTTCTCCTGGACTCCCTCACTCAGTTAGGACTCTCCCATGAGACCATTGACTGGTTTGCCAGCTATCTGTCTGAGAGAACCCAGACAGTCCGGATTGCCCACTCTCTGTCATCCCCCACCAAGTCAGGTCTGGGGTCCATCAAGACTCTATCCTTGGCCCATTTCTCTTCTTCCTATACCTCAACACCCTGCCCAATGCTTGCTCTGGGAAGATGTTGTTGTATGCAGATGATGCAGTCCTCTACAGCTCTCACACTGATCCCACAGCCCTCCGTTCAGCACTCCAGAAATCCTTCTCTGAAGCAGAATCCTGGTTCTTTCAGCATAGGTTAGTACTAAATTACAAAAAACTAAATCCATGATGTTTGCACAGCACCAAAATAAGAACCTAGGACAATGCTTGCACATTCTGAACTCACTAAATGACCCTTTTGAACAGGTTAACACTTTCAAATACCTTGGCATCACCCTAGACACAACTCTCACTTTTCATGACCATATCTGATTACTAAGCAATGCCATCAACATTTGTATTGGTCTCCTTCACCGCTATAAGCACGCCTGCCTCCTGAATCTCTCCGCCTAGCCATCTGTACATCTATTCTATCCCTAATTGACTATGGTATCATCATCTATAGTGCGGCCGACACCACCCACCTACAAAGATTAGACTGGCCCTCAATAAGGCTTGCAGACTTGCTACAGGCTGTCCTAGACTCACTCATACATGCACCCTCTATGCCTCAGCAAACTGGCTCAACTTCAATGGGAGGCTAAAGCACCAGGCCTGCCTCTTTGCAAAAATCATCTCAGGATTACTCTCTCCAGCTCTCACGCCACTACTTCAGGATCCACTGTCCAGTCACCTCACATGGCAGTCAGCAACTATCCACTTTAGGGTACCTTGCTGCAAAACCACCTCTGGCCAAAGACGTTTTGATATCTGGCCCAACCTGGCTCACCTCACTCCCAAACTCCCTTCTCACTGAACCCAAACTTGGTTGGTTCAAGTACCAACTAAGGGACCTTATTACCCAAGCATCAGTATGTGATTGCCCTAAACCTGACCCTCCATTTTGCTACCACCTCCCATCTTCCATGTCTACAGACCTAACTCTGGTCTGCCACCCCTGAATGTGCCTTTACCATGACAATGGACATCTCTGCAACCTTGGCCAGCGAATAATGTGTGGGCATGGCTACTGCCGATCTGCCCTGAAATGCTATGCATATACCTGCAACCTTTATTCCCAGCTGATATTTTTTGTATTCTTTGTATTTTCTGTAATCATCTGCAACCATTCTGTAACCACTGTCTTTAACTACTATGTTACTTGTTACTCTATACACTGTTGTCTCTTCTTATGTATGATGTGGAACCTTTGTAAAAGAGTCTTTGACTCAAAGGTGTTATCCGATATTTATCAATAAATAAATAAATAAATAAATTGTGCTGTCATTGTAATGGCATTCAACAGAAGTCCTGTCGATGTGGCATGGTGGGACCATGGAGGAGTTTCTCCTTCATGAAGAGTTAGAACCTTAGCAAATTTCCAGGCCTGAGGAACTGCACCTAGAGAAAATGATAGGTTCAGAAGGTGAGACAGAGGAAGGCAATGGCAGAAATAGAAATTTATAAGAGCTTGAGGTCCAAACCATCAGGACTGGACTTGTGGAGGTTGAGAGATGTAAAAGCTAGGTAGACTTCCTGGAAAGGAGACAGGTGGAAAGTGGATGCCTTTGGATGGTAGGGGCAGGGGTGGGACAGTAGTTTCTGAAGGAGGGTGACAGGGAAGAGAAAAGGTGGTGAAGAATGTGTTAAAATCTGCTATGGGAGGGGTCAGAGACCAGTGAGTCATCCATCAGTAGGGTGGGATGGGTGGACTGGGCAGGGATCAGACAGTGAGTGGATAACCTTCCAAAATGTTGAGGTGAGGACAGATTTAATTGGAGTTGGCCTTGAAGTAAGGGGCCTTAGTGGTGCAAACAACCTTAGTGCAGGTGCTTCTGAGTGACCTGTAAGACTAGAGGTTGGCCGGGACTGGGATGATTTAAAGCATGCCCACACAAGGTCCCAGGACTTGCATAGTTTAGTTTCAGTAGGTCAACTGAGACCCACCGTGGTGGGAGTGATTTACCCTGGCTTTTCTGAGGGACATAAATGTTCTAGATATTATTGAAAATAGCAATGGAAGAGCTAGGCTAAGTGAATATCAGGGGCTGAGTACATGGGGAACCAGCTCAGAAACTGCAAGGTCATTTAGGTGGGCATCAGTGTCTAGTAACCTGAAAGGCTTATACCAGGTGTACTTGGGGCTGATTGAGGAGATGCACATTTCTGACAAAGTAGGTTAAGCAGTAGTCACTGAAGGCATCTGAAGGATGCCTGTGGCTATGATACAGTAGGGGGCTGGAGTTGAGCACCCAGTCCAGTAGGGAGTGGTGAGAGGTGGAGGATTCAGACGGGTGGGTTCAGTGATAGTTGTGTGAGGTTTATGGATTCAGTCTTGTGACTAGTAGGCTTGGAAGCAAGGGAGAACCAATTGAGTTCAAGTCCCTAGGAGGATTTGCTCACCAAAATCAGCAAGAGAGGTGAGAGATGAGAGGGAGTTTACCAGGTAAGGGAGAGAGCTTAGGGATGAATAGATAAAGCCATCAAAGATGGGTAGGGTGGAGGGAAGGGATAGGTTAACTAGCAAGAACTCAAGTGAGGAGGGAGACACTCATAGTAGGAGATAGTGCAAGACAGGGTATGATGAACATAGAAGGCTACACCACCACCTCACTTGCCTCAGACCTGTCGAAGAGGAGGAAGTTGGGGAGAGCTAGGTTGAGTCAGGCACTGCACAGGACAGTTAGGTTTCTGTGATACACATGCTATAAGAGTGTTGGGAGACCCAGAGTTTGAGAGTCAAGCTTAAGAAGTTGACTTCCTGCACTGTATAGTACAGAGACAGCAAGAAAAACATATGAGAAGAGTGTGACCAGTCTGAACATATAATCATTGGAGGTCAGAGAGAGAGGTGTGACATAAATGAAATGTTAAAATTCCAGAAGGGAAGAAAATGTATGGACATGTCAGAAGGTCTAAACCTCACTTTCAGGTTCTTGGCAATATTGGAATGCAAGTAATCATATACACATTGCATAAGTGTAATAAACTTGTTTATTACACCAAAAGATAAAATCACAGTTGCCCTAAGCAGTTCTTACAATACAAACCAGGAGCCAGTGCTAAGCTGCCCCTATACCTCGAGGTTTCTTTGTGTCTCTTGGGATCTCCGAGGTACAAGACTAGTGTATCACGTTATATACATATGATAATTACTATGGTTACTGTAAGATAGAAACATTTCTAGTTACAGAGATGAGCCCTATTGGCTAAATTAGAGGAGGCTCCACAGTCCAAGATAACATTATACAGTTTTGTAGTAGTCATCAGTTTGTGAAGCGAAGAGTTCTTATACAGAGACTTACATAACTCAGTGTAGTAGTACAAATCACCAAAAGGTGGCAATGCTGACTTACATATCATAATTATTCCAAGAACACAGGTGCCTTGGCATCTTACAAGTAAGAAATACACAGAAAATACATGGGAGAATACATGTATTAGCAAGCAAAGTGTATTACAACAATATGCATACATATCCTGACATCTACTCTTATAGGGTAGATGCCCTTAGCCCTATATGATAGTATAACATGTGCTTAAGCACTAGCTGTCTACAGTGTACCTTTGAGGGTACCAATTAGGGTGCAGGGATCTCGTGTACCATTCCCCCTTGTTGCTCAAGGACAACACAGGCAATCTAGGAAAGGCCAGAGAGCAGTGGTCATTTACAAACCTGGCCGCACAAGCTTTGTAAAGACTCTCGAGCTGCTCACGGTGTTGGCGCAGTGTCGCCATAGGCAGCAGAGCATAATAATCAAAATAAAGATTAAAATGCTTGTATAATAACAAAACTTTAAAGGTAATTTCCAACCAGATGTTAGTCAATGTGTCATTATGTCACCATCATTAATTAATGAGAGGATAGCTTCATTGGCCTTGGTCATATTATTGCTGATGTGGATGAGTGTGTATATTTCCTGTCTAAAAGTGATTTTAATGTAAGTGTCAGTGGGTCTATGTGTACATTAAAATATGGTAAATATTCAGACAGTGTGAGCAGATAATCGGGGTTACCATCAATGAGGTCTGCATCGATGAGGGAGAGGGGTTATGACGGTATGTCCAATGACAGTCTCTTGGTGGGGACAAACAACAATTGGGGTAATCAATAGCACATGTCACAGATTCATAAGTATAGCTTTTAAAGTTAGTTACCACACAATACTCCCCATCAGAATTATACTGAGAGTGAACAGTAGGAGTCTCTACTTTTGCAACCAGACAGGGCAGGTGTAGGCCGTCTTCAAAATCCATGTTGACAGGCAATCAACCTCCTCCTGATATGATTGTAGTGCTCATCCAGAGCCAAGGTCAAATCCAAGGAATCGGTGCCATTCTTGGTGATGTCATCATCCATGGTAAATGTCTAGTCAATGCTATCTGGAGAATAACCACAAACACGTTGAATAACATCGAATACAACACATCGGCAGAAGTAAATGTATTGCTTCTTCACACAGCAGTCCGTGTGCGGAGCCACCCAGGTGTCCAGGAAAGGATGGAAAACTAGTAGAGGTGGTAGATCTCTGTAGATGTTTTCGTCCAAATGCCAATGAAGTGTACCAGTGCAAGCTTGTCGAACAAGGCTGTAGTGGGATCAAAGCGTGGTAAGAAACAGTAAAAGAAACAAACATAGTATCTCTTGTGGAACATTTCTTAGTAATGAAACAAGGACCAGTGTTAGGGTGTCTGGTCACAAACCCCATGTTCCTAGCTGTGGAGAGAGGAATGGTTAAAGTCTGTTGCATACACATAGCAATACGCTAGGGGTTTTACATCATGGACAGTACCATTTGGAAATGCATCTGTCATGTATGATATCAGAGGATCCTTCCAGATTCTAGATCACAGAAGAGATTGTTGATGGTAGTGATGATATATGAGCCATAGACAGAGCAAAGGATTTCTAGCAATGTATTGATTATCTCCTTCTTTGTTGTTTTGTTGTATGAGTGCTTAATCTTATATTTTGAATCAGTGAATGCCTTAACAATGTCGTGCATGTTGTGTACTGTGTATCTTTCATCCTGACTAAGGCCATCCACCCTATGCAATAATGGGGGCAGTATATTGTTAACCAGGCCAGTGGAAAATTTGGCAGAATGAGATTTGATAGCAGCAATGTCTGTTTTATTCCAAATAGACATAGCCAAACAAAAGGCCTGTGACAGTACCTGTTGCACCTGTGACATCAGAACTGTCAACTTCACGTGTCTTACATTTATGAGTTTGATCAACAGGATGGGATTTCTCCTGAAGTTGCCTCTAAGTTCAGCAAAATAGATCCCGCAATAGGGTCTTGAGTACAAATCTGAAATGCAGCTAAACTATCAAGCAATAATGAACTATAAATGTAGATGTATTAGTATTGTGACACATACCAAATTCTTTCATATTCCAGTAAGTAAGATTAAACAAAACAGGTATATGTATAAACTGTAAGTTATTAATCAATGAACCTGGGAGGACAGTGGCTGTTAGACCACTACAGGGACCAGGGGTGAGCTTTGGGCATTCCAAAAGCTGTTTATCAGTGGTGGTAACACAGAGATACATGGCAGCAGAAGTTTATGGTGCACAGACAAAATTTTTCGAGCAGAATCTTTAGACAAAGAATTACAGTAGGAGGGATCAATTAAGGCAGTAATGTTATACAAACCAGAATGTCTTAATGCAGTTTGTAACAAGGACAGAAAACCATTACGGGATAATTTAACATTGGGCCAACCCTGGAAAGTTCCTTTGGAGAGTTAGTATGGACGCCTATTTGCTCACGCCAGAACCAATGGGCGGCAGCCCTACCAAGCTGTCAGTCGGGCGGTGGTGGGAGGCAGGCGGTGGGGTGTTGCCGCTCACCGCCGCTGACCGGGGTGAGCGTGGTGGGGCCTAGTGGGTGAGTGGGGAGGGGGTACACTAGACCACCAGTGTAATAGAATATTTTATACTGTACAGATGCCCGCAATCGGCAGCGATCGGTCCACTGGACCACCAGGGATATTGGACGGGGGTTATACACCGATGCCCACGATCGGTACATAGAGGTCCACTGGACCACCAGGGATATTGGACTTTGGGGATACTGATGCCCGCGATTGGGCTACTGGGGTGTTACAGTTATGCCCTACCATCGGGCTAATCGGGGAATACTGTTATGCCTGCGATCAGGCTACCGCGTCCACTGGATCACCAGGATATTGACTTTGGGGATCAGTAATGCCGCGATCGGGCATGGGGGTCACCGCCAGGTACGGCAGGAACTCGGGTGGCCACCCACAGGTGGCAGCTGCCGTGTTGCACCCTGTAATGCGGCAGCTCACCTGTGGGTGGCCATCATTTGTTCCTTTTTTTTTGGCTTAACTTTGTGCAGGTGCAGGTAGGGTTGTGCATGCATGACTCTGCACATCCGGGATGAATATCGGGCTGTGCAGGTTATGCAGACACGCCCCTGTGCCTACGTACGATGCGCTCCGCGCGCATCAGGATTTGTGTGGCACACTTTTCCCTTTTAAATATCGCACCGGGGCACATCAGTGGGTTGTGTATGGCGCAACACTGTTGCGCCATGCGCAACCCTTTTGAATATCTGGGCCCCGGTGTACATTCTGTAATGAAATTAAAAACCATGTCATTTCTATCTTTCATTTGATTTCTACTCTGTTTGTTTTTTTGTAAAAGTACATCTCTATCTATATTTTCAAGTGCAATCTTAGCTTTATTAATACCATTAGAATTATATATATACCCCCCTAGCTCTAAATGTATTTGCAAGAGTTTCAGCCTGTCCCAAATATTCTTCTGCACTTGTGGTATTTCTTTTTAGTCTAAGAAATTGTCCCTTAGCTATTCCTTCAATCAAATGTCTTGGATGGCCAGCCCCACCTGGTTGACCCTACCAGACAAATGTCGTTTAAAAGACTTCCTCAATGAAGAGGGCAGCGTGTATTCCTCAAGGGAGATCCTGTATAAATTCAACCTCCCCATCATGGGGATTTTCAAGGTATATCAACTTTGTCAACTTTTGCTTAGTAAGATAGGTAGAAATCCAATCCAGACCCCGAAAGTGGACTTTCACGAGACTCTGGGATCTCTGGCGGGACTTCCACAGGCAATTTCCAAGATATACAACGTATTATTTAATTGGGCCTACTCTCAAAATCTAACTCCAGGCACCTACTGGGCCACGGTGTTTCCAGAGGAAGAATATAATTGGACAGCCCTCTGGCAGGGTTGCCATAAATTTATTATGCAGGACCAGTTGAGGCTTATACAGTTTAAAATTCTCCATAACATTTACTACTCCCCACAAAAGTTTGCAAGCCTAAAACTGGTCTCGGTCCCCACACGTAACAGGTGTCATTCCGGAAATGGGGATCTGATGCATATTTTCTGGAATTGTTTGAAAGTAGTCCCACTTTGGACAGCCATTAAAAATAAAGTTGATCCCATGCTGGGCCTGGAGGATCTTTTTACTCCCGAAATATGCCTGCTGGGGGATGCGTCCCGTATCTCAGTCAGGAATAGGAAGTTCTATATGGCTGTGATCTCTGTTACCCTTAAAAAGGTGGTTCTTAGACACTGGAAAGACCCTGTCGTGATCAGCTACTCCGAATGGCTTGAGGAATTACTCTCTAGCTTGAGGACTGAGAGGATGATAGCCGTCCTTCGAAATAAACTTCCCAGGTTTGACAAGATCTGGGGTCCCTTCTATACTGCCTATTCACTGTAAGATATATGGGCGCCCCCTCAAATGCAAACAGGTTAAGTGGTCTTGTGCAGGGAGGGTAGTGGGGAGTGGGGGTGGAGGGATTTGTTTTTTTGGGTGTGTTTTGTTTTACTTGCTCTTTCTTTTCTGTGTTTAGTTTTCGGTTGGGAATATTGCAGAGAATGTCTCCTGTCATTAGTTGTAACAAATATCAATGTATACCTCCATGGTTGCACCATGTTTTCTGGAAGCATTCTTTGTAAATAAAACTTGAATAAAGATTTAATGGCAAAAAAAAAAAAAATGTCTTGGATGGCAACTTTCAAAGTGCAGCAACACATTTTTTGATGTAGGTTTACTGTATAATTTTGTTACTAAACCCCCTTCCCCATTCTTCTTAATATTTAAATTCAGAAATTTTATCTCATCAAAATCTACTTGTTTTGTAAACTGCAAACTGTCATTTGTGGATTCCAAATAATCAAGTCCGAGAACTGCAATGGGGATACCCACCACACTACAAAAATATCATCAATAAAGCGTTTATAGCACCGTAGAAATTTTCTGTACAGCTTTGAATCTGTCATGACGAATCTTCTCTCCCAGTCTGCCAAATACAGTAGATATTTGCATAATTGGGTGCAAAGGAGGACGCCATCGCAGTTCCCCTTATCTGAAGATAGAACTGTTTGTCAAAAATGAAAGTGTTAAACTGAAGAACCTTCTGAGTTAAAGTCACCAAAAATTCCACAAATTCATTAGAAAAACCAGTATATTCAAAAAGAGTTAATCTAAGGGCTTCTACCCCAGTTTTCGGTCTTTTTTTAGTGTGTCTTGTGCACTGCTCTTTGGTACTGGACTTGTTTGAATTTCACAGTAGCACAGACAAAAAATCCTGATAGCCATCTCAATTGCTGTTAGATCTAAATGGGAGCAAAATACATTAACAATACTTTCATGATATTTATTGAAATCAATATAAGCAAGAGATATCACCCTCCCAGAGTGATCTCTCCACTTTTGCAACCCCTCTGGACCTGTAGAAAGTGACCCTAGAGATCAAAGAAGCACTGGACAAGCCCTCTTCTGCCCAGGAACTGACGTTGGTTCTCTTTTTCAAGCTGGTGGAGAGGGTGGGGGTGGCCACCCAGCAGAATTCCTGCACTTTTTTAAACAGGTTCTAGTGAGCCCACTGGCAGATGTGAAAACCAAAGCATGTATGATGGGAAGCTCCCCAACTCCGTGGGTACAGTGATGATATCCTTTATTGCCCAGCAGGACAAGGACCAGCACCTCTGAGGCAGCTACCACCCAATATCCCGTATCACTGTGGACTTTGAGACACTTACCAGGATGATGGCCATGAGGGTGAAAGTAGTTATTTATGGCTTATTTAACAAAGGCAAAATGGGCTTTATTCCACAATGAAAGGGCTCTGATAACAGGTGGAGGCTTATAAATCTGATGTGGAAGGTGACCCAACTCCACCTTCCTGCAGCCCTGATCTCCCTATATGTGGAGAAGTTATTTGATGGGGTGGATTGTGGATAGTTATTGTATTTTCTGCACATCTTTATATTTAGGGACACATTCATTAATCATGTCCGTACCTTGTATAATACAGTGTCTACCTCATTAATAACCAACTTGATGCCCTGAGGAAGAGGTACAGTGCCATGAAGTGCTACAATCTGTGTGGTGTGGTTTTGAAAATAAAGCTCTTTAAATCATGTCAATTGGAGTGAGTGAGCACTTTTTTTGTCAAAGACTGTTCTCAGTTCCTTTCCAATGAACCAAGGAGTGCCAGAGCTGCCCCTCTCTCTCACCTCTTCTTTGTCCTTGCAATGGAACCCCTACTACAAGCAATTTGTCTGCATATAGAGATCCATGGCATCCACCTGTGGGGGGGAACACAAGTCTCAGGCATATGCAGATGATATTATGCTAACCTTAACTCGACCAGAAGAGTCTGTGCCAGCCACGTTAGAGCTACTGGAACATCCTGGCAAACTGTCCAGCTATAAATCCTGTGTTTCCAAGTCTCTTGTACTGGCATCCTGTCAAAAAGTACACAATCAGCCTGGGTTCCAATGGGAGCTGCATGAAGGTGGAAGGCAAGCTGAAATACCTAGGGATCCAATGCCCATGGACCATCAGTGAGCTGGGGGAGCTTAATCTGTCTACCCTGGACAGGGCTCTTGACAGATGGAGATAGCTGCATCTCTTGCACTGGGACAGAGCCAACACATTTAAAATTATGACACTGCCCAGGATACAGTACATCCAAGAAAACCTCCCTATCAAACTTACAGTAAGCTTAAGCTGTTTAAAAATGGCCCATCAAAGAATTATCCACTTCCTATGGGGCAAGGGCCCCTAGTGTATTAGCCACAAGAAGCGTATGCAACCTTTTGAGAAAGACAGCCCCAACTTACCTGACTTTGCTCTGAAGTACATGACACAACTGCTCATGCAAGTAGCACAATCCTCATCCTGCAGGCCACCAGACATACAGACTAAGTGGACCAGCTGTGAGTCACATCTATTAGGAGACAGTCTCCAGCAGGATATAATGTTCAGTAAGATCCCCCCCAACTGGGCACACACCCAGTATTCAACCCCACATTAACAGTTTAGTCCCTCTTTGCTGAAGAGATGAAGTGGCACTCTCACAATGCACCTCTCAAGTTCAAGTTTATTTGCAGGAAAAGCTCCATTGAGCACACTCATTTACAAGACGGTCTGGTAGGGCAGCAAAGTACACAGTAATACATTTACAGTTTTTACAATGAGGGAATACACAACAATCAATATGAATCAAAGAACATATTAAAGTAGGGGACAATGATAAGGTGGGCAAACAATAATCACAATGTAGAACAGTGAAGAATTAACATACTCAGGTAACTAAGTGTAGAAAAATACCATAGGGACAGTTGAGCTGGGAGAACAACAACATGGGGTTGAGTGAGGCAGAAGGAATACACAAGCAATATTTTGGCATATGAGCATTGAAAGGGTGGGCAACAATAGCCAAAAAACTTCAGATCTAGGCTGGGGGAGGCCTGGAAAGACCAAGGAGGGGTACTTACTGTTGGTTGAAGTAAAGGAAGGGGAGAGGTAGGGATGGAGGAGAGGCAGGGTTGAGAAGTGCTGCAACTAACAGGGAACCATGATGGGTAGGCCTACCCATTGTGACATTGGCAGGTTTCCCTGTAAAACTTGTTGAAGGAGTTGACAGACACAAGTTCAGTGAGTCTGAGGGAAGTTTGAATTCTATTCCAGTAGGCTGGTATAGTGTAGCTGATTGCAGCTCGGGATGGAGAGTACATGTTCTGGGCACATCGAACAGTATGATGTTATTTTTATGCAATGTAGAGCAGCTGTGGGATTTGTGAAAGAGGGAAGTGATGCATATGTGGAGTTTGTGTGACAGAATTGTCATAGCCCAAGAGCCTGTGTGGAGCAACCTTCTTGTTGTGAGGGAAGACCAACCTACTGTCCAATAAACGGTGCAATCGTGCATTCTATGAGGCACTTTGGTGATGACGCGTAAGGCATGGTGATATAGGATGTTGAGCTTGTGGAGGTGGGCTGCAGTATTGCTGTTGTAGATGACTTCCACGTAGTCAATGAGCAGAAGGAAGATAGCCTGCACCAGTCTTTTTCTGACTGTTTCAGGAAATAAGGATATGTTCCTGAAGAAAAACCCTAATCTTATTTTCAGTTTTTTAGTAAGAGAATCGATATGGGTGACAAAGGATAGTTTGGAGTCTAACCAAATACTTAGATACCTGGAGTTGCCCACAGCCTCGAGAACATCACCTAGCAGGGCAGTAATTGGTGCTGCTCTGGCACTATTAGGCCCTCAAAATTGGGTATAAACTCATAAATTGTCTCCCTTCGTCTTCCAAGGAAGTGCACTGTCTGTCCTATCTCATAGAGGAAGTCTTTGGGCAGCTGCGTGCCAAATTCCCCCTAGGGAGCATACCTCTCAACCTTTTGTACCCCAAATGTGGAACATTGCCTATCAAAATGTGTAACAAATTGGCACAATGTGGAACACTTAATCAAATCTTTACCTAAGAAGCTCAAAACATTGTTAACATGTTGCATTTATGTTCAGAAAGTCTGTTATTAATTGAATAATATATATTTTTGCACCATTTACTGTAGATTTTTGCTTTAAAATGTTGACTTTGAATGTGGAACAAGTCCTCACAATGTGGAACAGGAAACTTTTATGAAGTAAAATGAGGAACGTTCCTCGTAATGTGGTGCAGTTGAGAGGTATGCTAGGGAGTCTTCAACATTGGCAGCTGCTCCAACTTTGGAATGTGCTTCTCCAGGTCCTTGGGCTACACTACAAGTGTGGTGGTTCTAACATGCAGGATGACATTCTCTTTCTAAAGGTGGCAGACCCCCTAATCTAGCAACATATACAGATAACTGACCAACACAGAAGGGACAACTACTGAAACCCTCTAGACAGCATGCTGTGCAGAGCTGGGAGGAAGACTTTAACAAAGCTGGAGTGGAATACCTACTAGATGGCCTATGGCAAGCTGCTAGGATACTTGGAATTGCTTCACCTAATTTAAGATCCTGCACTGCTGGTCCAGAATTACCCAGAAGCTCCAGAGAGAGGGCCTCTCACCAATGGACACTTGCTGGAGGTGCTCCACATTGGTACGAAGTATCACCCACCTTCTCTGGCAGTGCCCAAGCTTGGACCAATTCTGGAACAAGGTCTTACCTGAGTTAACCCTCCCTAGCTGGTGATGTTGGTTCTTACCAGGGGTGTAGCCAAAAATGTCTGTTTTGTACACACAATCTCCAACAGTTACACCCACCCCATTAAAAAATGTACACATCCTATCCAAATGGTACCCCCTTCCAAACAAGTCAGATGATTCCTTTAATCTCTAAAGAGGTTATACATATATCTGTCTCCTAAACAACAGAAGTTTAAACAGAGACACTTATCAGTGGCTTTCACTAACCTATATACTACAGATTAGAATGAAAATGTTAACAGAAAAGCATATGGTTTGTGACAGGCACTCAACAAAACTGTACACAAATGTGAACAGTGAGTATGCCTGTCTACACCCTTGGTTCTTACAGACAACTCTAACCTGAGCCCAGTGACCCTCTCTCATTTCAAATGCTGGATTGAAGGAACCTTTATCATGGAAAAAGGGTAATAATCAGACACTGGAGGAAAAGGCACCCTCTACTTTCAGAATGACTGCTAGAGCTAGGCAAGGCAGCAAGTCTTGAAAGGGTTCCTTATACCTTGGAATATAAAATGGAAACCTTCACAAAAGTTTGGGGTCCATACCTACTGTAGATTCAAACTACTGCAATACCCCACAGGCATAGTTTATACCTTCCCATATGTGACCATAAGCATGGATGACACCACCCTTAACTGGTTGACAGCCATGCCACCCAATCTAACCATACCCAGTTACACTGTAGGACAATATGTCATGCTTATAGGTGGCTGAAAGTTGCAAATTCCGCTTTTGCAGAACTTTCACGAAAATTCAGAAATTTCATGGATTTTTCTGAACTTCCACCATTTGCAAGACTGGAATCTTCTGAACATATTTGGTGGATTTTTGCCTGGTTCTGTGGAATTTTTAGCTGAACTGCAGAATAATATACATGGGGCCCAATTCTCAAAGTCCTGCGTCTGACGCAAGGTGCTTGCACCAAACAGAGATGGTGCAAAGTGCACCTTGCGTTCAGAGCTGTCTCCACACAATTCACGAAGATGACCTGAGTCGACCGCAGGCCATCTGCCCAAAACAGGGTCCTGCGCTAGCCCTGCACACTGCACAGTGCTGCGACACAGCGCTAGGTGGATTGTGCTGATGAAAGCTGCAGCTTGCTATTCACAGACAGCACCCAGTAGGAGATATTTTAAGTGCCCTTAGACCAGCCAGGGCTGGCATAGTGAGACTTAGAATATGTTTCATTGGGGCAGTCAGTCTATGTGTCACTGTTTGCTGTGGTTGCCCTCCGTTTTGCTTAATGGTGCCCCATCCTGCCAGGTCCTGTCACCCATTCCCAATGCTACCACCCCATTCCTGATGCTGCCCGGCCACCTGTATGTGGCATGGGCATGTGCCAGATCACTGCAGTGCCCACTACCTGGTGGTCTAGTGGAACCCACCCCTTGGTGCCCAGCCAGCCACTGACTGTGGTCTGCATCAGCACCACATGGTACATATGGGCACAGTGTCTGAGACCGGTGGTAGTCACTGTGCACATATGTACAGTAGGTGCCATTTACCATGCCACAATCAGCTTGCGATGGACACCTCCAATGCACCAGGTGTTCACCGCAAGGGACAGGATGGCACAAGTGTGGGGACTTAAACACCGGGACCCATCCTGTACCTGAATCTGGTACAGGGTCCACGGCGTATGGGGCTTTCTGAGGGCTGCTGTTTGCAGAAGCTAGCACCTGCAAATGCAGTCCTATTTGAGAATCGGGCCCAAGAACTGCAGAATAACAGTTCTGAGGAATTTTTTTTCCACAATTCAATGAACTATTCCTCAGTACATGTAATTATTCCACAGTTCAGTGATCATTTCTGCAGACTTTTTTCTCCCTAGTTTAATACAATAATCTGCAGTTTATACATTTATTCAACTGTTCTATGTTGGAATTTCTGTGAAAGTTGCTAGTTAGATTTCTGTTGTTTCGCAGAAGCTAAAATCTGACTTTCGTGGAAATTCTGCCGTCGGAAGTTTATTTATAGCACACCTCTAGTCATGCTGTGCCATGTTGTGATGTTTGCTGTTATACTAATCTATAGAGCAAGCTGTATAGTGTGTCTATCAATGTTCAACAGCGCAAACAATTATATTTGGGTTTGACTCTTTAGACTTGTTTATGGCGATGATATGTTGATGTATTCAGAGGCATTTTAGAGACCATGTTTAATGGTTAAGCCCCAGCTAGTTTGCACAGTCTTACTCTGGTGGTCACAGTATGTGTTGTTATAATGGTTAAACTTCAATAAAATTTAAATTATAAAAAAGCAAACAAACAAAAAAACAAAAAACAAGCCAACACTGGGGTGCACAGTCCCCGATGACAATATCTCAATCAAAATAAACTGTCCCACATTGTTTTCTCCATCATCATCTCCTAAACCTTTAAAAAAGGAGATGATCCTGCAGTATTTACTGCTCCCCCTTACATTCCACCACCTCACAACCACCGCATGCCTTGCTAGCCTATTCGCTGAACTCTGATGATGACTGGTATGTCTTGCTGCTTCCAGTTCTGACTGGAAGCTGACTGAAACAAGATAAGCTTGATTGATAGCTTTTTAATATATTTTGAACTTTTACTCTAAGTTCCTCATTTTTAACATTTTTGCACCAAATTTTCAATATAGCCTTCATGCAACATCACCTTGTAACCAAGATAGGGGAACATTATTTGAATCCTCCCTGAAACATGATTTCACAGTCGGTATGGGAAGTCACCTGTTAGATGGGATTTCAAAAGTTCCATCTTTCTTCATCATATGGAGGGGTCACAAAAAAGACTATGTTGGAATATTGGGGTCAAAATGTAAAAAAAAAACAAAAAAACAAGGAGGTTATGAAGAAAATATTTTTTTTTCAGTGTTTACTCATAACT
Organism: Neoceratodus forsteri; assembly: GCA_016271365.2. Lineage (NCBI taxonomy): Eukaryota > Metazoa > Chordata > Ceratodontiformes > Ceratodontidae > Neoceratodus > Neoceratodus forsteri. The sequence goes on along the minus strand of CM028133.1, from coordinate 752,135,912 downwards.
TTATGATTTTTGCAGGTTTTGGACCAACATTTTCAATATAGCCCTTTTCTTACTGGACCCAACTTCATGAACACAGGTGTCATTCTTCAAATCCCTTCCAAAACATGTTTTTGTAGGTGCATTGCAAAATCACCTTTTGGAAAGGATTTGAAAAAATTCCACCTTGCTTGATCATAAGAAGAGTATGCTGAAAACTTGTGGACAAAATCTTAAAAATCAACAAAGTTATGAGGAAAAATTTAATTTTTCAACATTTACTCATACAGTAACTTTGTGATTTTTGCAGACTTTGGCCCAAAATGTGCAACATAAGTCTGTAGCCCTTTTGTTACCCCACCTGATGAAAATGATGACTGTCACTTTTCAAATCCCCTTCAAAATCAGTCACTCTGTGAAATTACCTTCCAATCTGGATTTAAACAAATTCCACCTGTTTTAATCATAAGTCGGGGTTGGTGTTAGGTCCTACACTATTTAAAGGGAAACTCTCATGTAATGAAGCTTTTAGTATTAGTTTTTTTTGTGTCAATGAGCCACTTGGATTTGTCTTGTGATCACCAATGTCTCACTTCTGATGTCTTTGTAGGAATGGCAGTGCCAACCTTGAAAATACTGTATGTACTTGTACTTATTTACACTTGGCTTTGCTGTCCCATGCCACTGGCAAACATGTGATTATGTCCAAACAGGCATTAGCATCATACCATTGTGTGCAGTAATGATTGACTGTTAGGTATTGTGCTCAATCCTGTGCTCCAATATCCATGTAGTGGTATTAGGGACACTTGGCTTTACCATGTGCCTTGCGTGTGGCAAATGTGTGATTATGTCCACACAGGCATGAATATTGTACCATTGCCTGGAGTACTGATTGACTGTTAGGTATTGTGCTCAATCCTAAGATCCAAAATCCATACAGTCAGTCATTCCTTCATGCAACGGTATCATGCTCACACCTGTGTGGACATAACATGGCTTTAGTACACAGGAATGCACATAATAATGAGCATAATACCTAACAGTCATTCATTGATCCATGCAATGGTGTGATGCTCATGCCTGTGTGGACATAATTACACATTTTTTGTTGGCAAGGCACAAGGCAAAGGCAAGTGTCAGTTTGAGCAAGAGATTTATTTTTGAACAGTAGGTATTATATGATCATTCCTGTGCACCAAACTCATATTTCAGGCAAAGTAACACTTTCAATTGCTTCATGTGATGTTGCTTATATTCAGTTCATAAGTAGTCATGCTTTTCTGCATATACCAGCAATGGATAGAAATAACTTTGTTTCCTTCATATTCTTGAAGGTATCATCCAGTCAAATAAACAGTCAGTTGAAATTGACATTGGTGTAGGTGGCACACTACCTTCAGCCATAGATGGTCCACTAGACAATGCTGATTCCACACTTATGAATGTACTGTCTCAGATGAGACTATAATTACTGATACAGCACAAACTGAGACCTACACAGTAAGTGTTGTTCATTGTATAACCACTGTGCATAGGTGTATAGGTTCTGGTTTATAATTATATTTTTTTCTTTTTTGAAGCAGGTACAGTGGTGTTGCAGTCACTTTCCCTTGGAAAGAACATATGCAGCACTGGTATACCATTATATGGGTGACTCAAATTGAACAACTCAGATATAAGAAACTCAGTTTGAACTCCCGCTGTTCTTCCTCTTCCTCTACGTGGTTATAGCACAGAGGAAGGGGAAGAAGAGTGAGGATGTAGGAGGGCAAACTTAAGAGGAGGGATGATGGAGAATGTACATGGGAGGAAGTATGTCATGATGTTGCCAAGCTGGATGAGAGGTGTGGTGGTGAGCGTGGCTGGCTATGGTGAGGAAGGTGCAGGGTTCAGGGCTGGGGGGGTACAGTGTTTTTTATTTTATGTGTGGGAGTTTAGCTTTTTTTAATGAGTTTCTCCCCCTCACTGACATGCACCCCCCTGGAGTTGAGAATCCAAAGTAAGGAGGTGTGGGGGGCAACACCTTCTGCGAGGGGTGTGTGTGTGGGGCTACAGTCCCTCACATAGATAGTTGTCCATTTTCATCTGTGTTGTTGTCCTCGCTGGGAGTGTACATTGCCATTTTGCTTTTTCAGCTATGTACACTCACTGGAATGGTGATCGCTATTTAACAATCACTGTTATGACATGGAACCTGCAACAGTGTCACCACAGACAGAGAACATGACCATAGATAGAGGTATGTAGTGGCCTGAGTAAGAATTCAATTTTCAAGGTAATATTGCTAATGTTATTAATGATCACTCATATCATTAATGTATGATGGATAATCCTGAACTGAATACATCATATACAGTAGATGATTACATGTCTGACGTTACTCCACTTACAGATGTGGAAGAAACCTCAAGTGGCAAAGAATGTACAGACAGTGACTACCTCCCCTCTCATTATGAATCTAAAAATGACATGTTATCAGACAGTAAGGATGAGGATGAGTTCAGTTGTACTGAAAAAAACGGTGGAGTCATTTCAGATGAAAGCAAATATTTAGCATACTTAGGGCAGATACTGGAACTAGTCAAGTTCTGCTCTGTTTATGCTTCACAACTAGTTTAGCATTCAATTCAGAAGCATGGTGCAGTACTCACCATATCGATGTTTTGCAAGAATGGACATGACACAAAATGAGCATCCCAGCTATATGTGAACTGCATGGCTGTGGGAAATTTGGAGCTATACGCCTTAGTGGGAACTCCTATGGAATGATACTCCAATTTGCAGATTTACTTTGCTTTAGTATTATGAGCATTAACACCTTTCATAGAATTCAGCAAAAGTATTTGTTCCCTGTTATCAACAAGGAATGGAAGGAAATGCAAGGTACCATCACTGATAAATTAAAAATGAATGACAGTGTGACAGTAGTCGGAGATTGGCATTGTGACTTCCCTGGGGTTTCCACTAAGTATTGCTCCTACACAGTTATGGACATGGACAGTGAGAAAATAATTGATTTCATTGTTGTGCAAGTGTCTGAGGCGCGTAGGTCAACTAATATTGAACAAGAAGGATTCATCTGAATAATCGACCATATACTGCAGAATGAGGTTCCAATATCCTCATCACTGACAGTGACATACACATCAATGGTATCATGAATAAAAAATATACACCCAAGAATAACATAAAACATCAATTTGACATCTGGCATCTATGCAAGTTGATCAAGAAGCAGCAGTATGAAGCAACAGTATACTAAAGCAAAGAGCAAGGGGTGTGAAAAATTACTTCCTTGAATAATATCCTATTGAACCATTTCTGGTGGTCCAGTAGTCAACTCAATGGTGCCCCGACCCTACTACGAGAAACTGTGACTTTAATTGCTCACTACTGTATGTGGCCAACAAGCACAACTGGACTGGTTCTAAAAAGTATCACAAATGTTCTCAGCCTTGATTCCCTCCTGAGAGTTGTCAGAACAACGATTTGGCTTAAACCAAATGGTGATACACATGAAAGCCTTAAAAAAGTCATATTCAATAAAGAAATTCCTAAAGGATGTAGAGAAGATCACTGATTTCTTTCACATTGGAGGGTTGGAGGTTTATGATTCTTTGCTGTTGAAATATGCGCCCAAAAGACAGCATTTTGGTTACGAAACAATGAATACAAGCCAACAGCTAGCTGCAATTGACCACAACCAAAACACATCTCAATCTGTTGCTGTAACAAGGGTTGGAAAGAAGCATTACAGAGTTGTGAACCCAAAAAATGAAAAACAGTGGGTAGCCAAACGAGTGAGTTAGATAAAAATTCATAAAATACAGCATAAAATGATGAAACAAGTGATTGCATGCAGCAAGTGATTATTCACCAACACCACTGAAACACATACAGCAAGTCAAGAACATTGCTGACATACCACACCAGAGAAAGAAAATATCATATTGATGCATGTTTCACACTTTGAGAAAAAAATGGAATAAAGTGAACCAACACATTAACTCAAATAATGTTTAATGATGTTTTGAGACACTGAAGGGTACTGTAAATGAAAATCTCACTTATGTTTTGCACTTATCAGCTGTTTTTAAATAAGATATTGATTCAGCAAGTCACATATACTCAATATTTTCTTCATCTGCTTCATGAAAGCTTTCATGTATACCAGATTCCTCTGAGTATCTATTATGAATAGCCCATACCACACAGGACAGAATGCCACTTTTTCCAAGCTTTTGATGAATCCAGTGGGTAAACTGAGCATACACTGCCCATCAAAATGCCCTGAAAGTAAAGAAACAAAACATCAAATGATCTATTTGAAAAACAAATATGCAAATGCGTATTAACAGTGAAAATTAACACTTGATTTTAGGAATGTGACTAGTGGTTCACGTGTTAAGCACTGTGCTGCGTGCCTGTATCTGTAGCCTGTACACAGAGGCCCAGATATTCAAACTGTGCCAGTTTGTGGTGCAAGCCTGTGCGCCGCTCAAAATAGTTGCGCAGGGGTGTGGCCAGGGCAATATTTAACGGAGTTGCGTTATGGCGCAACTGTTTTGAATATTGCCCCATGGCCACCCCCACTGTGCATGGCACAGTGGAACTGCACCAGCGCAAGTGGTCAGAGTGGAGCATTGAGATGTGGTGGCGCAAGTTCCATTGTGCCATGCACAGCACCTGTGATATTCAAGGTGGCATGCAAATGGGGCCATAATTTATGCAAAGGCGCACGGGGTCATTTGCATCTGATTATGGCCCCATTTGCATGCCATTAGCATGCAGGTGTGTCGATCCCCGATGACTTGCGCCTGGCGTCCTGCCAGGCAGCAACCATCGGGGACTGACGCCCCCTGCAGCCTGATCGCGGGACGTCCCATAAGGGACAATGAATGTCTCCTATCCCTGGTGGTCCAGCAGACTGTGATTAGCCAGATCACAGGCATAACAGTAGTCCCCCCTGATTAGCCTGATCTTGGGCATAACTGTGACACCCTCCCCCGATTAGCCCGATCGCGGGCATAACTGTAACATCCCCCCCAGTAGCCCAATCGGGGGCATCAGTATCCCCCCCACAAAGTCCAATATCCCTGGTGGTCCACTGGACCACCACGGAGCCAATCGTGGCATTCCTCCACCCCAAGTCTAAAATCCTGGTGATCTAGTGGACCCCCCACCCCAGCTGCCCATGGAGCCCCACCACCCGCTCCCCCGTCAGCGGCGGGCGGCAGCACCCACCTGCCTGCCACCGCTGCCCACCGACTGACAGCTCAGTATGGCTGCATGCCCATTGGTTCGGAGCATGAGCCAATGGGAAGGCAGCCCATACTGTACTAGTCAGTCCAGATATGTGAATGAATTCATTCACATATCTGGACTGACTAGTACTGTATGGGCTGCATGCCCATTGGCTCATGCTCTGAACCAATAGGTGCAGTTGCCACCGAGCTGTCAGTCGGGTGGCTGCAGGGCGGCAGGCGGGCGGTGCCGCCGCCACCGCTGACAGGGGGTGGTGGTGGGGTTCGTGGCAGGTGGGTGGAGGTAACCACCAGATCACCAGGATTTCGGACTGGGGGTAAGGAATGCTGCCTATGATCGGCTCAGTGCGTCCACTGGACCACCAGGATATTGGACTTTGGGGATACTGATGCCCGCGATTGGGCTACTGGGGTGGTGTTATAGTTATGCCCACGATCGGGCTAATCAGGGGAATATTGTTATGCCCGTGATCGGCTATCTCGATGTCACTGGACCACCAGGGATATTGGACTTTGGGATCAGTTACCACGCATCGGCATGGGGGCACCGCCAGGTGTGGCAGGAACAGCTGATGGCCACCCACAGGTGGCAGCTGCTGTGTTGCGCCCTGCAATGCGGCAGCTTACCTGTGGGTGGCCCTCGACGTGTTCCTTTTCTTTTAGGCTCAACTTTGTGCAGGCACAGGTAGGGGTTGCGCCTGCATAACTCTGCATGGCCCGGGCTGAATATCGGGCTGTGCAGTTTATGCATGGGCACGCCCCCCCACCTGTGCCTGCATACATTACTGATGCGCCCCGGCACATTGGGATTTGTGCGGCGCACTTTTCCCTTTTAAATATTGCACTGGGGCGCATCAGTGGATTGTGCAGGGTGCAACACCATTGTGCCATGTGCAACCCTTTTGAATACCTGGGCCAGAATGTTCAAATTTGCCCTTTCTTACTCCTTCTGTGCTGCAACAGAAATGATAAGCACATTATATAGGCTCATGTTTTCACATATTTTCACATTTCTTCACACAGCTCAAACAATTTAACAGATTTCTGTCAGCTGTTGAAATGAAAGCTGAAAATTTGCAAATTGTGTAATAGTTTTTAAATTCACAATGTGGAAAAATGTTTCATATTGAGTCCAAACTGATTTCATACAAAAAAAATAGATTCTGTTATGAACTGAATTACTCACTGAGGAATAAAGTAAAAACATATAAAAAAGTTATATTAAATTGTCCAGTACTCTGTAATTGTACTCGCCTCAGTTCAAGTCCTGTTACTGGCACTTATGAATTCATGTATTGCCCTAGATGTGTACCCATGTTATGTATACCACTGTCCTTGATGATCATGTTTTGTACTGTTCTACTTATGTAACAAGTTCAAATGTAATTGCACTCAATTATGTTCATTATCTGTACTGCTCTACTCCTAATTTCCACTGTAGTATGTATACCTTCCTCCATTGTAACCCCCCCCCCCAGGTCACACCATGAGACGAGCATCTTTTTGCTCAGTGTGCCTTTCCTGGTGAAACATTTTCAATAAATAAATAAATAATAAATAATTAATTATGTAGAAACCACTTTAACAATGCAAAAACATAATGTGTGGCAAATGTTTTTTTAAAGAATGTTCCACAATCACCTTGCATTAACATCACAATGAAATGCTATGATAAAAGAGCCTCAGAAATGCTGCATTCTTGGCTTTTTATATCTCTTTTTAAAGTAGCAATAAGGTTCTCATGGGACTAAAATGAACAGTCACCACTAGGGGAATATTACTCGTGGAGTGCCTCATGCCACATTACCCATGTATGGAGTGACTAACAGATTATTAAACAAAGCCCTGGTCATTATGTATCACTTAACTCATAGGACTCGATTTTCAGGGCCGGGTTAGATTATCGCACCTTGCGCTGACACCCCGACTGATGCAAACTCGGGTGCGCAAGGGACCCTGCACCCGATTTTGTAAAAATCGGGGTCCCAGTACAAACTCTCCAAGTTTGCCACAAGTCATACCATGCACCAAACAACTGGCATGCAGCCTGGGAGTGTTACAGATTGTAGGCATTTCGGGTAACATTGGCATCTGTGGGGGAGACCCACTGGCTGCTGGAAGGGTCCATGGAGGGCAGGCCAGGGTAGGTTGGGGGATGAAGGTAGCGACAGACCTCATCATGACACTGGCATGGCCCCATCCATGATGAGCAGTGGGTGGGGGTGATACTGTAACTTGTGGCAGGGGGGGCCTGGAATTAACCAGCCACAAGGAACATCCATTGCTCATGTTGGAATTAACTTAAGGGACATTTGGCAGGGTGAGGGAGGACAGCAGGTGTCCTCTGGTAGCAGCAGCAATGGGGGACATGGATCACCTCCCATCATGGCAGGCATTTTGAGTGGTACACTAGCCATTATACCTGCTCCTGGCTGGTCTAACTCTGATGGCCTGTGCACTCATTGCCAGGATTTGCAGGATCCCAATTAAGTGGATACTGCGGCACTTCTCTGGCAAAAGCCCCCCTCTGTCTTACTGTACTGGTGCATCTCTTGCAAGGACAGTGCAAGTCCAGATGGCACAGGCAGACCCATAGTTGCCACAGGGGGCATCTGAAAACTGGGAGTGGTGCAAGGTGTGGTGCACAAAGCCCCTTGTACCATTTCTTCATGATGCAAGCCCCTTGCGCTAGTCCCAATCCTTTGAAAATCAAGCCCTTAATGTCAAAGTACAAAGCAAGTACTCAGCAACACCACACATTATTGAAACACTTATACTTATGTGGTATGTGAGACAGTTAAATTGGTGATAACATACCTACTTCCTTTTTTTTATAATATATGTTTTTCAATTTTTACATAAAACACATACAAATAACATATCAGCTGCAGGGATATCAAAATGAAAAGAGAATACAAAATAAATGTTTGACTAGGTACATAGAAATGACTAGAACATTTAATGTGAGAAGTGACATACAATAAGTATGGCCTAGTTACTTAACAAAGTCCACTCTAATGACTGACATATATAAAACCCATCTGTGGCAGAGTAATTCAATTTTTTCTGTATTACATTGAAGACCTGCTGTACATTTTTCCATCACATACATGTCAATCATGAGTTGATGCCAAAGATGTACTGAGGGAGAGTCCAACTTCATCCACATTTGTGTAATAACCTTTGTACCCAGCAATATACAAATATATAACAGTTTTCAGGTCTCTGATTAGCAATGCCCTTCTGCTTTATCTAAAAGAAAATCAAAGATGGGGTGTGTTTGAGTGAAGGACTAAATCTTTCTTGTAATTGCACTTGTAAGACATCCCAGAATATTTGAACCTTTGGGCAAAACTAAAATATATGTGTGCATTAGTTGCTGTAGAGGCCCCACATTTTCTCCAACAAGAGGATTTCACTGAGGGATTGAATTTCATCTGCTGTACTGGGGTTGGGGTATAAAAAGCCTACTGATAAAACTTCCAAGAATACTCCTTCCAAATGTAGGACGAAGTAAGTCTATGAATATACAAAAGGTATTTGTCCCATGAACTGCTATCTAATGCAAAATCTAGGTCCGTTTGCCACCCAAGGCAAAGATACTCCATATAGAGGCCTGTGAGCTCCATTAAGGCTTGATATAATTTGTGATATCAATGAATCCAAAGAGGCTTCTGCTATGGTAATAAGCACAACAGAAATAAGCAGTGGTATAGTTTTACTGGGGGTGCACAATACATTGTTTAAAATGAAACTGCTGACTTGCATGTAAGGTATATAATCAGTAGGTCTCCAATGGTATTTGGCAATAAGGGTTTGAAAGTCTTTTACAGCAGATATTGCATGGCATGGGTAGGAAGAAAAAAAACCAGTCATTCCATGTGGTGGAAAAAATAATCCAGCTCGCCAGAGGGAAACAGGGAGTTCAAGGCCGATGGTGCCACCAAATAGTGGAAGGGCAAGAGAGCAGGGTGTGCTATTGTGGTATGTCAGGCTGCAAGAGACGTTGCCATAAAAGTGTTCTTCAAATAGGAAATTTGAGTGGTAGAACCAGGCTGCAACATTGCATTAGTGAGTGGATAAAGCTCTTCCTCTATCATTTCTAAATCTTTCCAAAGAGTCTGATAATTTGGGGAGAGTCAATACAGGACCATCCGAAGTTGGGCAGTGGTGTGATAATGTGCCAGATGTGGAAGGGCTAATCCTCCCTTGGATTTTTGGAGTTGGATGGTGGTAAATTACATTCCAGGATGAGATCCTGCTCATATGAAGTAGAAAATCATTTTATTCCAAACCCAGATTAGTGAGGACTGTAATGGAAGGGGTAAGGTTTGAATAAAATACAAAATCTGTTCTACAATATCCATACGAATAAATTCAACGCAGTGGATTAGGGGAAGGTTTATGATATTCCGCCTGGTAAAATCCGATTGGAAAATTTGAGCAAGAGGGGTATAATTTGCTATGTATAGTTGTGTTAGGTCAGTAGTAATGTGAATGCCTAGGTATTTAAAGGAGCACATGTCCCATTTAAAGGGGAATGTGGCCATAATTTGAGGACTGGGTTGGCAGGTAAATTGAAGTACCTCCATTTTTGCTGTGTTAATTTTATACCCTGCACATTCTCCAAAGGCCTGTAGAAGATGCTGAGGAGGGGGCAAATGAGTGCTCTGGTTACGTAAGGTATATTAATAAATCATCTGCATATAACACACATTTCTGCTGCCTGCCTCCTAAGTCTATACCATGAATTTCTATTCTGGAATAAGACCTGTGTTAATGGTTCCAGATGGATGATGAAGAGGAGAAGGGATAAGGGACATCCTTGACACGTGCCTCTATAAAGATGGAAAGGGGAAGAAATTTGGCCATTGATTTTCACATATACCTGTAAGGCACCATATAAAGTTTGCAGAACTGTGATAAATTCAGGACGGAACTTCATAAGTTGGAAAATCTTAAATAAAAATGGCAATGCCAACCAGTCAAAAGCCTTCTCGGCATCAATGCTGAGTAATAGAAAAGGGATCTTGCCCAAGTGGTGGAGAACATGAAGGGTGCATTTAATGTTGTCCTGCATTTGCCAGGCTTTAACGAATCATGTTTGGCCAAGTGGTATTAAATTGTGGGTAGAACTTTATCTAGTCGAGTAGCTAATAGGGAAGAAAACATTTTATATTCAATGTTTAAGACCTAGACTAGTCTGTAGGAAGAGCATAATGTGTCATCTTTATTTGGTTTTAGAATCACATAAATGGTACTTAGATTCTAAGGGGAGGGGGGAGGATTTACTGTTGGCTACATAAGAGCATAAGGCAGCTAAGTGAGGGAGTAATTGCACTGAAAATTGTTCATAAAATTCAGATGTGTACCTATTGGGGCCTCAGCTTTTGGAATTTTGAAGTCTCTTGATAATAGCATTGAGTTTGGCTTGATAGGGGCATTTAAGAGATCAATCTGTTCTTGTCAGATAGTAGGGAGTTTCTGGGAAGATAGAAAATTATTAATCAGAAGAGAGTCAGAAGGGCTTTGAGAGTATCTCACAAGGTACTAAGGGAAACTTCAGGGGACTGGTTCTCCTCTATAATTAGTTTAACCTGATTTTGTACCAGAGTACAGCATGTTTCCAGGTTAAGCAAAGAATTATTAAATTGCCAAAGGAGTGTATAAACATTTGTAGTAATGACAAAAGGTCTCTAGTATACGTTCTTGTGCTACGTATAGAACTTGTGACTTAAAGTCCCAGATTTGAGTAACTGCCCTGGTAATCATTTGTTGGCAAAGATTGAAAGCTAGTAACTTTGTTGATTTAGGGCCACCTTCATAATATTTCTGACAGCGGTAATGCAGAGCAGCTTCTGCACTGATATTTAAAATTTCATGAATCTATTGTCTAATGGTGTCTAACAGGGAAGCCACAGATACATCCCCCTGCATCTGTTAAGTCTGCAACACCTTAAGGGAGGCTTGTAATATGTCCAGCCTTTCAGAGTGTTGCTTTTTATGTCTTGAGGTGCATTGAATCAATTCTCCATGGAGAACGGCTTTGAGAGTATCTCACAAGATACTAAGGGAAACTTCAGGGGACTGGTTCTCCTCTATAATTAGTTTAACCTGATTTTGTACCAGAGTACGGCATTTTTCCAGGTTAAGCAAAGAATTATTAAATTTCCAAAGAGTATGCAGTTGTGGCCTGCCCCATGAGAGCATCAAAATTAATTGGGCGTGATCGGAAAGTTTAATGGGTAATATCTGACATTTAGCTACTACATGCTGGTGCACCATAGAAATGTGAAATATGTCTTTTCAAGTACAGAGACAGTGTGGTGCTGAGTAAAGGGTGTAGAGGCATATGTGGGGGTTTAACAGGTGCCAAATATCAGTACAAGTGTAGGTATTTTGCAGAGTCTTTCAGCATTTAGCCAGAGCAGAGATTTTAGTGGGGATGAGGATAGGATTTATCCAGGTGATCTTAAATTATATTGTGGTCTCCTATATTAAGAATCCCTTGCCGTAAGGCAAGAATTTTCCCTAGTAAGGCATTCACGGTTACCGAGTCACTTCCTTGGGGAAAGTACAAACTATCTAGAATAACTAGTTGGGTAAAGTAAGTCCTGTAACTATGGCTAATCTACCTTAAGAGTCTATGTAGGAACCCATGAGATGGAATGGAGTGGACTTGGGTATCAGGATGGCAGTACCTCTCCTCCTACCCTCTTTTTAAAAAAAGAAGCTAGCACTGTGCCAAAGTCAAATTTCTGTAGTTTAGCATGTTCAGAATGGAACAGGTGGGCTTCCTGGAGGAAAATAAAAGTTGGACGTGCTTTTTTAATATCTATCAGCATTTTTTTCTGTTTAATTGGATTATTCAAGCCATTAACATTTAAAGAATAAACCTTTGGAGGTTGTACGTCACCCATCAGGTAAAACACCGGGGGCCAGATATTCAAAACTTTGCCCTGGGTGCAAACCGTTTGCACCAGGTTTGCACCGGGTTTGCGCGGGTCCCCTATATTCAAAAGACCAAATAGCACAGGCAAAATGCATTAGTGCCGGTCAAAATTATAATATATGCACCATGCAAAGGGAAGGGGCGTGTACATAAATACAGGTGCTATGGTATATTCAGTGTGTTAGCACAGTTCAAAGTGTGTTTTCGTGACTTTGTGCAACATTTTGTGTGGTGCAAATTACCGCCCTGAAAAAAGTAGTCTTAACTCTGGGCAAAACAAAGATAGGGGGTGTGGACACAGCAGTAACAGGCAAAGTGGCCATAAGCAACAACAGCATCATGGTGCACCTAATGACTGCAGCCAATGAGGTGGCAGAGAGGGCAGATGGCCACCCTGGGCCACTCCACATGCAATGGAAGAGACATGCTGCACACATGTCCAGTCACCCCATAGGGGTACACCACCACAACCCAGCACACACACATGCAGCACTGGGGGAATGGAGGGTATTGAGTGAAGGGTGTACAGGTGGCCAGGTTGCACCACATAGTAGGTTTTGCCACATGGTTGGGGCCACCCACACAGTGAACATGTGCCAGTTACAGGAATGCCCCTCACATCAGTGTGCCTGTATGATGGTATGTGTCTGCCCCCACCGGGGCACATACCGCCCACCTGTCCAGGCTTCCCATCACATACGACCAGCAATGTGTATGTTAGTATGGGAATCCCATGCCACTGGTGCAGCTTATGTGGGTCACAGGCCAGTATGACTGTAGAGTCCACTGTCAGAACATGCCTGCCAACTGTACATGTCACTGTGGGGATAGCAGCAATCATTGTTGCCTGACACACTGTAGGCATTGCTGTGTCCCTCACAATACCAGCTACTACGGTAGTGTACCGTCTGATACACACTGTAACAGGAATAACAATATGTCTATGGCATGCAGCACAACCACTCATTCCTGTGGTGCTAGTCCCCTGGGCCACAATAGTCTGTGCATCTGTGTCCAAACCCAGCCTACTGCTACTGAACTGTTTATCATGTCTGACATACAGGTGGAGCTGTGAGTACACCCAACCTGCAGCTACCAATCTGTAGTTCCAATCTGACATACAGGTGGAGCTGTGTGCACCATGCAATTGCACAGGGCAATCTATATGGTAATGCATGCAAAACAGGCTATAATGAGATGCTAATGTGGCTGTTTGCCCATGGATTGCCTAAGTAGTCTCATTTGCATAGGAGCTTTGAATATAGCAAAATTTAATACCCAGCTAATGTGTTAGCGCCGGGCAAACTTGTTAGCACAAGGCAAATGTGTTTGCCCCGGGCAAACCTGTCAAAACCATAGCAGAGATCTTCTGTGTTTGGCCTAAAATGTTGTTTGCAGTTGTTGTACAATACTTCATTGCTATCACCCACATTGGCCACCTGCTGCAACTCTGCCTTACTCCACCTCTGTGTGCACTGAGCTGCTGTTGCAGTTTGGCTTTCTCAGTTGCTATATTCAGATCTTCTTATTTGTTGGGCTATTTTTGCACTGCACTGTCAGCCCTGTTTGCACGGCTTCATTAGCAGGCTATATTCAGCATCACTGTGGCTCAGTTGGTAGCACATCCGTCTCTGGACCAGAAGGTCATGGGTTCTTGTCCCACACCGGGATTGGACTTGCACCTAAAAATTGCTGGCATCCAAGTGCAGTATTAGGGAGGTGCTGTACTGCTGGGGTGTGCCATCCTTCAGATGAGATGTTAAATCTTGGTCCCTTCTACCCATCTTGGTGTTGTCCTGGTGGGTGTCCAGGTGAAAGTAAAAGAACCCAGGGCACTCTTTGCAAAGAGTAGGAAACATTCCCGGTATCCTGGCCAACATTCCTCTTCCCATAAACTGGTTCATGCAATTATCCTGGCTGTGTGTGGATGATGATGTGCGATATGGCTGCCTCTACACATTCAGTCACTTCACTACCAGTCTAGCATTGCTTGTAAAGTGCTTTGGGATACACTGTGTATGAAAAGCGCTATATAAATGCTGATTCTTCTTCTTCTTCAACTGATTTAGCCCTGGGCTATTCCTTTGAATATAGAGAGCAAATTGTTCCAGGCTAATTTTACACACCGTGCAGTGCTAATTTTGCTCTGGAGCAAAGTTTTGAATATTTGGCCCCAAAAGTAAAGGAACAGATTCGCCAGTGGGGTAGCTGACAAGGACCGACAAAAAGCTCAGTGTGTGGTCTTCACATGCTATCTGGCCCCACAGAGACTTTAGCATGGTAAGGCATAGTAAATTAATATAAGTCCAGTACGCAGTCATAATAGTCAAAAAGATGCAGCTATAACAAGCATCCAAACATGACAGACTAGCAGACAACAGTATCAGATAACAACTAAGCACAAGAATACTTGCAACAGGCAAACCATATGTGAGGGTAGTTAAATATGGAGAATGACTTCCAAGGCATATTATTTGTGCCTTGTTTTACCAGATTCCCTTGCTTTTCTTTGTTCATGGTCCCAGCTATGTCTTGGCTCCTTAGAAATCCTCAACTCGGAAGAGCTGGAAGGCTGAGTGCCGCTGGGCAGGAGATAAGGTGGAACCAAAAAGGGAACCATGTCTTCTGAAGGTTGGAAACACGCACCAAACTGGGAAGGGGGAGTTATCATTGGTCTAAATGGAGTTAAGATGCCACTTAGGCCCTGAAGGCTAGTGAGCAACAAAATTAGCCAACTAATAAGTAACATTGCTCTCAGAAATCTACAAACTCTGAAGTGTACTGTGTAGACAATCTTAAGGGGAATATAGGTAATAATATTAAAAGAAAAGCTAAATGACAAAGAACCTTAGTGCGTAATATTAAAAAGTTAACTAAATGATTGGAGCCTAAAATAAGTTGAATAAGCTGAGTGGAAGCCAAAGTGGTGATGGGTGGGGGGCAGAATGTTATAGCATCACTCTCAGTAAGCAAAATAGCCACTCAATATAAGTTTATAAAATGGTAATACGATGTTAGCTCTGCCAATCAAATATTATGTATAAAGTAGTGATGTGCTAATTCCACAAACTTCACTCTATGAAATATTTTGTGAATTGTGCTCAATTCACGAAGCGCAATTCACCAATTTGCGTAGTGCCAGACTGAATGTGAAGTGTGGAATTTCACGGGCAAAATTCCACATTATGTACACAAATTTTGGCCACAATTTAAAAAAATATATAAATCCCTGTTGCTTAGTGTGTGTCCCCCCACTCAGTGATCGCTGGCCACAATCCTCAACTCGGAAGAGCTGGAAGGCTGAGTGCCGCTGGGCAGGAGATAAGGTGGAACCAAAAAGGGAACCATGTCTACTGAAGGTTGGAAACACCCACCAAACTGGGAAGGGGGAGTTATCATTGGCCTAAATGGAGTTAAGATGCCACTTAGGCCCTGAGGCTATTGAACAACAAAATTAGCCAACTAATAAGTAACATTGCTCTCAGAAATCTACAAACCCTGAAGTGTACTGTGTAGACAATCTTAAGGG
This sequence comes from Neoceratodus forsteri, assembly GCA_016271365.2. Taxonomy (NCBI): domain Eukaryota; kingdom Metazoa; phylum Chordata; order Ceratodontiformes; family Ceratodontidae; genus Neoceratodus; species Neoceratodus forsteri. Next base: position 752,120,188 of record CM028133.1, on the reverse strand, counting down.
GAATATAGGTAATAATATTAAAAGAAAAGCTAAACGACAAAGAACCTTAGTGCGTAATATTAAAAAGTTAACTAAGTGATTGGAGCCTAAAATAAGTTGAATAAGCTGAGTGGAAGCCAAAGTGGTGGTGGGGGGGGGGCAGAACGTTATAGCATCACTCTCAGTAAGCAAAATAGCCACTCAATATAAGTTTATAAAATGGGAATACGATGTTAGCTCTGCCAATCAAATATTATGTATAAAGTAGTGATGTGCTAATTCCACAAACTTCACTCTATGAAATATTTTGTGAATTGTGCTCAATTCACGGCGAAGTTCACCAATTCCATGAGTGCCAGACTGAATGTGAAGTGGAATTTCATCGGCAAAATTCCACATTATGTACTCAAATTTTGGCCACAATGTAAAAAATATATAAATCCCTGTTGCTTAGTGTGTGTCCTCTAAAGATCAAGTACAACCAACTCGAAGAGTTGAAGGCTGAGTGCTTGGCAGGAGATAAGGTGGAACCAAAAGGGAACCATGTCTACCAAGGTTGGAAACACCCACCAAACTGGGAAGGGGGAGTTATCATTGGTCTAAATGGAGTTAAGATGCCACTTAGGCCCTGAAGGCTATCGAACAACAAAATTAGCCAACTAATAAGTAACATTGCTCTCAGAAATCTACAAACCCTGAACTGTACTGTGTAGACAATCTTAAGGGGAATATAGGTAATAATATTAAAAGAAAAGCTAAACGACAAAGTACCTTAGTGCGTAATATTAAAAAGTTAACTAAATGATTGGAGCCTAAAATAAGTTGAATAAGCTGAGTGGAAGCCAAAGTGGTGGGAGGGGCAGAATGTTATAGCATCACTCTCAGTAAGCAAAATAGCCACTCAATATAAGTTTATAAAATGGGAATACGACGTTAGCTCTGCTAGTCAAATATAATGTAGAAAGTAGTGATGTGCTAATTCCACAAACTTCACTCCATGAAATATTTTGTGAATTGCACTCAATTCCCGAAGCGCAATTCACCAATTCGCGTAGTGCCAGATTGAATGTGAAGTGTGGAATTTCATGGTCGAAATTCCACATTATGCACACAAACTTTGGCCACAATGTAAAAAATATATAAATCCCGTTCCTTAATGTCCCCCAGTGATCGCCACACAATGTTAACAAAAAATATATATTTAAATAAATTCCTGGTGTCTACTGTGGTCCACCCACCCCACTGATAAATGTGCAATTGAGGAGTTACAAATCTAAAAATATCACTATACGTAAATATGGTACATAAAAACACAAGTCACACATATAAATAGCAATCCATGTAGCTACTTTAAAATGTCAGTTTGGGATGCCAATAGTCTCTGTCACTTACAGTATGCAGGGTAGGTTGAATTATAAACTTTTAATTATCCAGTAAAAGTCAAGGTCCTCTTAGGGTATGAAATGTGTAAACTTGAGATAGTTGTTCATATAGGCGATATACTTATTGATTGGCTTCTAGTGGTATTTAAACAGTCAATGCATCAACAGTAGTTACTGATGACTTTAAGTTGATTCTGGGTCCTTAATTGACAGGAGTTCTATGGTTTCTAAAGTCTTTTATTTGTCTTCTGTGATGGAGAGGACACAGTATAATACTAACACTGGCTTCACTGTTGGCTTCACATGTTCCATAAACACCATCTGTACTAAATGGTAGTTAAAACCCTTTTATAATATTTAGAAAGGATGGAACGCTTCGGTGCAAACTTCAGTACAAAGTTCAGTGCAGATACTAAGTAGTAAACTGAAAACCAGTGTTATATCAAAGATTCAGCAAAGGTAATGAAATGGGTTCTCAGGAGCCAAAGTTACAACCCAATATTAGCAGCCAAAATGTACTGAATAAATAGTAAAAAAAAAAAAGTAATAGGCGGGTAGAATGTGCACATTAAAAACTAACTACTCCCAATAAAACATTCTCCTAACAAGACCAAAATAAGAATCTGTTTCAGGACATTTTATTTCCAATTCTAATGCTTCAATTGTTAAAGCCACTAAAGTAATAGGTCTTCTTTTCATTGAACGTGTAGGCTGTGGGTTGGCTTTAAGTGCAGTATAAAATGTTACAAATGCTGACCTCTTAATTTATTCACCACTGGCTTGGTGCAGATAGTTGCATCGTTACTGGCAAGATTAACAGATACTAAGACTTACAAATAGTTGCAAGCTTACTTAAACTATTGCTAAAAATGTTTGCAATATCATATTAGAGAAATGTTTGTTAACTGAAAAAATGCATCTGTTTGTGTTTTGCCATTTTAAGAACCATCACATCTTCTTCAGCTATTCCCAGTCAGGTAATGATCCGTAAGTTCCATTAACATTCTGCATGTTTTCTTATGAACATATGAAATTTGCCAGCAGATAAAGACCTAGTGATCTAGCAAGTCTGCTGGAATGTGCAACTGTCACCACTTATTCTGCAGTTGTCCCTCCTCCCTCCCTTACCCTCCCTGATCCTCCCACTTGCTCTGTCCCAGCCCCTTTACAGCAGTCCACTGTTCTACTGGTTACCACTTCTGCCAGTAATGCATTCCTCCAAGCTACCATACTCTCCATAAAAAAGTGTCTCCTCATCTCCCTAATGAACATTCCTTCCTCCAGTCTCATATGGCCCCATGTGTCCCTCCCCACCTTACTGTATACAGTCACTCCGTACCTGTCTTGTTTATTCCTTTCATGTACTTGAAGGTTTCAGTCATATCCCCAAGTCCCTCCTCTCCTCCAGCGAGTACATGTTCAACTCCCTCAGCCTCCTCTCATATGGTAAATCCACCAGCCCCTTGATCACCATTGTCACCCTGCACTGTACCCCCTCCAGTAACTTAATGTCCCTCTTCAGATACGGGCACCAGTACTGTATGCTGTACTCCAGGTGTGGTCTAACTAATGATCTATACATTGGCAGAATCACCTTCCCCCCTCCTTGAGGATATACCCCTTGCAATGCAACCCAGCATTTTGTTGGCCTTTGCAGCTGCCTTCCTACATTGTGCCGAGTTGTTCAGTGACCCCGTAATGAGCACCACCAGATCATTCTCCTCCTCGATCTCAGCTAGCTGCACTGCCCCCAGTTGGTAACTCCTCCTTGAGTTTTTCCACCCCAAAATGCAGCACCTTGCACTTTTTGGCATTGAACCCCAGTTATCAGGTGTCCAACTGGGTTTCCAGCTTTACCAGTTCATCCTGCAACCCCTGCCACGCCCCTTGGTCATCCACCTATGCTTCCATCTTGGTGTCATCAGCAAACAGACTGGTCTTGCTCTTGATGCCCAATGATATGTCTGCAATGAATATCTCAAACAACACTGGTCCCAACACCAAACCCTGTGGAACACCGCTCATCAGTACCCTTGGGGATGAGAGGTCCCCACCAACCACCACCTTCTGTTGCCTTCCCTGAAGCCAGTTCTCCACCCATCACACCAGCTTTGCACCTGCCCCTGTGCATTCTAACTTACTTCCCAGCCTCCCATGTGGCACTGAGTCGAATGCCTTACTGAAGTCCAGGTACAAGACATCCATTGCATTGCCCCCATCCAGTTGCTTAGTTACGCAGTCATAGAACTCCACTAGATTGGTTTGGCAGAATTTGCCATTTACGGAGCCATGCTGTCTGCTGTCCTATATCCCTTTGGCATCCAGAAGAGACACCAGCCTCTCCTTCATGATAGTCTCCATCAGCTTACCCATGATGGATGTGAGGCTCACTGGTCTGTAGTTCCCTGTAGACCCCGGAGCCACCATCGGCCATCGGAATCGTTGGCTGCAATTTAATGCAGTTGTAATTAGTTGCAATTGCACTGAATTGCAGCCATACTTATGGGCAGTTATACTTGTGTGATGTCGACAATTCTGTCATGGCTTTTGTCTTGCCTGACAGTGCTGCAGTCAGCCACTTTTGAATTTGTGTGCGCCCTTACTTCCAGCCAATTAATGTATCCCTAGTTCCTCAGCGCCAACCCTAATGAGAGAGGGAGGAGCCAGGATGCTCGCACTGCTTGCAACTGCAAAAGGTGGCGAGACGGAGTTGAACAGCAGCGTGAGTAGTCATCAAGGTAGTGCTCAAGTTAATTTCTTAAGTTGCAGCCATCGGTGTCTGGTTCAGTGTAGGGAGGAAACCACAGCAGTAGAATCAGGCACATGCAGGATGTGAGGCAAGGTCGGAGCTGGGGGATCCAAGACACACCATCGAGGGACTGGGAGAAAGTGAGCGAGAGGCCTGAAGAACTCAAGAGACCCACCACCGAGTCCAGAGAGAGAGTGTGCGGAGACTCGGGAGAGCTGTGGATTGACACAGATTGTGGAGCGGCTGGCCAGGGACTAATGTAGGGGACAGTGGGATACAAGAGGTGAGGTCAGGCCATCATCAGTGAGGGAGATGGGAGAAGGTGAAAGTGAGCCCACTGTGGGGGAGGTTGAGCCAAGCGGTCTACTACTACTAGGCCGGGTGGGTAGGATATTCTGAGGAGGTGCCCCATGGCCCGCGCATGCCAGCCAGTGGACAACAGGGGGAGACTGAGCAGGAGACTCTCTCAGCTGGAGTGAGTTGCCGTCTGTCAGACTAGCTTGGTGACCTTGTGGAGGGAGTTGTGAGAAAGTGCAGTAGTGGTGGTGGCAGTGCAAATTTGAGGGGATGCGGGAGGGAGTTGCTGTCATTGATGACTCGATCACCATGCATGCAGCCAGGTAGCAGGCCATACTTGGCCAGGACGGATCAACAGCAAACCACTGTGCAAGCAGCATTGTGAGACTGTGTGGGTTTGGCTGCTGGAGGACACACAGTATAGTCAGACTTGGCATAGGGCTGGAGGAGAGAGACCAAGAGACAGCTGACTCAATAAAGCATTGTCTGAGCTGCCTTTCTGAGACGACGACTCCTGGTAAGTGAAATGTTGATGTCTGTTGTTGAGTTGGATTTATGACACAGGTAGCAAGCAGCAGTAGCATATATTTTACTAAAGAAACAGTATTGTTTGGCAGCAGAGAAGGGGTTTATTCTCAAAATTCATCCATTTAGCTGTTGTGGTGGTGTTTTTTTTTTTCCGGGGGGGTTGGAAACTGAACTGGTTGAGGGTAGGTAGGGCTACAGGCCTGGCATGGCTGACTGCTGGACAGTAAGTGACTTGTGGCGTGTACAAAAAATTAAACAAAGTGAGAGATCATAGTGAGATTGAGGCAGGGTGGGGTGGTCACTGTACTGCAGTATCCCACACCAGGGTCTAAGGCTGCCCTGTTTATGTGACTTCAAGGGTAGGGGGTGTAGTATCCCACAGAAGGGTCTAAGGGCAAGGCTGTTCATGTTGATCTGAAGGTGTACTACTGCAGTAACAAACACCAGGTTCTAAGGTTGTTTGTCTAGCTTGAAGCATAAGGGGTATACTGCACAAGTGCATCACCCACACTGGATACAAGACTGGTTATGTGGCTTTGCTTTGGGGGTGTACAGAAGCATCTCAAACACTAAGGCTGTTGTTGTGAGCCTGCAGGTGTACTGCTGCTGCAACCCACACCATGGCAAGTCTAAGCCTGTTTATGTGGCTTCAGGGGTATACAGCAGCATCCCATGAAAGTACAAGACTGTTTATGTGGCTTTGGTTGTGTACTGCAGCATCCCACACTGGATAAAAGGCTGGTTATGTGATTGTGGAGGTGTACTGCAGCATCCCACACTGGATACAAGGCTGTTTGTCTGAGGCTTTAGGGGTGTACATCAGCATCCCACACCAAGGTTTAAGGCTGTTTATGTGTCTCAGGGGTGTACTGTAGCATCCCACACCAGGCTTTAAGGCCGTACATGGCTTTGGGGGTGTACAGCAGTGTCCTTCCACACTAGGATCTAAGGCTGTCTATGTGGCTTTGAGGCTGGGCTGGGAGTGTGAGGGGTACAAGTCAAGTGCACTCACAAGGTACATAATATAAGCAAGCAAGGCCAAACCAAAACAATGAGAATGATAGAACAAAATAAAGTGTTCGACAGTGACTTATGTTGTCAGCATTGAAAACATTTGAGGTACCCATCCTACAGCGAAAAAGATGCTATCCCTTCAGAGTATCTTTTAATTTACATTACTGTTGACCTCGACTCTTGGTATCACTTAGTTGGTGCACTGCAGTGAATGTTTTCAACTCTTCTGCTCCTAGGCTGTGACAAGCTTCTCCTGTTATTTACTAAGTAAATAAACATGCTGCCAAGATTTTCCACTAATTGCACTAAAAAAAGTACAGCTTGCTAGTACATAAATCAAATTTAACAATGGCAGAAATTGAAAAAATTGGTTGAATTTGTTTTAGTGAGTCGCAGTCATAAATTTTAAACTAGTTGAAAAAATCAGTCATAATGTGTTGTGAGTGTCATAATTGGTTTTTCAACTCACTCCGGGGTCTAGTTCCCTGGTTCATCCCTGGGGCCGCTCTTGTGGAGGGGCACCACATGGGCCATCCTCCAATCCTGAGGTTCACACCCTAAGTGTAGTGAGGCACTGAATAGGTCTGCTAAAGGTCCTGCTAGGATCTCTGTCAGCTCCTTCAGTACCTTGGGATGGATGCCATCTTGGCCTGGTGCCTTGTCCACCTTCAGTGCCCACAAACCCTTCAGAACTCTGCCCTCTGTGATTTTCCCATTCATCACCTCCTCCTCCTCTGTTTCTGCCCTCCCTCCCCCCTTGGGTATCTCTCGCCTTAGTAAATACCAAGCAGAAGCAATCATTTAGCGCTCCTGCCTTATCATCCCCTGCTTCCACCCATCTCCCTTCCTTCCTAATCCTTACTACATGGTCCTTACAGCTCCTTTTCTTCCGGATGTACCTGAAGAAGTCCTTCTCCCACTTCTTAATGCCCTGCACCAGCCTGATCTCCATAAATGCCTTGGCTGCCCTCACTGCCCTTGTCACCTCTTTCAATTCCTTCAGGTACTCCTCCCTGTCCTCCCCCTTCCTGTTTTTTTTTTGTACCTCGTAAAGGCAGCTCTTTTTCTCCTTACGTTTTCAATGACCTCTTATTGGAGAAAATGATCCATTTGACAGACGGTCAGGGAAATTCAAATTAAAACCTCAATAACAAAACCTGTAAATCAGTAATCTGAATCTGAATATGGTCTAAAAGTGTTTTAAAATGCTTATAGGTCTAATCTAAATGAAAATAATTCCATCACAAGTTAAATAAAAAAATTGATTACAAAGACAGGTACACTCGTATCAGCAGTTCTCTGGCAAAGGTTGGATTTTCAGTCTTATCTGCCCAAGTTGTCAAACAGTATTCCACAGATACATTCTTAATATTCTTTTTGCAGGATTTTAAGTTGGAAATTTGGTTTTGGGTATGAAATGCCAGCCTGCTGCTTCCAGTTTGCCGTGGTTCATGCCAACCAATATTTCAGTTAATTCAGTCCCGTCTTTCTAACTTTTGGGCATTGTCTTGGTCACCGGCTCCCCATTCTCCATTTCTGACTCTCTTTGGCCACCTCCTGTTACTTCCACACCGGCTTTCAGGCACTCCTAAATCTCCATTATTTCTGCTCCCTCCAACTGTGAGCAATACCACTGTAGACACCAGGAATTTAATTAAATATTATATATTTTTTAACATTGTGGCCGGCATTGTCGGGGGAGGTGGTGATAGAAACAGGGCATTTTATTTATTTCATTTTTGTTAACCAGGTAGGTGCTGTAGCCACAAAGCGGCTATTTTCAGGCATGACCTGGGAGGTTACAAACAATGAGACATTTGCCATACAGATCAGGGAATACAAATGTGACAAGTAGCATAAAGGAAGACACAGTATTACACGTAACAAGAGAAAAAGCATGTACACAAAAACTCATGAGCAAGTACAGTCAAGTAATGAGCAAATTCAAATCAGATACATGTAGGCAATAATACACAACAATTCATATGATGGTAGTGGAGTTTAAGCATTACAGTCTAACAATAAGTGGTGGGAGACCTAAGGGGGTTAAAGCAAGTACATTGGGTGCAACTGATGAGACAGGTATAATGCAATCTTTTGAAGGCAGCATGAGTAGGTGCAGAGTGAACTTCAACTGGTAGGGAGTTCCAGTATTTTGGTGCCATGCTAGAGAAAGCAAGGGTTCCTTTCTGTATTTTACACCTCAGGGTGCAAAGAAGTGAAAGTTCATTGGAACGAAGGCCATAGAAGGAGGACTGTGATACCAGCATGGAGGCCAGGGAGGAGGGCAGGTTGGATCTAATGATGTTGTTGAGCAGAGACCCAAAGGCAATATGTCTATGGACTGATGGGGAGGGCCAGTTTAGGTCAGCGTATAGCAAGCAGTGGTGCTTTAGTTGAGGGGAGGCCAAGGCATAGTGTCAAATGTTATTGTATGTGGTGTCCCATTTTCTTAGTGTGCTTTTCAAGGTATTTATATAAGTAACTGTGCCATATGCTAGAGATGGAAGGAGGACGCCCTTAGCTATGGCCAGCCTGGCTGAGGGAGTAAGCATTCGACTGGTCCTGTAGGTGATGCCAAGTTTCATGTTTACTGCCTTGCACGTGACCATAATGTGCTCATCAAAGCTGAGAGCTTCATCAAGCAGGACACCTAGTTACCTAAAAGAGGTTACTATCATGAGGGTTGAGCCATCAGCACAGGAAACATCATAGAGGCTGTAGTTTAAGTTGAGTTTGGTGACGGACCCAAAGAGCATACCCTATGTTTTGCTTACATTTAAAACAAGCCTGTGTTTATGGATCCAGTCTTGAGTAGAGATTAATGCAGAGCTAAGGTAACTGTTTATAGCTAGTATATCTGCTAATGAGGTATATAGCACAAGATCATCAGCATATAGAATTGTTTGGCATGATGGTGAGTTGTGGGATATGCTGTTCGTGAAAACTGAGAAGAGGAGAAGCCCCAAAATGGACCCCTGCAGAACACCAACATTTATGGAAGCTGGGTCAGATACAGCAGCAATAAATTTCACCTGTTGGTATCTGTCAGTTAGGTAGCTGTGGAACCATTTAACAGATTGTGAAAAGAAACTGAGAGATGAAAGGCAGGCAAGCAGGAGAGGGTGATCCACCAGATCAAAAGCCTTGGAGAGGTTTAGGAACACTGCCCCAGTCAAACGTCCTTGATCTATTGCAGTCAGGATGTCATTTGTGAGTTTTAGCAGTGCACTAGAAGTGCCATGACCTTTTTGGAAACCATGCTGAGTGGGCGATAACAGATCATGTTTAGAGAGACACTCCGTGACCTGGGTGGCTAATATTTTCTCAAGGGTCTTATTTAGCACAGATAGAATGGCTATAGGCCTATAATTGGCAATGTCCTTTTTGTCCCCCTTCTTGAAAACAGGGGTGACCTTGGCAATTTTACAGATGTCTGGGACATGTCCATGGCAGAGAGACATAGTAAAGAGTTTGGCTAGGGGAGCAGCAATGAGAAGAGTGGCTAACTTCAGCAGTTTATGTTCAAGGCAATCAGAGCCAACACTGGTGTTGTCCAAAATTGTTCTGAGATGTTTTAGGACTAAACCTTTGGATATACCCTTAAAATAGAAAGGTGGGTGTTGTGACATATTTGTTCCAAAGAAAAGTGGCGAGCTTTGATTTTATGGGAAGGAGGCCGAGTATTTTGATAGGTCAGCAAATAGTTTGTTAAAAGAGTTTGCAATAGTTTTGGATCATTGTAATGGACTCCATCAAGGACCATGTCATTATTATAGTGATATTTTCTAGTCCCCAGTAAGGATTTAACATGAGCCCAGAATTTCTTGGAGTCACCAGCAGCTTTGTTCAGTAGGCCTTGACAGTACGAGCACTTCGCTTGCCGGATTAGTGTTTTATGCAAATTTCCCTGTACTCTGTATCATAGTCAGCTTGATGACCTGAGTTTTTAAAGTGACTCCATCTCTTGTTGCAGGCAATCAGCAGGGGCAGGGGGGACCACTAGAAACCAGGGATTTAATTAAAATCTATGCTTTTTTTGCCGGCAATCGGCAGGGAGGGGTAGAAACCACTAGACACCAGGGATTTGGGGGATTTGATATGTGTAATTTCTTGCTTTGTTTTTTTAAGTGCGATTTGCACTAAGAAAAAACAAAAGCAAGATTAAGTTACAAATGGCTAATTCTCATTAAACCGGGCAATTTTGCAAACTGATTCGCAGAGGCAAATTTGCAACTTCGCCAAAAATTTGCCAGCGAAGTAAAACTTTGCTGCTTCTCTTGTATAGATATGTAAATTTGATCAACAAAGGGAAAGCAAAAAGCATATAAATAAAAGTTCCAGGTATGATATCACAGCTGTAATGTTCAAAGAGAACTAAATAGCGCAGAGTTCCCAACACCACGGGTAAAAGCAAAAAGCATGTAAATAAAAATTCCAGGCATGATATCTCAGCTGCAAAGTCCAGAAGGAATTAAATAGCACACAGATCCCAACATTATAGGTAAATAGATAAATTAGCAGCAATGGAGAGAAATAGGTAATCAAAAGTTAAGATTCCCCAACAAGAACCAACATGCCCTGCCAAGTATGTGCCTGATCAAAGAAAAGCAAGGGAATCTGGTAAAGCAAGGCGCCAATAATATGCAGAGGAGCTAGCATTGATGTGGCAGGCAGGGCAGCCTTAGATTGGGACCAACATACCTATTTTCAATAGATGAAGAATAAGAACTGGTGTTTATATGATGCTGTTCATGCAAATTGTATCCCAAAGCACTTTGCAAGCAATGCTAGATTGGTAGTGAAGTGACTGAATGTGCAGTGGCAGCAATTTTGCACAACAGCACCCACACACAGCTTGGACAATTGCATGAACTAGTTTTATGGGAAGGGGAATGTTGACAAGGACATTGGGGGACTTTCCCTAGTATCCTGGCCAACATTCTCCCTCCCATAAAACCGGTTCATGCAATTGCCCCAGCTGTGTGTGGGTGTTGATATCTGAAATGGGTGCCATTACATGTTCAATCACTTCTCTGCCAGTCTAGCATTGCTTGTAAAGTGCTTTGAGATACAATGTGTAAGAAAAATGCTATATGAATGCTGATTATTATTCTTCTACTGAAAAAAGGTATGTTGTTCCTGATCAAAGGCTGCTCTGCCTGCCACTCTAGTGGTAGCTCCTCTGCATATTATTGGTGCTTGGTTTTACCAGATTCCCTTGTTTATTTTTGATCTGACACATACTTAGCAGGGCATGTTGGTCCTTGTCAAGGATCAAGAATCGGATCATGACAAACCTCACGTAGAATTATTAATGTGCATCAAAGCACCTCCTGATTGAGACATACATGCTCAAATGCTGGAACTGTTGTCACACATTGTGCATCTGGGAAAAAAAATATTATTGCGATGTGGTTGTCTGAAAGTAACCAGAAAATCACAGGAAAACAACAGCAGTATGGCACTGATTGAGAAATCAAGAAGAGTAGCAACAATCAATTCAACTGATGGTCCCATGAACTGATGGACAGACCAGCCATCATCTGATCAGTGTATGGAAGAATCTCTTACAATTTTTTTTGACAATACATAAACAAAGGACCATGTATAGCCACTTCACAATATTTAGACATATATCGTCATTCCATTTGTAGGCAGTTATCATCTGATAAACAGCACATTTGGGGCCCAGTTGGTACAGGGTAAAAGTACTGTCTGTGATTTACTACAAATATATTGTCCAGGTTTCATAGTTAACTAACATGTTCATTCAGCTTGCCCACACAGCCCTTGACTGAGGCATTGTTGTGTATGTGTGCACTCAAGCAAACAGCACACAGCTTGTGTACCTTCATTTCCTGCCACACAAGTGGCAGCGCAACATAGACACCACATGATGGCAATCTGATGTGGGGCTAACAGGCACCCCCCCACACCCATAACAGGAGAGCTGCAAATCAGCCAGATGGCGCTGTATCTGTCTGGCCAACATCCCAGCACCCTGGGTTAGTTCCCAAACTCAGAGGACCACATTGTAATGTGTAGATACACCCATATCATCAACAGACTGCGTGGAAAGAACGTCTGAAAATTAACACCTTTAAGTAATTGTTAAAATGTTCGGTAATTAAAAATGACACCCAACGTTGTCTCTTGACATCCACCAGGTCTATTTCATGACAGTATAAACTTTCATACTACATAGCCATAGGCTCACAGTTCATGCAAGAACACCAATTTGTGTTTTCAATGTGTGCATCATGCAATGCCAAGTTATTGTATCAGATGATTCTTCATCACTTGTCATGCATGCTGATATGTGGCCTGGTGGGTATTTTAAGTTCAGACATGTATGGCTGAATAACACCACTGTTTGGCACATAGCAGACTTCTTCATCATCACTGTACTCAGACTCTGATGTCATACTATAAAGGAAACAAATAGTTTTTAATGATATTAATATCTATATAAAGTTGCATTTGAAAAATATTGTTAGTACAATAATTTCACAAGAATGCTGCATAAAATGCAACAGTACAAAATAAATACTCACTTTTTTTATCATGTCCTACAACTCTTGAATTGGCAATGCATAAATCACATTCATGGAAACTGTAAAGTAACCATAACCTGTGCAGATGAACACCACATTGAACCAAAAAAATGGTTTATAATCAAATATTTCCATTGCTTTGTCTACAAATATTGGGCCCTATGCACAATGCCTATGCGCCGTGGAAACTGGCTGCGTAGGCTTGGTTATGCATGAATGTGGGGGTCCCATGGACCACTGATGGCAGTCATGGAATGCATGCAAGTAAATTTTGTGCAGGATCCCCTAGCCGTGTGGACAGCAATGCACCCAGGTGTGTGGGGAGTGTGCCAGGGGCATGCCTGCACTATGTGCCATTCGATAAGGTGCATAGTGCTGTGCACCTGGGGTCATAGGATGGTGGCAGTTATGCCAGGGGGGACTCTGCTGTAACATCTGTACCTGTCCAGCCTCACACATATGGCCACCCTAGTGCTGTCTGTAAAAGTTCCCCCAACACATGTCAGCCTCGACCCCGAATGACTGTAAGCACCCCCACCCCAACACATTGCAGCCTCATCCCTGAATGTCTTTAAGCACCCCCTTCCCAAAACATTATAGCCCTGTCCCCGAATGACTGTAAGCACCCCCTGCCCCAACACATGTCAGTCCCGATGCCAGTTCTGTAAATCACCCCCAGCCTCAACACATGTCAGCCTCAACCCTGGTTCCATGTATCACCCCCCAACTCAACACATGGCAGCCCCTACCCTGGTTCTGTAAATCTCCCCAACCCACCCCAACACACGTCAGCCCGACCCCGGTGTACATCAAGACCGCCCCCCCACATACACACACACAGCAAGCCCCTATCCAAGTGCCTCCACAGTACCAATAGTGGACAGTGAATCCCCCACCCACTCATGGAACCAACAACCCTCCCAACTCCATACTTGTTAGTTGGTACTGTGGCCCTGGATGGCCAGTGGGACAGCCCTCCGCACACCTCCTCAGCTGCCAACTATCGAACTGATGCTGAGAGCATGCTGCATATATATAGACATGCACTTCCAGCAGCAGTTTTATGACCAGTGACCGAGGAGGTATGATGAGGACTGTGCCGCTGGCCATTCAGGAACTGTGGCTAGACGGCATGGTGTTGGGGAGTTGTCAGTGCCGTAGGTGGGTTAGGGGTCCACTGTTAACTACTGGTAATGTGGGGGCACTGGGATCTGGGCTTGGGGTGGGTAGATGGGTGCATGCAGTGTGTGTGTGGGGGGGGATGATCTTGTTGTACACCGGGCTGCCATGTGTTGGGGCAGGTGGATGATTTATAGAACTGGGGTCAGGGCTGACGTGTTGGTGTGGTGGTGCTTACAGTCATTGAGGGATGTGGCTGCAGTGTGTCAGGATGGGGGCTTACAGATATTTGAGGATGGGGCTCCAATGTGTCTGTCTGTCTGGACGGGGTACTTACAGTCATTTGGGGATGGGTGGACGTGTGACAGCAGGTGGTTTAGCTGTGCAGCAGGGGCCACAGAGCCAATGGGGCTCAGAAAGGGGGACTGTAGCCAACAGGGCATGGCCACACAGGTCTGGTAGACTGCTGGTGCTATTCACACACCCGGACCTATGCTGTACCATGCAAGTGATCCGCTCAGGGACCCAGGATGGGCATCTCACTGGATGCCCGGCTGGGTCCACTACCCAACCCCTGGCTGCCATGCAGAGTCCTGCACACCGGGAGGTGGGGCCATGGACAGGTGGTTGCCATTTGTAAATACTGGTCTGTGTGCACCTGTCCATGGGTGCAGAGCTACACAGGTGAGGTACGCACCTTTGCCGAGTACTTTCCACACCTTTGTGCATGACTCCCATTGTACAAGATGTGACACTGCTATTCATTTAAATTAACCGTATAATCAATACCACTATTCTACTTGGTGCTGTGACCATGCAACCCAGTATCAGATTTTCATGGCTGCTGCTGTCAGTAAATGTGACAAGTGTTTCATGACACTAAACATGAAAGCCACATGTTCATTTATTTCATCTAGATGGATGACCTGCACACTATCCAAGGTTTCCATGATAGGGAAAGGGAAAGGGGAAATTGTTTAACCAGGAAAGGCATACTAAGCCAAAGCTCATTTCCAGGTGTGACCTGGCAGCACACGGAAGTTAAATGACTTTCTCAGGGTCACACAGTATGCAAGTGAGAGCTGTGGGATTCAAACCCAGGTCTCCAGGTTTGCAGCTCAGAGCCCTAAACCATTGCGCTATACTGCCACTTTAATACATGCAGGTTTCCAAGATACATGCATTCTATGCTACTAATTACATAGCATTGGTCATGTTACCATTAAACCCCATTCGTCTAAAGCCAGCCAACCTCTCTCTCACACACACACACACACACACACACACACACACACACACACACACACACACACACACACACAGCATTTGGCTAGCATTTGTTTTGTAGGGTTTGACCCACCTATCAAGTTGTCTTTCATCTACCAGAATCTACAGCTACCTGACCAATTTCCTATTAAATACTGAATCATCTGCATCTCTGAAGTCCACATCCAGATCATCAGCCAGTTGGCTTCTGGGCACCTTGGTCACCCAGTCAAAAAAGACAACCAAATTAGTCTGCCACAACCTTCATGACACAAACATATTAATCAGGCTCCATGCATACATTTGAAGATTATAACTTTTAGTGGCAATACAATGTGTGTACCTTTAAATCCCTTCTAAGCTGAATATGTCTGTGTAGCTGCAGGTGAAAACACACATTAAGAGCATTCAGCATGCAATAATACGCATTGAAGAGCACTGACAAAATACATACTGTTCTTCTTAGTCTGGAAGTCGGTAAGTAATATGGAGTTTGTTCTTCAAATTCTTCCAGCATTGGGTTCAAGAGCATGTATGAAACCATGAATACAAAACAAGAAATACACCATCAGGCTGAGATGCACACATGTATATATATATATATATATATATATATATATATATATATACACACACACACACATTTACAGTTCAGCCATCAACAAACAAGTACTGTCACATAAATGATTAGGCATAAATATATTTTTCATTTTTTTTATTTTTTATACTTGTAAGCTGGATGAGCAAACTGCCCTTTTTCACCAACGACAAGTTTAGACATAATACAGGTACAAAACAGGCAAGATACAATAAATACACAGTAAAGTACAAAATACAAAAATACAAGCAATTGGGATCACAAGAAAATTATGCAAAGCATGTGCAAACATCCTTTTCCAATAACCATTGCATTAACCTGGATTTGAAGGACCAAACTGACACCATAAAATACCAAGACACAATTACCAAGAAATAGACAAACTGTATAGAGAAATAAATAAATAACTCATTAAAACTGGGTGAACTTGGTAAAACCTGTAGGGAATTGAACCATATTCTAGACAAAGCTAGAAGAACCAAATACTGGTGATTTTTTTTTACGTACACGTGGTTAGGCTGTGTCACACCAAGATGCAAATTTTACAGATGTACTCACTAAGACGCATACGTAAAGAACAATGTGACTAACATTGGAAAAGACACCAACATAGAAACAACAAATACAGCAATGTACAAAGAAGACAACATAAACAACTACATTCAGAAACATACAGAGGAAGTTAAAAATGGGTATTTTTGCACAGTCATGAAACATACAACAGAATGCCACAAATAATAACAAAATGTTATATACATTTATCTATTGCATTACAGGTTACAGTGGTGTATGGTATAACAAGCATTTGTCAATGCCGAACGTTCGCTTGCAGGTATTTGCAGTGGTGTTTGGCACGTATGGTGCTTTACCCTAATGCCCTGTGCGATTGCTGGTATTTGCACAATAAATTTTCAGCATGACCTTTTTGTTACCCCCATTGTGTGCTACTTAGGTGGAAACACGTTTTGGGCAGGATGTGAAAAATGACAGCTGTACTGCTCATAAGGAAGCATGGTAAAATGGCAATGTTGAAAATCTGGAGTGGAAATATTGAAAATTCGCAAACCTACGAGCGTGCATGGGAACTGTGCAATGCACGCTCGTAAAACAGTCATTGTTAGGAATTTTTTCACCAAATTGTCAACATTGGCATTTTAAAACCTCTGCTAATGAACAGTGTCACTGTGATTGTCTTACTGTATGCCGCATTGATTTGCACACCAACTGCGCCATTGTGCACTACATGGGAAACATGTTTTGGGCAGGATGTGAAAAATGACAGCTGTACTGCTCATAAGGAGGTATGGTAAAATGGCAATGTTGAAAATCTGGAGTGAAAATATTGAAAATTCGCAAACGTATGAGTGTGCGTAGGAACTGCTCAACGCACACTCGTAAAACAGTCATTTTTAGGAATTTTTTCACCAAATTTTCAACATTGCCATTTTAAAACCTCTGCTAATGATCAGTGTCTCTGTGATTTTCTTACTGTGTCCCATACATTGATTTCACACACCGACTACGCTATTGTGCACTTCATGGGCGGAAACACGTTTTGGGCAGGATGTGAAAAATGACAGCTGTACTGCTCATGAGGAGGTGTGGTAAAATGGCAATGTTGAAAATCTGGAGTAGAAATATCGAAAATTCGCAAAGCTACGAGCGTGTGTAGGAACTGCGCAATGCACGCTCGTAAAACAGTCATTTCTTGGAATTTTGGCACCAAATTTTCAACATGGGGTTTTTGGGACCCCTTCTCATGAATGATGTCATTGTCATGGTGCTATTCAGGCTGAAGGGTGATTTCACGCAGTGACTGCGAAATCATCCTTCGGGCCTGAATAACGCCATGACAGTGACATCATTCATGAGAAGGGGTCCCAAAAACCCCATGTTGAAAATTTGGTGCAAAAATTCCAAAAAATGCCTGAGATATGCAATAAAGTTGAAAACCCCTATCTAGCCCATTATACAGCTTACCGGCATTTCCTCAGTTCGTGGTCAGCTTTGAAGAGTGCAGACGTGTTCCCTGTCCACCGAAGATCGTCACGCCGAGCTCCGAGGTAAGTATGGGGTGGGGGGTGGGGAGGCTGGGTGAGCAGTGGGTGGGTGTGGGTTGTGGGAGTGGGGACTGGGAGATCGCCATGGGACCGTTTCAATTACAGGTACAAAAAAAAAAACAGATGATGTGGGACGTTTGCCCACGCTGGGGTGGGCTCCCAGCATGGCAGAAGATGGCTGGGGGGCTGAGGAGCTGACGGAGGATTGGGCACCCCGCCGGCAAACTACGCTGGGGCTGAGGAGCCGACATGGGGGATTGGCACCCTGTTGGCAAACTACGCTTGATGTTTGCCATGCTGGGAGTGGGCTCCCAGTGTTGCAGAAAGATGGCTTGGGGGCCGTGGAGCCGGCGGGATTGGCACCCCGTCCAATAAACAATGTTGCCACGCTCGGTGGAGCTCCCAGCGTGGCACCAAAGCTTTGGGGGGCGGCGTGACACGAGGGGGCGGCGCGGATAGAGCAGGTATGACAGCGGTGGTTTTGAAGCGAAGACCACCGCTGTCATACACAGCTCCCGCACCCATTGGTGCAGGACTGCCACGCCTGCTCAACGGAGCACTGGATTGCAAGGGAGAGGCACACCTCCAAAGTGTGCTACTCTCCCAAAATGTTCCTTGTGCATGCACGCAAGCGAACGTAATAAGGGCACTTACAGTACTTGTGAACTGGGCAAGTGATGTGAGATTACTTGTGATGTTATACATGGGAATGAGGCCAAAACTGTATTGGAGACATGCAAGACTGGGGATAAGACAAGAATAATAATGTGGGTAGATGGTGCCTAGTAGTCCCCCCCCCTTCTCATCACCAGCACCTACATGAACTAAATACAACCTGGTGCCTAGTACCCCCCAATCACCAGCCCTGATATGAAATAAAAACTCTGTGGTGCCTAGTGATCCCTCCTACTTCCAATCACAAGTCCAGATATGAAACAAATATTCCCTGTTGCTTAGTGTAGCCCACTCTTCCTGTGATCACCAGCCTCAATATGAAGTAAAAACCACTGGTGTGTGGTGGTTCCCCTCCTCCCTCCCTCCCATCACCAGGCCCCATATGAAATACATAATCCATTGTGCCTAGCGGTCCCTGCCTCCCTGCGATCACCTGTACCTATAGGAACTAAATATTCCTTGGTTCCTATTGATCACCCCATTACATTACTCAATCACCAGCCTGTAACAGACAATGAAACACTAATGGCTATTGGCGTGCCCCCTCCACCCAAATCACAATCCCCAGACCTTGCCAGAAAATGACACCCTGTGGTCAGTTACCTCCATCCCACCAATAGCTGATCACCGGCCTCCAACAAGATACTGTTGTCCTGGTGCCTATTATCCCCCCCCATACTATAGTCAGCCCATAGAGTACATGAGCAATCCCTGGTGTACAATTGTCCCCCCAACCTTTGATTGTTGTCGCAACATCAACAAGACAAATCCTTGTTGTCTAGTGATCTTTCTAACTCTCTGATCCCCAGCTCACCATTGCCAAGACCAATCCATGGTGTCCAGTGATCCTGCCCACCCTCCACCCACTGGCCACAGAAGCCCTGTACAGTTCCCTGGTGGCTAGTGTCCCCCCTTCTCCCCCACGCATTGATCTCCAGCCATGTTAAGATCAGCAAGGTCCTGTGCCCAGCAATCCCATCACTGCTCAGATCCCAAGCCACATCAAAGCATGCAGACATGGACTGTGGCCTCCCACCCCCTTGTCCAATACCCAAGCCTAGTACAAAGACCAAAGCCTCAACTGTCCATGACCTGCTGTCAAAATCTGATGCATGTAAACTATATGTGAATGAATATACCAAATGACCTGACATCCTGAGACTCCCCTCCACCCCACATGCCAGTATTGTACCACTATAGTAGTCCCTGGTGTATAGCAGCACACCAACACTGACACCAACACCCATTGCAGAGCAGGCACCATCTCCACAGCATGCTCAAACACACCCCAAACCCCCACTGAAATTGCCTGTGACACTGATACATATGGTGACCAGCACAGCCTTCTTCATACCTCCTCAACTGGCCATCAGATTGCATAACTGGGTACACACGTCCTATGTAGATCATTGGGTAAGCATCCGCTGTACTGTATACATGGTGGGAGGAACACTGAACACCAGAGATTTCTCACATAGTACACAACACACAACAGTGGCATCCCTAGCTCATTTACACAGTGAAATCATTTTAGAATACTGATTAAATTTAAACTGCTAGCAGGATGTTCCAGCTTACTCAGACAGAATGGACATATAGCTAAGACAAATTTAACTTTGGGAAGATACAGTAAATACTGTATATTAAAAAAAAAGTTTCATCATCCTACAATCATCATGTTACACTGAAGGAAGCAGAGAGAGAGAGAGAGAGAGAGAGAGAGAGAGAGAGTAGTACAATGCAACAAGGTAGTAATGTTTGGTTGTCAATCTCCTGTCTCATTTGACAGACACTGAGATATTCATCAGTGGGGTCCTGCTTTCACCAGTTTAACAATGTATTTACCTAGGATAGACCACCATACAGCTACAAAGATAAATTGTAATAAACAGTAACAAACAAAAAAGCAATTAGCACAAAGGAATACTGCAGAAAATGAGCACCAGGTAACACACCACCAGAAAAGCAGCAATGATATCCTGACAAGACTCCTTCTCACATAATGCATAGATAAATCACTTTGAACCGAAGGTATGAATTTGGCTGATGGAACGTATTTAAAGCTTCAATAAATGCCTGTCACCATATACACACATGCTATAAGCCGTACTTTATCATGCTGAAATGGAGTAGCAGCACCAAAACGAGCACCAAAATGATCAACCCAAACTATGGGGTTGTACAGGGATTCATTCTTGTAGCATGCTAAATATGTCTGCAAATGCTGTTTGTTGTCAGTGAAAGTTAATGCTGTGAACTGACCTTGCCTTCAACCAATGGAAACATGGAATGGGAGCAGGAAAGTAAAGTCCTGTAATTTTATTTTCTAATTTCTGATTTCTTACTTTTCATCTGGTTGATCCTGTGATCCTTAATATTTTATCACACACGATTGAGCCAACACTGTAATAGTGCTGCAGTGGACCCATACTACATCCAAGGCGCAGCTTTCTAACCCCAGCAGATCACAAACACCACTTCCAGTTCACGGGACATCGACAATCAGACAAAATGGAGGGTACACTGGATGGACTTAATATAGATTAGATAAATCTACTTTAAAAATGTTTTATTATGTTACCATTGCTATTTTGTTTAACAAAATGAGATATAACATGCCACTTAGACACAGACACTTAAGGGACTCCCTGTAATGCTTATGTGGGAGATATGTAGTGCACTGTGGGTGAATGGATGGCCAAATTCACCGATGATACCAAAATAGCTTGTGAGATGGTTATTTGGGAAGGAACAGGAAGAATATGAGAACTGCAGTCCTTAAGTAAATTGGCACATAATGGAATGCAATTTAACCCATACAGATACATAACTATGCATTTTGGAAAAAGAAACAAATAAGCTAAATATGAGTTAAATGGAAAAATTCTGAGGGAAAGTGATCACAAAATGAACCTGGGGTACCGGTCTCTAATAATTTAAAGAATGACGCTTACTGTGATAGTGTTATTACAAAGGGAAATGGACTATTATCCTGTATAAGAAGGAACTTCGTGAGTAGGGATAGGAAAGTGATGGTACTACTGCTTAAATCTTTAGTAAGGCTCCAATTGGAGTACAATGTGTAGTTCTGGTGTCCATACAGAAAGGAAGATGAAGTTAGATTGGAGGCGGTCCAGCGGAGGGTAACCAGGATGATTTACGACATCAGAGGGATAGATTATGTGACAGTTTGAAAGAATGGAAGTTTTTTTCATTGGAGAGAAGGTGAATAAGAGGAAACATGATCCTTGTATACAAAGCAATTAGGGATGGAAGCTTATCTGAATGCTTATGTATTCAAAACAAGGAATGTGATGCATTTGTTTTATACTCAGCTTTATTAATGAATTAAATAGTCAAGCAATTAGAAACAGTAACCAGTCCATTATTACATATCCATTTGGTGTGCATTGTTTAAATATGAATTGCAATGAAAACTTTCCATCTTTTGGGCCTCCATTTCATTTGCAGTGATAGTCGTATTTGAAAAACAATGCAATTACTTTATCTAGCTCATTCTGCATAAAGTCTACAGTTAAAAAGGATCTGGCAGGTCTCCATTACCCTTGAAATAAGTCCAAATGTCTCATTTTCTAACTCCCTTCCATTTTCATCTGTTCAGATAATCAAAGTAAAGTGCAAGAGGCAAGGTCTTATTTGGCCAGGATCTCGGTGGCTAGAGGTGTCTTGCTCCCTAGGCTACAGTATGCCCTCCCTATTCTTTCCCACACTAACACTGAAATCCTTCATAAATGGGACACTACCTACAACAATATCTGCAGATTTGCCCTATCGCCCCCCCGACTCACTCACCACTGTCTCCTGTATGCCACCCTTCAATGGCTGCCCCCCTCTGCCCAAAGCTCAAACTCACTGGGTTGCTTCACGGACTCCACGACAAAACTCCCCTGCCCCAAAAGCATTGGGCTATGCTCACCCCAGTGCCTCACTCCTGCCTATTGAGATCATCAAACTCCACCCTGCTCTCCATCCCACATTGCTCTACAAAAATGGGAGAACAAACCTTCTCCCACTTCACCCCAAAATTCTGGAACTCTCTACCTCCCTGTCTGAAGGGATCCCAATCTCACTCCTCCTTCAAAACTGCACTTATTTCCCTTCTACAAGCACTTGATTCCTGTGACTGTAACTAGTCCTATCCACCTCCTCTCTTTATATATCCCAATCTAGTTTTCTTGTTCTTTGAATTGTTGAATGTTCTCACCCTAATGTCCTTACCTTCTCCCATTCATCCCTGTGAGGATGGCTACTACTATATATAAGTTTTTGTTTTGTTTTTTCCTGACCATCCCTGCGTGGATATTAATTGTTTGCATTATATGCTGCATTGTTCTACATCATTTGTACTTCATCACTGTCCTGTTTTGTCAACTGTATATTGTACACGCTCGGGTTGTGCTTGAAAGTAGTCAGGATTTTTGCCTAGTGCACCTACCCAATCAACAAAAGCTAAATAAATAAATAACCAACTAAATTATGAGTCTAGGCTGTCATAGCAATTTTATAGGTAGAAAATGGATTATTGCAGTTCTTAATTGTTAAATAAATTATAAATACCACTCTATGGCCTCAGTGCATGATTTTTTTGTCTTTCAAATATTTAGAGTGCACATTTCCTTATACCATCTAAATTCTGATAGACATTGATTTGACAGGCAGCTTTGTCTATCGGGAGTTAGCATGCGTCAAGATTTGAAAAGCTGATGTCACAGACTCCCAATACTGTAGTCAGTAGTTGAACTTGCAGAGTTTACAGTCACACTAGCGTTGTTAGCTACTAAAACCTGTAAACTGAATTTCTAAAACAGACCCACACACAGCCACAGTGTATTTCTAAAAGGGACACCGATTAACATTATGTTATCCTTTCGTAACCAGCAAAGCTCCCCCCCCGGCCCCATCCTTGGCCGGTCGCCATGCAAATAATGAATAACTCTAATTTCTTCAGGGGAAAAAAAAAGTTATTTATTTATTCCCTCCCTAGTGGCCAATGAGTGTCCAACCTATTCCATTGTTTCCTTGTAACTGCACTGGTGCCTCTCATCCCAAGAAAGATGCAGAGTATACCCATCTTGTGTTGTGGGGCTCAGAAACCTGTGAAGCACCAAAATTCTTTATTTCTTCCCTCAGGGCAAGCAGGAAAAATCTACAAGTGCTCTGTAGAACCAGAAATAAGTTTCCTGTGCTTGCTTGTTGTGCTCCCCTCTCCACTGTGCTGTCTCTGGGGTGGTGGAGCAAAGATCTTGAGGCTGAGCACTTGTAGATTTTCTTGTGTTCCCCAGCCCCGATGCAGTTGAAGAGAGGGTCATGGAAGTGAAGGCATAAGCAACTGCGGTGTCAGCCATGAAAGGATTTCAGCACTTTGGAGGCTGCTAGTGCTGCTGAGCCCCTCAACACATGAAGGATAAGCTTGGCATCTTTCTTGGAATGAAAGCAGGCAATATGGCTACAGGGAAACAATGGAATAGGTCGGGCACTCACTGGAAACTAGAGAGTTTTATATTATTTGTATGGTGACCAGCTGAGGATGGGGGCAGGAGCCAGGAGGGGCTTTGCTGGTCACTAAATGATAATGTGATGTCAATTTGTGTCCCTTTAAGAAATACAGTGTGGCTGTCCATTTCAGAAATACAGTGTGAAATACAGTTAAGAGGTTTTAGCAGCTGACAGTGCTAATCTATCTGTGAACTCTGCAAGTTCAACTACTCAATGCAGTATTGTGAGTCTGTGATGTCAGCTTTTCAAATCTTGAAATGTGCTGACTCCTGATAGAAAATGAAACCTGTCAAGTCAATGTCAGTCAGCATTAAGATAGTATAAGGAAATGTGCACTCTAAATATTTAAATACAAAAACGCACACAACAAGGCTACTGAGTGGTATTTAATAAATTATTTAACAGTTAAAAACAGCAATAATCTATTTCCTATCTCGTTAAGAGAATACAAATGCCTGCTGAATGGGGAGTTATACAGGACAGGACAGAACAGGAAAAAGAGGGCACTGGTTCACCCAATGGGTGGTTGAAGTTGGAATGGATTACTGAGTGAGGTGAGGTCATAGATAGTAACTCCCTATATGGCTCTAAAATAAGTTACACATAGATAAATAGCTTGATAGATAGATAGATAGAAAGATAGAAAGATAGATAGATAGACAGACAGACAGACAGAGAGAATGAACAACTGCCCTATATTCTTCCTCTATCAACCCAGTCTGCACACCTTAGCTTGTTTATTTTTCCCTCTTGCTGTGTCATTATCCTATTTTTGGGGACCTTGTGTAGTTTCCTATCTGTCAAATGCCTTTACCCACTTTGTAGCTGTTGCCTTGTCCAATTGGCCTCTGATATTATTTTTCCTACGACTGTTACCAAGATATGCTAAACCACGCTTCTGCTCCTGTTACAATAGCACTTATCTTGTACAACATGTTTGCTGGCTAGCTTAACTATTTTGTATTTTATTTCACTTTGCCTATTGTATTAAGGAGTGCTACGTTTGCATTGCTTTGTCTCTGTTTCTGTATGTTCAGATTCTGTCATGTATTCTGTACTATTAATTTATCTTGACATGTATCCTGTACTACTACTTTGTCACCCATATTTGTTAGATCACGTCTTGTACTCTGTACCACTACTTTGTAACTTCCCAGGTCATGCATTAAATTGCCATTCACATAGCTAGTACACCTTACTGTACCTGATTAACAAAAACAATCTCTCTTGGAGAGACAGGGAAAGAGAGAATGACAGTAACCTCATCTGCTGAACTGGCGGTAGACCTTGACATATATTTTGTTGTTAATATGATACTATGATAAATAGGCTATGCCAAAAATGTTGGGTCAAAATGTCAAAAAAACTACCTAATATATGTGTGTATATATATATATATATATATATACAGAGAGAGAGAGAGAGAGAGAGAGAGAGAGAGAACAACAGTACCCTCACCCGCTGAACTGGTGGTTGAGAAACTTGAGGGGCCTTGGCCTATATTTTGTCCATAAATATGATACTATGATAACAGCACTATGTCAAAAATGTTGTGTCAAAATGTCAAAAGACAACAAATTTATGAAGAAATCTAGAGTTTTTCCAACATTTACTAATAACCTTTGTTATTTTTTCTCATTTAGGCCTCATAGTTTCAACATAGACCATGTGTAAAGCCCTTCCCCCATGAACATGACGTGAGATTTTTTAAATCCCAACCCACATTTAGTTTTGCAGCTGCTCTCAAAATCACTTTTTGGATGGGATTTAAAAAAATCCATTGTCTTTATTATATGACTTTATTATGCTGCAGGGTCATAAAAAGGCTATATTGGACATTTTGGGATAACATGTTGGAGCCCACTGAAAATGAAATATTGTCTCTCAGCTGGACTATCTTGCTAAGTATATTGTAAAATTGGGTAATAGGATCTTGACTGAAAATGAGATTTTACATCTCTGCTATGCCATCCAGGGTAATTTCAGCCTAAAAATGTGTACCAGTAGGGCACCACTGAAAATGAGATATTGCAACTCTGCTGGGCTATCCTGGGTAAATGTATTGCATAAATGTATGAAAACAGGACCAAGTTGAAAATGTGATATTGCTTCTTATCAAGTCTACCTGCACTTCTGACAGACCTTTTTAACAGATAATTAGAGACTGATGTGGTCCCACACGACTGGAGAAGGGCAGATGTAGTTCCACTTCACAAAAGTCATTACAAGGAAGGGAGGGCAATTAGGGGTCTATCAGCATGGCATCAGTGGTGGGTAACTTAATGGAAACACTATTGGAGGAATGAATTGTGGAATATCTTGTATTCAATGGATTACAGGACCCAAGGCAACATGGCTTCACTGAGAGAAGGTCATGCCCCAGGCCACTGGAAAATTGCAGAAAAAGTTATCCAAAATTGTGGAGCTTTTTGCAAAAATTGTGGGCAATTTGTGGAGTTCTACTATAGACCCTGAGTGCTTCACAATAAATCTTTTAATGTTTTCTGCAGCATGTATTAATCTTTATAAACTGCTAAATAAATTCATTGCCATCTGAATTTGTTTAAAACATAAAGAAATGTGTGTTCCTAAAATGAATGCTAAACTGATAAGCTATCATAGGCATTGCCTGTCTTCCAAAATTTAAAAACATCTGCCTCGTACAGTGTTAAATAGATTATGTAAAGTGAGCCACAGCAAATCAATATTAAATAAATCCAGAAGAAATAAATGTTTCTGTTTCTGGAAGTAGAGTAATGAAGCCTAATCAACAGCTGTTTATAGTGCTCTGTCAACAATTAACCCACTTTGATACAAGAAAAAATAAGCAGATAGAGTGGTGAATAACTGAGTTTTAGTAAAATGTTGTTAAAGTGTTTAATGTTCATAATTTGCACTGTAGGTACTGTACACTATTGTTGAAATCACATATTTAAACATTAAATATGGGTTTTATTGGGGCTGGCAGTACAGACTAGAGGTTAGAGTAACACACTGTGAATGAGCTGAGGATAATCAGCAGACCTGGGCTTGATTCCCACAACCTCCACTTGCATACTGTGTGACTCTGAGCAAGTCACTTAACCTCCTCAGTGTTCCTGGGTTGCCCCTGATCACAGGCACTTGTGCCTAGTGGGCCTTACCCGGTTATCAAAAAGTCTAAAAACAATATCAATATATTTTTATTGCATCATACAGTAGTCAAGGTACCCTGTAATTTGCCTTTGTTTTACTCTAGCTGCCGTGATTTTGTTTAGTTTAAGATTAATGTTCAGTTACTTTTTATGTGTTTTATAAGCTTGTTTTCAGAAAGTCAGGTTTTTTATTGTAGTCTTTGCATGTGAGCATCTAGGTAGTAGATTGTGAAGAGCAAGGTCACTAGCTTATTCAAGATTAAAATCAGCAGGGCCATCCAAAAATCCTCGGCTTTTTAAATCAAAACTTGTCTGAAAGAAAGTATGTTCACAAGGAAAAACCTCTCCTACCACTTGCAAAAAAGCTTCATACATAATTAGCACCCCATTTAGGTGAATGGGATCATTTGCACATTTTTTCCCATATTTTGTTTCAGTCTCTGTGGCAAAAAAAAGTTTTCTGATAGACTGCTTCAACACAAAACAAATGTTATGTGTTTAAGTGCATTTATGCTTGGCCAGTGGATATTGAAACCAAACAAGACAAGGATTTAAAAGAAAGTAGTGTCACATAAAGCCCTTGCCATACCTTGCACTGCATGTTTCTGCCAAACCCAAGTCTGCATGCAAAATTGTCAATATATTTGAGAGCATTTTATTAAAAATTTTCATATGTTTTATACAGTTCAATGTAAAAACTCAAAAATTGCAAGAAATTGTGGAACATGTCAGTTTTTGCGGAGAATGGTGGAAATTGTGAATTCCGCAAAAAAATTGTGGGCGCAATTTTCCAGTGGCCCTGGTCATGCCAAACAAATCTGATAAACTTCTTTGACTGAATGATCAAGGTACTTGGTCAAGGAGGAGCAGTGGATGAGGCCTAACTGGACTTCAGCAAGGCTTTTGACACTGTTCCACAAAGGAGATTGGTAAGCTAGTTGGGTAACTTGGGGGTGGGTAATAAGGTGGTAACCTGGGTAAAAAACTGCTTGGCAGAAAGGATACAGAAGTGGTAAACAGAATGCACTCCAAGGAAGGGTGTCTGACCAGCAGGGCACCTCAGAGATTAGTGTTGGGACAGGTCCTCTTCAATATCTTTATAAGTGACATAGCAGAGGAACTGGATGAGAAGTTCTTCTTCTTTGCAGATGACACCAAAATCTGCAACAGAGTGTACACTCCAGGGTGGGGGATGGAAAGGATGGGCAGAGATCTCAAAGGACTGAAAGAGTGGTCAAGGGTATGGCAGATGGGGTTTAATGCACAAAATGTGCAAAATAATGCACCCGGGCCTTAGAAACCCAGGAGAAGACTACAAAATGGGTGGAGTGATACTGACAAAGACCAAGCAAGAAAATGACCTTGGAATAATCATACTGGATGACCTAAATGTGGCCAGGCAGTGTGGCAAGGCAGTCAGAAAGGCTAGTGGGGTGCTTGGCTGTACAGGAAGGGGTATTGCCAGTTAGAAGGGGAAGGTGATGCTGCTTCAATATAGATCACTAATAAGACTCCACCTTGAGCACTGTGTCAAGCTCTGGAAACCCCACCTCAGGAAGGACACAGACAGAGTGGAAGCAGTCCAAAGGGGGGCTACCAAAATGGTGCAGGTCTGCATCAAAAACCCTATGAGGAAAGGCTAAAGGAGCTGTATATGTATACTCTGGAGGAGAGTAGGGATAGAGGGGATATGATAGAATCCTTTAAATGCCCAACAGGGGTTAATTAGGTACAAGAAGGGGTGTATCTTTCAGAGAAAAGGTCCTCTAGAACAAGTGGGCATGCTATGAAGGTGGAGGGGCATAAATTCAGGAGGGATTTGAGGAAGTACATCTTCACTGAAAGGGTGGTGGATACTTGCAACAGCCTGCCAATGGAGGTCATGGGAGTGAAAACTGATTGTGTTCAAAAATGCTTGGGACAGGCACAAAGGGGACCATAGGGGTAAGAAGCAGGTGAAGAGATTGTGCTGTAGAAAGTAGTGTATGCAGAACAAAAAAATAAGGTAAGAAAGGGTAGACTGGGTGGGCCCAACAGCTCTTATGTGCTGTCACATTCTGTGTTTCTCTATTATCTCAGGTACTAACCTAATATTCTTCAGGTGACGCTACCTCTGGCTGGAAGCTGCAACACTGGACTTAGGATTTGCAAGAAAGCGAGTTGTGCTCACAACAGAGGGAGGTGAACCTTACAATTTACAATTGTCTTTGGTTTGAAGCAGATTCCTTAGGAGAGTTAATATTCTTCAGGTGGAGGATACTTCTAACTGAAAGGTAAAGTAAGGAACTTAGAATTATCAGAAAAGGCAGTAGTTCAATCAATAGAGTGAGGTGGACCTTGCTTTACTTTTGTTACAATTGTTAAGATTTTCAGTGCAGGAAGAGTTTAAGTCCACAGGGACTGAATACTGTTTAGTGTCTGTCCTTGTGCACAGCTGACTTGATTGGAGTTAGTGATTGACTGTTTGCATTGCAATATTTGTAATACTGTGAGTTATGCACTGGGCTAAGAATTTGTCATAAGTCCTGAATTGAGAGCAGGTTACAGGCTGTGTATTTGACCTAGACAGTGCCCCGGGGGTGAAAACTGTTTTTTCTTTTGTTTATCTCTGTGTGCCTTAAAAGGCCAGGCCAGACTGTGTCAGGAAGTGCTTACATCACAGCTACTTATCAGCCAATAGCTTTGGAAGAGTTTTACAGACCTGATAACAGTACTATAAGCAAGTGGATTTTTAGCAGGCTCATCAGATAACCTAATATTATTCAGGGGAAGCTACCTCTGTCTGGAAGCTGCAACACTGGACTTAGGATTTGCAAGAAAGCGAGTTGTGCTTACAACAGAGGGAGGTGAACCTTACAATTTACAATTGTCTTTGGTTTGAAGCAGATTCCTTAGGAAAGTTAATATTCTTCAGGGTGAGGATACTTCTAACTGAAAGATAAAATAAGGAACTTAGAATTATCAGAAAAGGCAGTCTTTCAATCAACAGAGGGAGGTGAACCTTGCTTTACTTTTGTTACAGTTGTTAAGATTTTCAGTGCAGGAAGAGTTTAAACCCACAGAGACTGAATACTGTTTACTGTGTCTGTCCTTGTGCATAGCTGACGTGTTTTGGGGCTGACTGCTTTCAGAGCACAAGTCACCGGGCTGTTTTGAGGCTGGGGAGGTTTACCTGTGTCTGACTTGGATGTTTGGATTTTTCTCTGTTTGATTAGCATTTTCTCTGTCAAATTGTCATATAGGGCATCTTGCTGACAGGAAGGCACTCTTCGCAGAGATAGGTCAGAACTTTTAGCTGATTGTTTCATGAGGGCACAGTTTAGGCCCAAACCCTTCCCACCCTCACCCCACCCACCCTGGAAATAGTTCCTTTATACCTGGAGTTCGGAACATCATTTCCTCAAGAGGGCAAGGTGCATATCACTGTCATATCCTCTCTAGCACACTGCACTGACAATATAAGCATACACATTATAAAATATATATATTTCTATGTAATAAACCAATCACACACACACACACACAAAATAAACAAGGTAGACAGACATGTGGGGAGTAGTACAATGTAATGGCTGTGGGGCAGCAGTCTTTCGGGAGTCCTTCTGGAGGCTGAGATGCTGCCCTGTTTGCAGACAACTCTCTGCCCTGAGGGAGGAAGTTGCCCGTCTTCTGGTGGCACTGGACAGTAGTAAGGGAACCTCCCCCATACAGGGAGCACCAGAGCCACCACCACTACCTCAGAGGTTGCGAAGAAAGCACAGCAGTTGGACCACAGTGGGCTCAGGGAGGGTAAGGGTGGTGGAACAAAGGCACACCCAGTCAGTTGTTCCACTCCACAATCCACACACCATTCTGGGGGAGCACAGTTCCCCATGGATGCATCCGCAGAGGAGACTAAGGAGGTTGCAGACAACTGTCACAAGGGAGGCCCTCAGGAAGGAGACAGAGGACACCACATGAAAAGGAAGCAGCTCCTGGTGGGGGACTCAATTATTAGGGGGATAGAATAAGGGGGAGCAAGGAAAACTGAAGTAAGATGCCTTCCTGGTGCCATGGCTTGGAGGGACAGGAAACACATCCTTAGGATCACGAGAACAGTTGCACGGGAGTCTGAGCTGGATGTCATTTTCCACCTAGGGACAAATGACTTGGCTCATCATGAGATTAGAGCAGTGCAGAATGACTTTGTAGAGTTGGGAAGGGGTCTAAGACAAGTAGCATACATAGTATCCTTCTCAGAGGTGCTGCCTGTCAGTGGCATGGGTGATGCGAGGGTACTTTGCACCATGCAGTTTAACGAAAGTTTGAAAAAATGGTGTGGAGCACAGGGGTTTGGCTTCATTGGGGACTGGGGTTCCACCTGGAGAGACACCAGCCTATATTGGCAGGATGATCTGCATCTGTCCAGGAAGGGAACAAGCCTTTTGGGCAATCAGTTTAAATGCTTCATTGGCAAGCTTTTAAACTAGTCAAGGGGGGAGGCACTGATAAGCAGCAGGAAAATCCCAGCCTCCCCCTACAAAACAGGGTACTAAATGAGGAAAAGACCAAAGTAAAAAGGTCAGTGGGGGATGCTGCTACAGAAGGTAAAGCCATCAAAAAATGGAGAGCAATGAGTACCAATGCCTGTAGTCTGGGTAACAAGCTTCCTGAATTAGTGGCCTTGATGGAGGAGGAACATCTGGATATCATGGCAGTCACAGAAACATGGTACACACAGAACCAAGACTGGGATGTAAACATACCAGGATACATTATCTACAGGAGGGACAGGGAGGGTAAAAGAGAAGGAGGAGGAGTAGCTCTCTACATAAGGGAAGGAATCAAAGCAACAGAACAGAAGGGTAAACAGGGAGGAGAAGACTCACTGTGGGTCAATCTGAAGACCAGCAATGGCACCACAATCCGCACAGGGGTTGTATACAGACCCCCCTCTCAGGGGGAGGAAATGGACATGGAAATGATAGAAAGTATACTTAGAATGGCAGAAAAAGAGGTTATATTGCTGATGTGTGATCTGAATATGCGAGATGTTAACTGGAGTGCAGTTGCAGCAGCCACTTCTAAGAGTGGGATTATTCTAGATGCCCTACAGGGGGCATGCCTTAGACAACTTGTATTGGAACCCACTTGAGAGGGAGCAATCTTAGACCTG
The DNA here is from genome assembly GCA_016271365.2 of Neoceratodus forsteri. Taxonomy (NCBI): domain Eukaryota; kingdom Metazoa; phylum Chordata; order Ceratodontiformes; family Ceratodontidae; genus Neoceratodus; species Neoceratodus forsteri. Next base: position 752,088,158 of record CM028133.1, on the reverse strand, counting down.
GTTCTCTCAAATGGAGATGGAGAGAGGATCACAGATGTAGAAGTGGGTAGACATCTGGGAACTAGCGACCATCAAACATTATGGTTCTCAATAAACACAGCAATAGAGTCAAGCCATACAAAGGCAAAAGTACTGGACTTCAGGAGGGCTGACTTTGCCAAAATGGGTGAGTGCCTAAGGAATGCACTAGCAAATGGGCAGGAAGGAGGGGTGGAAGAACAATGGGGAATAATAAAAACAGAGGTAACAAGCCTTTGTGTGAAGCAAATAAACAAAACAAAACGATGTAAGAAACCACTATGGTTCTCAAAGGAGGTGGCAGTGAAGGTTCAAGAGAAAAGAAAGCATTCAGGAAGTACAAGGAATCAAAGAAGGAGCAGGACAGAGAATTGTATCAGTTAAAACAAAAGGAAGCTGGGAAGGCAGTCAGAACAGCAAAGGCCTGAACCGAGGAAAGATAGCCAACCCAGTTAAGAAGGGGATACAAACTTTTTAGGTACATCAGGGAGTGAAGGAAGACCAAGACAGGGATAGTGAGGCTTAATAAAGGGAGGGGGTGGGAGAGGTGACGGTGAAAAGGCAGAGATACTAAACAAATATTTTTGCTCAGTATTTACAAATGAAGAGGGAGGTACTAAACAAACAATAGAAACACTCTGGATACAGAAGTTGATACCAGCCCATTTACAAAAGAAAGGGTTCTGAAGGAACTCTTAAAACTGAAGGTAGACAAAGCAATGGGGTCTGATGGGATTCATCCCAGTATTCTAAAAGAACTAAGGGTAGAACTAGTGACACCACTGACTACCCATTTTAACAAATCATGGGAGGATGGGGTGGTACCTGAGGACTGGAGGAGGGCAGTTGTGATTCCCCTTCACAAAAGCGGGAGCAGGGCAGAAGCAGGAAACTACAGACCTGTTTGTTTAACTTAATTGATAGGGAAAATGATGGAATCAATTCTGAAGGAGAGAATTGTCAAGTACCTAAAGGTCAGAGGGACACAGGACCCAAGGCAGCATGGATTCACAGCGGGAAGGTCATGCCAGATGAATCTAATAGATTTCTTTGACTGGGTGACCAAAGTAGTAAATCAGGGAGGTGCTGTGGACATGGCCTACCTAGACTTTAGCAAGGCATTTGACACAGTCCCACACAAAAGATTAATATACAAGTTAGCCAGCCTGGGAGTGGGTCCCAAGATGATAGCCTGGGTAAAGAATTGGCGGGAGAATAGGACACAGAGGGTAATAGTAAATGAAGTCCACTCTGAAGAAAGGGGGGTTACTAGTGGGGTACCGCAGGGTTCAGCATTTGGACTGGTCCTCTTCAATGTCTTTATAAGTGACATTGCAGAGGGACTGGAAGGAAAAGTATGTCTCTTTGCAGATGACACAAAGATCTGCAACAGAGTTGATGCACAAGGTGGGTTGGAAAGGACGAGAAGGGACTTGGCAAGGTTAGAGGAATGGTCAAATGTATGGCAGCTTAGATTCAGTGCTAAGAAGTGCAAGGTAATGCACCTAGGAAACAAAAACCCAGGGGAAGAGTACACAATGGGGGGTGAGATACTAACAACAACAAAAATGGAAAGGGACCTGGGGGTAGTCATATCAGGTGACTTAAAGGTGGGCAAGCAATGTGAGAGGGCAATACGGAGGGTTGGGGGAATACTGGGATGCATAGGGAGAGGCATCACCAGTGGAAAACAGGAAGTTGTTATCCCTAGGTACAGACAGCTGGTGAGACCCCATCTGGAGTACTGTGTGCAGTTCTGGAGACCCAGTCTCCGCAAGGACATAGACAGGATGGAAGCTGTCCAGAGGAGGGCAACTAAAATTGTGTAGGGTCTGCACCAGAAGACATATGAAAAGAGACTAAAGGAGCTTAATATGTATAGCCTTGAGGAAAGGAGGGAGAGGGGGGACATGATAGAAATTTTAAGTACCTCAAGGGAATCAGCAAAGTCCAAGAGGGTAGCATCTTTCAAAAAGAGAGGCGTGCAAAAACAAGGGGGCACAATTTGAAGATAGAGGGGCGGATGTCTCAGAGGTATTGTAAGGAAGTATTTTTTCACAGAGAGGGTTGTGGATGCATGGAACAGCCTTCCAGAGGAGGTTGTGGAGTCAAAAACAGTGGTTGAATTCAAGCATGCATGGGAAAGTCATAAGGCAATTCTAGGGGGTGGGGGTAGAAAGAAATAGGCTGCTGGTTAACTAGGATCTGCAGCTTATCCATTAGGTAGGGAGATGGACAGACTGGGTGGGCCAAGCGGTCCTTATCTGCCATCAAATTCTATGTTTCTGTGTACTGAATGAATGAATGGATGAATGAATAAATAGTGTATCGTTCAACCATGGCGGGATAAACACCATGCTTATTACAACATTTAAAAAGAAACATTATACAAAAACACAGAGAACAAAATGGACATCTTAAATTACATACAAAGCATCACATCATTGTTAAGTCAGTACATGTATTACTATTTCTGTGTTGATATTTTCAGTTTCTTCTGACTTGATCAATATTTAGGAGTTAAGTTTAGGGAGGCAGAAAAGAAGAAAATGCCACAGAGAAACAAGTGCTTATTGTGCTTTGTTTATTTTTCTATATCTCTTCTTTTTAATTCTAACTGCTGAGGATAAGAATTTGGATATTATTTCAGCATCCTCTATATGTCTGGGATGCAATAATATAAAAATTGGATCATAATTGGCATTGGCATACACCGATAATGTTTTCAGGAGGTAATTATGTCTTGGTCTAGAATACAGCAGGCAAATTGTAATCAGGTGGGAGATTGTTTCTAGATGTCCGCTATTACAAGAACATAAATGATTTGAATCATCTTCTTTAACTGATATTTTATTGTAATACATAAATCTGGATGTTATGACTTACGGTGACATCATGGAGCTGATGAGAGTTTAAGCTAAAGAGCTCCCGAATCCGTCAAATAAATCTGGTGGAATCCTCCTTATAAAGTTAAAAAAATGATCTTAAAAACAAACTGCTGAGCAACTAAACATGGCTACTAAAGGTTACAAGCTGAGAAACCCCAGAAATAATGCCTCACAGACGGAACTGAAGCAGTTAACCATAGACGAGGAGATGGAGGCCTTTACTACCCGCTCGAGGAGAGACCCGTCTCTCTCTTTGACTCATCTCTCGATATGGAAGATGAAATATACCTCTCTAGAAAATCTGAGCATACCCTACGAAAGATATTAACATCAATGCAAAAAATTTAATCTTAGATTGCAGATCTAAGGCAAGATGTTCGAAAGAAAGGCTCTAAAGTGGCTGATCACTCCACCAAGATCACCGAGCTGTTGGAGGCCCAGGATTCGGGAGACCGAATCCTCCTATATTTGTTACAGAGAGACCAGGAAACTCATAGCAGGCTGGAGGACATAGAAAATAGATCTCTCAGAAACAATTTTCGAGTGCATGGCGTGCTGAAGGGGGCAGAGGAGAACTTCGCCACCCCAATCGACTTTATGCAACATCTCTTGCACTCAGTCCTTAAAGTGCCCTCTGACATGGACCTAACCATGGAAAGAGCACACAGATCTCTGATCCCCAAGTCTACCAACCCAGCTGCCAGGCCCCGATCTTGGGTAGTCCGAATGGTGCTCTTCCAAACAAAGGAATGTGTGCTGAGAGAGGCCTGGCGACTTAAGGACATAAAATATCAATCTGTGCCCATATTCTTTGAACAAGACTTCTCACCTGCTCTTCAAGCTGAGTGCATCAAAGTACATTCAGTAATCAAAGAAATAAAAGAGAAGAAAAATATAAAAGCTCAGCTCCTGTTCCCCTCAAAGCTGTGCGTACATTTAGAAGCAGGCCCTAAAACATTCACAAACCTCGTGGAAGCAGCATCGCTGTTAAAGGACTGGGGGATTACTGTACCTGACTTGGAAATAGAACTCCTCGAACAGAATCTCCTGAAAAATTCGTGGTAGGTAGTGAACAGGGGTCTAAAATGGCCACACCGAGGATCCATACCGCAAGCCTTACTAAAAGATACCATCCGTATTGTACAGCACGCCGACCGCAAGAAGACCAGCCCTGACCAAGTGGTTTCAGTTAAATCCAATCCTCCACGCTGAAATCATTCCTTGCCTGATCCTTGTTACATATACCTTCAGAGGCTTCTCTAGATGGAGATGACTCTCTTATAAGGCAGAACTCTCTTTATAGGGACTATAACCTGCTCAGATAAGTCTCATTCTGACCTCTTTTTGACCTTTTACAATAACTATTTTTCTCTTGTTCTTGGGAAGGGGGTGGAAGCATGATCTGAAAGAAAAACATTAGTTATTTTTAACTTGATCATGAGGCAGATGGAAGAGTGATATTTTTCTCTTTATCTCTACACCCTCTACTTTCTGGTTGTAAGCCCCCTCGAGGAACTGGTCTGCCATTAGCAGAACGAAGAATAACAAATGTATAAGGGGCATACAGTTTGGAGGTTACGGGGGGAGTTCTGGGTTGGGTGCCTATTTCCCCTGGGAGATCTCTACAAATAGTAACTCCCTATGACCACCAGGTGGAGCATCATCTCAGCCATAAATACATTCTCCCCACCCAACACTATTTAAGATTACAATCTGCTCCTTTTGATGCCCGGGGGGGGGGAAGGTTGGCCCAGGATAAAGAGCATTTAAGATAACTATCCACTCAAATATAACGAATGCTACCTGGAGCCTCCCTGTTTAAATTAAAACTTATTTCACTCCACTATCAGAAGCCGAATTGTGAGCTCTCTCCTGATAGTAAATGCATACATTCCATCAAAATAGAGATTGCTGATCTTAAGTTAACGATAAGGGGGGAGTTTACAGGGGGCCAGCTAGGGGCTTATGGGGATCTGGGCAGCTGAAAGACACCCATGTCCACTCAGGTACCCCTGGTGGACCTGAGGATGCTAAGTGTGTTGGGGGGGGGGGAGTTGGGAGGAATATCAGACCATTTTGGTACAAAATACGGGATACGATGGAGGTGGGGGAAACAATGGATCTCTTATCCCTCCGTGACATTCTTTTTCTCTTACAGCAGCGTGACACGTCTGCTCTTAGTCTCTTTGAGAGACTGTTAGTGTTTGTTATCAGACATTTGCCACTAACACTGGTGCCTGGCTCCCCCCAAGTGAGGGACTAGGTGACCCACCTAGAAAGCAATTAAAGAAAACTTGTATCAGATTGTATAATATTTCTTACACTGTTTCAATTTTTTATTTGTTCTTTAAGTGTTATTACCTAGTTACTGTTACTTACAGTTTACCATTGTAGTTAGCATTGCCCAATGTTAAGGGTATTGCTCTGTTTTTAGGAAAATGTTGGCACAGCTGGAAAGGTGCGAGACCAGGGACCCACAGATCACTATCATTGCCTGTCAATGACAAGCCTAGTATTTGTCTAAACAATGGTCACAAAGTAACACTCTCCCGAGCAAAACCAACCCCTTTTTAAAAAGATACCTATGGCCACCTTAAAAGTATGCTCTTCTAATGTAAATGGAATTAACTCCATTATTAAATGAAAAAGATTGTTGCAAGAGCTTAAAAGGTTGAGGGGAGATGTGATCCTGCTTCAGGAGACACACCTATCTACACAAGAACACTTAAAATTACACAGGGCCTGGGTGGACGATGTGGTGGCAGCTTCTCACCCTCAATCCAAGAGAGCAGAGGTGGCCATCCTGTGGAGAAAAGGACTAAACTTAACTATTAAGTCTTCAGAGGAGGGCATGCATGGCAGGTATGTCAGGGTCTCGGCACGTTCCCAAGGCAGATTCCTTCATTTTATCAACACATATGCTAAAAACGCCCACCAGGAAACCTTTTTCAAACTACTCTTTAAAGAAATAGCCATTCTTCTTCCAGGACAACTCCTCCTAGGGGGAGATTTTAACACAGCACCCCACCCCCAGAGGGATCACTCCTCCGGAGCTAATCATGCACATTGAGCAGCTTCTAAGGCATTGGTAACCCTAGTGAGGGAAATGGGGTTGATTGATATCTGGCAAACCCTCCACCCAAAAGACAAGGATTATACCTTTTACTCCTGCGCTCAACAATCTTACTCCCATATAGACCTATTCTTTACTCATAAAACTTTGCCACATGCAGTTACTAAATCTCATATACATAGCATAACTTTATCGGACCACGCTCCAGTCTTAGTTCATCTTGCCTTACTGCCACAAAATAGACAAACTTTATGGAAGCTTAATGTCTTCTTTTTAAATAATAAACCCTTTGTCACCAAGTTAACACAAAAAATCCTAGACTTCTCCATAATTCATCAATTTACAGACCACTCCTAAACTCTCAAATGGGACACACTTAAAGCGGTCCTCCATGAAGAGGCCATCAACTTTGTGGTGGCACAAAATAAATTATCACAATTAGCCCACAATAGGTTGATGCAGGAATTGGCTGACCTAGAAAAGCATCACAAAATGAACCCAAGTGATAAACAGGTCCAAGGGGAACTAAGCAAAGTCAAACGTACTCTACAGGACTTTGAGCAAAAAAGGATAGGGGCCAGCTGAGATTCGCTAACCAAAAATACCATGAGGTAAGGAGTAAAACATCCAGATTATTGTAGTTCTGCTTAAGGAAGGCTCAGGCAGACAGACATGTTTCCTATATTCAAGAGGGGGAACCAATGGGAAATAAATGGACTGTTCCCACAGGAATAGCCCTCCAATTTCAAAAATACTACCAAAAACTATATTCAGAGGATAAAGATATAATGACCATACAGGATAACACCCAAGCATTCTTAAATACCCTCAAATTGCCCAAACTACCAGAGCAAGTGATGACAGAGCTCAGCCTCCCAATTATATTGGAAGAAACCCTTGCAGTTATCCACCAACTACCAACTGGGAAGACCCAGGGCCCTGATGGGTTTAGTGGATGGTTGTATAAAGAGTTGGCCACATCACTGGCCCCACTTCTAACAGAAGTGTTCAACCACTGATTGGAGGATGGTAATATCCCGGAAAGCTGGTCCCATTCCATAATAATGGTAATACCCAAACCCGGCAAAGAAACAACAAAATGCGAATCATTCAGACCCATAGCCCTACTTAACCAAGATCAGAAAATCTTCACTAAGATCCTGTCAGTTCGACTACAAGAGCACAATGAGCTATTAATCCATCCAGATCAAATGGGATTTATCCCACATTGTCATATGAGTGATAATATCAGAAGACTTCTGAAGATTTTACAGTTGGGTAAATCCCACCTGAACCCAGCCCTAGCCATCTTCTTAGCCACAGAAAAACTCTTTGATAGCCTAAATTGGACATACCTCTTTAAGGTTTTGCAAAGGATGGGTTTTGAAGGTAACTTCCTTCATTGGATAAGACTGTGCTATCGGAACTCCCAGGCTAGGCTGAGGGTCGATGGCACCATCTCTCCCCCTTTTACCTTACAAGAGGGACAAAGCAGGGATGCCCTTTGTCCCCCATGCTTTTTGCACTTAGTATGGAGCCTTTCGCTCAGGTCATAAGGCAACTTGACAACATTGAAGGGATGGAGACCCAAAACACCTGTCATAAGATCTCGCTATATATGCAGATGATACTCTAATATATCTTGGAAATCCACAAGTGGCTCTTCCACATCTGTGGTGCTCCTGGAGACCTTTGGGGCTATCTCTGGCTTCAAGGTTACCACAACCAAGTCTGAAATGTTACAGGTAGGGGGAAAACTGAACCCACACTTAAGAGCGGGAATACTCTTCAGATGGGCTGAACAAAAGATAAGAAACCTCAGCATACAGATTCACATACACTTGACTAACTTGCATAAATATAATTATGAGGTTTTAGAGCGACAAATAAGAGCAGACCTGCATAGATGGGCTCTACTCCCCTGACATTTACAAACTGATTGGAGACAATTAAAATGAATGTCTTACCCAGATTTCTTTTCCTATTTACTAATCTCCCCCTCCACATCCCAAACAAAGACTGGAAAGACCTCAGAAAAAACCTCTCTTACTACTTCTGGTCTGGCAAACACCTGAGAATCCTCTGGGAAATATTACCAGAGGAAAAAAGTAAGGGAGAGATGGGGTTGCCAGATTTCCCCATGTACTATTTAGCTGCCCAACAACTCCCGGTCATTAAAATGTTGATACCCGGTAGGAAACATGGCTGGCTAGAGACTGAAGAAAGAAATTGTGAAATAGCCCCCTTGAACATTTTGCCCTGGAAAATTCAACCAAAATATTTAAAAAGTATAGAAAATGTTTTTACAAGGCAAACAGTGTCAAGGTGGCTGGAAGCTAGACAAAACTGGGAAATAGTCCGACCCATCTGGGAATAACTACCTCTCTCATCTCTCCCCGGGTTTCCTGCCCAACCAGATGACCTCTGTTTCTTTAAATGGGTGACTAATGGACTTAAATACCCATGCCATTTCTTGAAGGGGGAAGGCTTAAAATCATTCCAGCAGATGCAAGCAGAATTTAATTTGCATAAAACAGATTTCTTTAGGTATCGCCAATGTATACACTATATTGCCACTACTATTGGCCTCACAGACCTAGCCCTTGGACCCTCTGTTCCTATTTTATTAACCTACAAAAGAAGCAATATGGGTGACACCAGATCCTTTATATCTCAAATATATAAAATACTTATGGAAGATAGAGAGACATTGGCGGTTCAGAGAGTAGAACAGAAGTGGGAATCGGAGGCAAATTTGAAACTTACAGAGCAAAACTGGCATTATATCTGGCTGGGGGTACATAAAACCACCTACTCTCCCTCATGGTGGGAATTTTGATGGAAGATCAATATTGGCTTTTTTAGAACCCCAACCATTTCAGCTCATTACTCTGCATGCTCCTTCTACTTGTGTTGGAGAAAATGTGGCCTTCTTGCAACACACTTCCATACCTTTTGGGAGTGCCCAAAAATCACCCTTTTTTGGAACAAAATTGCTCAAGAAATCTCTTGGATTCTGTCTCTTTCCCCACCCACTGAACTTTGATAACCTGGTCCAGGGCTCCCCCAAAAGGAGTCCAGGACTGCAAAGGGGAGATACCTCTTCTACATCTTGATTGCAGCCGCACTCAACGCTCTGACTCAAAACTGGCTGACCGATACATCTCCCCCAATTAGAACTTGGTATGGAAATACTAAGAATATCAAGGAGATGGAAGCAGTTACAGTCCACCTAAAGCTAAATATAGACAAATTTAACACCAGATGGCTGCCCTTCTTTGATCATTTAGAGAGAAAAGAGGATATACCAGTTTTGGAGCAGCTGCTTCAGACTTGAGAGGTCGGAGGGGGTGTTTCCGGGTGGAGGGTCCCCAGAGTGGTTGGTCCTGGTCTTGCACCTTAATCTGTAACCTGGTTTATCTCCTCTATTACCCTGAGCTTCAACCCAGTTATAAAAACTGGTGGCTTATATACTTAGCTCTTCTTATTGTACTGGCTGTGTTTATCTTGTTATAGTTCCATAAAATATGTTAGTTAAATTAAATGAAACGAAGACCCAATATAAGGTTACAAAAGGTTATACTTTATTAATTAGAGGCACTTTAATGATTGCTCCCTAAATGTAAGTTTTGATTCCTCAAATATTCCTCTCCAGTTGCAGATCACCGCACACAAGGAGGTGTAGCTTTCAAGACTCATCCAGTTAGATTTTTTTTTTGTTCTGTTTATATTAACCACAGTCAAGATGAGATATGAACTGTCGGTTCTGCAAAACAAGAGATAACATCATCTGGACATAAACTGGACTCATACTCACTTTAATTCATTGTACTAAAAAAATGTACCAATTATTACATAAGAGCTTGTCAAACATACCAATACTGTAAAAATGGTATATGTGTCATCTTGAACCCAATAAACTGGCCTTTTAAGTTCAAAAAATAAATCTGGATCTTATGAGTTCAAACCTTGCCCAGGTAATTAATTTTCTACCTTCTGGTTGTATAAGTAAAGCTAAATAATCTTCAAGGGAATGTTCCATTTTGTTATCCCTAAACCATGGGGCACAGGTCTGATTTTTTATGGTTTCTATGTCTAGTATTTGTGCTTTTTTAAATAATTTATTTTTTATTCAAGTTCCATATTGAGGCAATATTCTAATATTTCTAGTGAAATCGTTCCATAAGTGTTTCATGTTTATTTTGGATAGTATGTTGATTAAAGAATTCAGCCATTTGGATTTCAGTCCATCATTCAGGCAGTTTGTCTTTTCTTTTAGGTAACACATTGGTAGGTTATTGTTCGTCTTATTAATTATTCTTAACCAATATAATACCATAGTGAGTTATTTTATGGTTCTTACAGTTATTCTTCCTAGCTCAGCTCTGACCATTGCATTACAGGTCAAGTTCAGTACTCTGAAAAGAGCCTTATAATAGAAGGGGAAAGATTTTTCCAGGGTGTCTTAATCATAAGATCCCCACACTTAGGCATCATAAGTTAGTATGGGATTTATTTTGGCCTCTATGGCTCTAAGAGCTGGTAAAGCAGTATTCCCCCCATATTTAAAACTAAATTTTAACAATGATTTTGGCACCAGTTTTGCTTCAGTATTTTAATGTTTTATATGCTGTGCCCAGTTAGTAGAAGAAGTCAATTTAATACCCAGATATAAATATTCTTTGACTATTTAATTTTTTTCATTTCCCAATAGGAATTTGAAGTGAATACCATGTATTGTTTTTTTTTTCAAAATATCATGACTTTGGTTTTCTTTAAATTTATAGTATGTGCTCAATCAGTGAGCACATACTATATTATACACTACATGCTCAGTGACATTTCGGTCAACAACTGGTCATGGTGGTGAGAGGAGGGATGTGCCGGTCACTGAGTCAGGGCTTGGGATGGCGGGGAGTGGGGGTGGGCTTACTACCAGCAGGGGTGGGGAGTGGGGGTCCTCTATAGCATCAGGGTCATTCATTTTCATAATTAATAAGTGGATTGGGTCTATGAGCATGACTGCTAGACCACCAATGACATTAAAAAATTAATTAAAGGATCAGGGCAGAGGGTGGGACCACAAGACCACTGGGGACATTACTGCTTATAATTAATAAGAGTATTGGGGCTCTGGGATCACTATACCACCAGGGACATTTATTTTATTACTAAGTGAATTGGGGCTAGGGAGGGGGACTGTAGTACAGTGGCACAGGATGCTAAACCCTCCCTGAGTAAATTTCTAAGTACCCTTAGACCAGCCCTGGCTGGTCTATTGAGACAGAAATGTAATCTATGGGAGAGTTTTGAGAATCCCAATTTTGGAGATTTGGCAGCCTGTGTCTGCCCCAAACCCTAGCACCATGCTGCAGCCCATTATGGATGGAGCAAACCCCCTTTGTTGCCAGCAGCCTATGGTTAATGCAGGCTGTATTAAAGAATCAATCTTGGCGCATCTTTTTGTGCAAGGGGCACTTTGCACTGTTCTTTGTGCCACAAGCCCATAGTGCCATGTCGGGAACTTTGAGAACTGGGCCCAATTTTATCTTAGGTGTGCTCTCCTGGGTAAATACAGTACAAAAATATATAAAAGCAGAGACCAACTGAATATGAGATATTGCATCTAATTTGGTCTATCCTTGGAAAATATATAGTAAAAATGTGTAAAAGCAGGACCCCAGTGCAGCAGACCACCACTGAAAGTATGCATCAGAGCTGGTCTGTTCTTGCAAAACTACAGTGAAAAAGCAAGAGCCCAGTGAAAAAGAAATATTGATACTCAGTGGACTATACTGGCTAAAATATTGTAAAAATGGGAAAAAGCAGGACTCCAACTGAAAACAAGATATTGCTGCTCTATTATGCTATCCTGGGTGTTTTCTCTTGGTCCTCCATGAAAACTGGCATTTGATGCCCTTGGGGTGTACCCAGTTCGCAAATTTAAAACAAAAATTAAAAAAAAGTCTAAAGTGTGTAAAATCAGGATTCTCCTGAAAATGAGATTTTGCATCTCATCTGGTATACAGTGGGTAAATATATAGTAAAACATGAAAAAGGCAAGTCCCAGTAAAGCAGAACCTCACTGAAAGATGTACATCTGCTGCTCTAGCCTGGAAAAACACAATGTAAAAGATGAACCCCTTTGAAAATGAGAAATTGCCTCTCATGTAGTCTATCCTAGGTAATTACATTGTTAACATTGGTAAAAGCAGGACAACACTGAAATCTAGATATTGCATCTCTACAGTGCTATCCTGGATAAATACAGTATAGAAATTGGTCTTAGCAGGACCCTACTGCAAATGAGATAACACATCGCAGCTGAGCTATGTTGGGTTTTAAAGTAATGTAAAACTGTAAAAGCCGGACCCTATTGTAGAACCCCACTGAAAAGGAGAAGTGGCATTAAGCAGAGCTGTCAAAGAATAACACATTGTAAAAGAAGGCTGATCACCTGTCTTGTAGCTGCCTGGAATATCTGTAGTGGTCTACTGGTCCCCTCGTAATGGCATGTGACCCATCTTTTCATAGGCTTCCTCCCCATGCACCTTCTCTCTCCGGTCACATAAGCTGAACTATGGCAATAGTGACAGTAACTGGCACAGCCCTCAAATCACCACCTCACCCAACCACCACCGTCTAACTGTCAATGGGCAATCACGTGTATTGTAAAAATGCTCTTTCTGCAATAATCATGATTGCTCATTGACAGTCAGAAGGCTTTTCTACAGTTCTCATGATTCCTTACTGACAGAATCTGTCAACTGGTGTGATGAGCAGAGGGCTCTGCTGGTCACCTTCACTACTGTTGTAGCTCTCTTTAGAAGACCAGGGCTGGGGGAATACAGGGAGAAGGCTACTGAGCAGACAGGTTTTGAGAGGGTCAGATGTCCTTATGGGAGGAGTACTAGAGCATTGGGATTATTTGAGACAGATCAGATACTGGACAGGTAATCGAGGATAGTGAACCACTAGATCACCAGGAATATTCAAGACAGTTACAGGATGGGCACACGGGTGGCTACGCCAGCATGTTAACAAGCCTATAGTGGGCGTGAAAATGGACCAATGTGCCTTGCCTGAGCAGTGGGGTCATTAACATGTCAGGGCTGACTATGACCCACAGGAGCACTGGTGCTATCCCAGTTTGCCTGCACTTTCTCTGTTAAGCTCCTGTGGGCCATATTCAGTTTGGGGCTGTCTTAGCGCAGTGCATAGTCGCTATGCACTGTGCAGACATGTCTCTATATTTAGATAGCGTGCTCCATTCAGAGCATGCTTATTGTCTAAATATTGCCTCTGAGCTGCCTTTGTGCAAACTGCCACACAACACATGCAGCTGGCACTGACTATGAGGACCTAGCTATACCCCTTAGGCCAGTGAAATTCAAAGTCCATGAAACAATGGCCACTGGGGGTAAGACAAGCCATCCCTTAACCTCACAGTACTGTTGTTCTAACTTGTAACAGTATGCAAGGAAACATGTTCAACATTGGCAAATGCTCATTTTTACCTTGTGTCCAGAATATACTGGTTATCCCAAACACTGTAGATTGTAGGATGATGGAAAAAGCAAATGTTCCAAGACAGCTTCATACTGCATGTTCAAGCACTCTACCATGTAAATTGTTGAGTTTCAGCTTGTCACAACTTTCAACTTTATACAGTGCTGTAGCAGTTTGTTCTGTATCTGTATCTGTAGCTGCAACAGCTGGTCACAGGCCTTTCTGCAAGAGGCAAAGTAGGAATACATTTTACACTGCAGTCAACATTACCTTTTCATCAGAAGTGAGAAAACTCCTGCACAACAAGAATCAGTGTGCCAGGCATATAACCCCATAATAACCACCATTGCTGAGGCATCTCACTACTTTGGAGCCATATAACTTGCATTATAAAGGGCCCACAAAAATCCTGCAACCTGACTGGCTGAGACAACTTGCCAGCCAAACATTTTAAAAAAAATAGAAACATGGGTAAAACAAAGTGACAGTGAACGTGTCTCAATTACTAAATAAATCCATATGCCACTGATTAAATTTGAAAAGGGATTTGGCAGCCCTTTTTTTCTCCATTATCACTTTCACTATCTCCTCACTTGACAGCACTGAATGAAAGTGATTTGCTGGGCTACTCCAAGAAAGGTCAGAACATTCATTTATGTGCTAAAATGCATCTAGTATTAACTTGCTTTTTTTGTGAGGCTGGCCATTCTCTCCAATTCTCCCTCCTGACCTGCATTCAACCCAGCAGTACGTAGACCACTGTTACTTTCCCGAAACTCTCAACTAGAGATCATAGTATGCTGCCAGGAAGACCATAAAAAGCTCTTGGTCTTGCCTGTGGCCTAGCAACCCACCGTGGTCACCTTCAACAGCACTTTCTTTCATTTGTTAGCACCTCTAGTGACAACACTGAACAGCAGGACTATTTAGAACAAAAAGATATATTTTTTTTAAATATTTTATAAATGTTGAAATGCTAATATTTCTCAAAATATTAGCATTTAATATTCACAATAACACACTTTGGGTTGTTGATTAGTCTGTGATAAACCCGCTTCTAGGGACAGTATGGCACTTGGCTTTCAGCCTTGTGCCTCACTATATCCCTAGGCATACATTTATCACAGACTAACCAGCACTGCATCATGTGACATTGCTTACATAAAACCCACCTTAAGTGAATCAGGTCAAGCTACTTATCAATCTCTGTAAGAAGGACTGACAAAATATTCTGAGCAGTGTGTGCTCCAGTGAGACTTTTAATTGCCAGTGTGGAATGCCAGCAAACACTAGATGTGACACTGCCACTGCAATTCAAGCTTAGTGCAGATGATCACAGACACTAAGTCAAATACATACTATCCCTGGCACTTGCGCCCAGTGTGCTGTAATGCACAGATATAGTAGGAGCTACATGGGATTTGCTCACTAGTTCACAAAGCTATTCTGAGGTTTATTTACGGGACTGTGGAATGCTGTAGGGCATGTATTACTGCACATGCAGCCAAACAACCGGAATCATTGTTGCTGCAGTGTTGATGAGTAACATTTGACTCCTTATCCTAAGGATGCACATTTGGTGTTTGGTGGAAACCAATGAGTTCTTGTGTCTTCCTCATTGGTATGATTCTTTTACTGTGGCAGGGGGTGGTACTACTCATCTTGCTTGTACTGGTATACCCACTACTAGGTAGCACACCACACTCCTCCTCCTCTTTATATCACATCTCTGCCACCTGAGCCTCATACTTTACCCCTCTCTCCTCCAGGGGTATTTTCAGACATAACTGCCTTGGATGATGAGGATCCCTCTGCACCTCCAACAGCTTAGTTCTGGTGCTGTGTCCAGCATACAAAGTGCCATGACTATCAGTGTGTATGTGTGTGTGTGTCACCCACCAGTTCTTATGTCACTGTCCCTTTTTACCCTGTTCATATGAGCTTAATAAAGCTGACATATTGCCACTGTATCATCCTCCTTATCAATTACAAAGAAAATCCCAAATTAGGGATTTAGAGATCCTTGCAGCTACAGGGGGCAAGGCAGAGGATGAGATGATAGTGGTTGGAGCAACTAGGTTTTGTGGGGTGCTTTACAAACATTGGTTTTTCTTTTTGGGGCACTGAAAGTACTGATCTCAACACCAGTAGGACAGCCAGGTGTTGGATCGAAGAGACTTTAGGATTTGGCTTAGACAGGATAGGTCTTTGATCTGAACTCGCCCCCTCATTAGCACCACAGTCCATTTTTATTTCTTGGGTCCCACAGAGGATCCACATCATCATCACCGTCACCACCAATATCCTCCTCCTCATCATCATCTGCTGTGCCATCTTCTTGTTTACCCTCCTCACTCACATTTTTAATTTCTGACTGCTGCTCATCTTCCTCCTCCAATACATGCTCCACACTTTGTACAGAGAGCAGGACATGCTCATCAGAATCACATGGCTTGTGCGCTACAGGGTAAGCACCAGCAGCCACAGTAGTATCTACACCCATCTCCTCCTTAACCACTCCTGACATTTTGACACTTCATGTACTGCTCATCCTGTCATGGCCTCCTCTGGCCCCAACCATGATGGATGCCACAATCAGAGTACAAAGAAGTCTGAAACCCTAACTCCACCACTAAGAACTACAGCTTTAATGCTACCTGCCACTCCTGCACATACTGTTGCAGACTTTGTGTTTTTTTACAACTGCAGTGGGTGGAGCCCTGCAGATGTCTTGCTGTTACTTGGGAAAAAGGGCACTTCAGACTCCCACCAAAGCACATGATGTATATAAAACACGATCCTTCCACTACCTGAAATGACTATGATGAGGGGGATGGGGATAGAAAGAGTTCCTTTCCTACATGTAGCATTCTAATGCCAACTCAAATTACAGTCAGTGGATACATTCAGTGTAAACAGCACAGACAGTTTGTTTTAGTCTTAAAGGAGACCTACAACCTTTCTTTTTACATATTTTTATCTAAACAATGTCCTGTTGGAAGGGGTGTATTTTTTATGTAGTTCTCCAGGCAGCAGTTTTAAATCAGCAACTGAACAGTCTTTGAAGCAGAGATCTAAATGAGTTTTGTTTTAAAGCTTCTCTGCTGAATTGCTTCACAGACTTTATTGGAGAACAAGGTGATTTAAGACCAGGTTTCAACCTGTGGCAGTGGGCTCACTGGGCTGGGACAGGTAGACAGAGACTGTGATGATTTTCCAATTAAGTAAAACAGGCATTCTGTTTATTTTAGTAAATCTGGTTGTTTGCTAAGTTAAAGTTACTTTCCCTACTAAGGTAAATAAAGATCATGTAACCATCTGTCCAATATTTGTATTTCACTGGGTTGGGACAGGCAGATAAAAATTGTGATGACTCTCCAATTAAGTAAAACAGGCAGTCTATTTTTTTAGTAAATTTGTTTGTTTGCTAAGTTAAAGTTATTTTCTCTGCTAAGGTATGCAAAGATGATGTAACCCTTTGTCAAGCTTTTGTATTGCCAATACCGTGGAAATATTTGGGTGGTTACACTTGATTTGCATTTGTAAGGAGTTTATTTAGAAATACTGCTTGATATATTATAAAGTGACAATGTTGTTGAAGCCTGTGTCTGATGACTATCTTCCCTCTTTGACTTGCAATGTACTATAAGCTCTAAAGGTGCTGGTGGGTGAGGGGTTGGGGGTGAGGCTTCTGTTTGGTTTTCTTTTAGCCAGAGTCTCCTCTATTTAGTACTATAATCAAACATGTGAACAGTAAGATAGAGTAGCTGTAACATTAAATTGGGATTACACATTGAAGATACCTGTACTGTGGTGGTGCCTAGTTATGCAGTTGTGATATCACAGACCTTGGAGTTGAATGCACTGCTCTGCTTTGACTTGTCATATTGTCTCCTGCATAGCTACTTGAGTGATTTTTTTTCTGTTTGTATTAAATGAAGCATTTGGCTGACATGGAAATGCTATGTATATTTTGCTGCCCAAACAAACAAGAATAAGTCATTGCCAAACATGTTTGCTTTGATGCTGTTACAGGTTAGAACAACATTATCTTGAGACTATAGGCAGGTCTTTCTCACCCCTATGAGCCACTGTTTCATAGACTTTGGATTCCACTAAGCTCAGGAGTACAGGCCCCCATATTCAGAGCTGGCCATGTGCGGTCTGTGGCAATTTGTGCACAGCCTGCCTGGGGGACAATATTCAGACATTTAGCTCACTGCAACTGGAGCATGCAAACTGTCTAAATGTGGGGCCCTGTTAGTACAGATCATAGTGACTATTTGCTATGCTTACAGAGGCCCAGCCTGAATATGACTGACAGGAAGGCAATGAATATTTATTGATTTAGTTTTTAACTGGGAAGGTACACTAGATAGCTTAGTTGCCTATTTTCAGGTACAACTCGGGAGATTCCAACAAAGAGTATGTAGACAATAGTAGATACAAGAAAACATCATGGGAACAAGTAGAAGGCAGACATAGTACACTTAGACAACATTTTCAGCATTAACAGTACATTTGCAGGAATCTATATGTAGTAACAAAACAGAAATATAAGTGCAAATAACTAACAGTCACAAGTTATGCAACTAGTGAGTAAGTGATAGAAGAGAGGAAATAGCAAGATTTCCAGGCAGGTTTGAGAGTAGTAGAAGTTGGAGCTGGTAGGCAACTAGGAGGAACCAGTACAGGAGTGGGTAGATAGAGAACAGGAGCAGGGTTCAGAGCTTAGAAAAGCCATATGAAGCCCCTGTTTGAAGCTATGTGGAGAAGGGGAGATTCTTAGACTCAGTGGAAGGGAGTTCCATAGTTTAGGGCCCCAGCTAGAGAAAGCATTCTCCCCCATTTTTAAGATAGCGCAGAACAAATGAGAAAATGGCAGGGCTCCTGTGGGCCATATTTAGCTAACATGCTAATGACTCCTCTGGGAATGGAAGGCACTATGGCCCATTGCATGCCCATTATGGGTCCATTAACATGTGTGCATGTCCCCTACCCATTCAGTATCTGTCTGACATATTTCTTGTGGTCTAATGGTCCCTCCACCATTCTATTCACCTGATCTGTAGCAGTCTCAAATATTCCTGGTGGTGTATTGGTTCCTGTACCTAGAATCAGTGTTAGGCTTGATGGCACCCAAAGCAAACAAACCTGCAACACCCCCAGTAGATATGTAGATGGAGGGGGGGCTATTAAAGGATCAAAAATGTAAACTATAGGCCAGGGGGTCTGGGGGCCACCTATGCCCCTGAAAATGTTTTAAATTTGGTGCATTCTGATGCATTTTTGTGCATTTTTAGGATCATTTGAAACAGACGTTTCTACCCAGTTACCCCCTCATGCCCAGTAAGTTGCAACCTATCCCCTCCCTAGGGCTCCCACAGTCCAGTATGTTGCCCAAACCAACCTCGCCATAGCCTAGTCACCTGCCCCAGTATATGGCTGAGGCCTTCCCAAAGCACTGCAAGCTGCACCCTAGCTCTCCTCTCTAAAATCCTCAGCCCTGTGCCACTGCATCATCCATAGCGAAGGGTCTGTTTTTATTGCAATGTCATTCTGTTCCTGCTCCTACTGGGCTGAGCTACTGTTCATTGCGCTGGTCACACAGAGCTGCCCAGCCATTTTTGATTAACTTAGACACATGTAATTCTCTCCCTGTTGCAGAGAGGCATTGGTTCCCAGACATCTCCTCCAGACAGACATGGAGAGATAGATTTCTAAGCAACAGCAGCCAGTATTTGAATATATAGTATTTGAATACATATACACACAGAGTGACCACAAATTCATTTGCTTAGCCATATTCTGTTAGTAGTTTGAGTATGGGCAGCACCACCCGACCCAACCCTGGTCTGCTTACCTGTTGTGGGTCACGCCCTCGCTCTCTTGTCTTGTCAATAAAAATAAATAATTACAGTACTATTTATTTATTTATTTAGCTTTTGTTGACCGGGTAAGTGCACTAGACAAATCCTGCCTATTTTCAGGCACGACCCGGGGGAGGGGGATACAGATGAATGCCAACTGACCTTGAACCAGATTAAGCTGTTGGTGGTATTTTTAGTGAATGAGGGAAATTTGGCCAGGACACCGGGAAATTTCCCCTACTCTTTTCGATAAGTGCCATGGGATCTTTAACATCCACCTGAACTACCACCAATCCAGGCAGATGGGACCTCGGTTTAACGTCTCATCCGAAAGACGGCACCTCAGAAGTGCAGCACCCCTCTCATGCTGCACTACAGTGTCAGTACTGGGATATTAACCGAAGTGGCAGATGTGGGAACTGAACCCACAGCCCTCTGAGGCGAGTGTGCTACCTACTGAGCCACTGACACTGACAATTACACACTGTGAAATGACAGATTGATTAAATACCATCACTGAATATGCCTCTATTAGCCGAGTGGCTAAAATAAGGTACAAGGATATGCATGGATTGACTTGACTGGTCAAGTTAGAGAATGGTGAATAACATACAGTACAACTCAGAAACAAGGTATTTACTGAAAATAAAACTTCTGACAAAAAAGCACCACCAGGTTATAACTAATTCAACATTTTTAGATATGGATAAGCATCAAAGTCATTATACCGACTGGGTATAATGAAGTCCTGCAAGAACTGTGCCTTGTATAGAAAACAACCTGATACATTCTTAAGGCCAAGCAAAACAGAAATAAAAAAAAACATGAAAGCTGAATTAGCATTTATCCTGCAGTGCAATATTACTTAATGCTTTATGATTAAAAACAGTGTGACAGGAAGACTTTATACACCCTCGATTTCTTTCTGCCTCTTTCAGTGTGCCTTAGTAAAATGGAGTATTGCAATTTAAAGAAGTTATCATCCATTATATATTGTTGTCACAACCTGGATCAGTTTTGAACAAGTGACCTTGAGGTGAAACACTGCTGCAATCCATTTTTATCCAGTGGTGGGAATGGGGGCAAAATCCCCACAGGGCCCTGAACTTTTGTGCTGAAAATAAAATCTAGAGCATAGGTTTCAAAACAAGGAGACCACAGTTCCAATTGTACCAGAACTATTTAGTTGCTGTGTGACCCTAAGCAAGTCACTTAACCTCTCAGTGTTTCAGTTCACTAAACTATAACATTGGACAAATCAAGGGCCCCACTGAAAATGAAATAGTGTATCTCAGCTTGGCTATCCTAGCTAAACAAATAACATTAAAAAATCACTAGCAGGTATGAGGTCACACTAATAATAGTTTGCCTTTTTACATCATATTTAGAGAAGGTTTATGCAATGGAGGGCTATATTTTCTTTAAAATTCATTACATTTAATTTTCTAATTTTTTGTCCCTGCCCACACACCAATAATTCATTCCTACCTTTTTTCTAGAAATGAGTGAGGCTTTTCTTAATAGCAGAACTGCATTCCAGCACATTCCTCCCCTACAATTCCCATTGCTGTTTTTAATCTTCACATTTGTGCAGTTAGTGGTCTTCCCTGCTTCGAAAATTCCAGATCCACTCCTGACTGCCAGTTTGAGGGGTGGGTTGCATTATCCAAACAGCTTCCCCATCTCTAAAAAAGAGTATGATGTGTACAGTATGTCATCATAGCAATTTACCTTAAATCTTCTGTATTCTCTTAGATGCCACAGTTGTATGTGTGTGAAAATGATATACTGTGGTGAGCAGTTCTCAGCAGCACAACAATTCTATTAACAGTAAGAACTGCCAGTCAACATCACTTCTAGCTGGCATCTGATATATAGTAACTCAGGTAGACATTTTTAAAGCAAGACCATTCTGTGTTACAAAAATGAAATGCTAACCAGTGCCGCTGCAGTCTTCATTCCCACCTGGTCTCTGATTCTGGCAGAGGGAATTGAGGACACATGCACTATGCTTCTTCAGCTCTCCTTGCACCATGTAGTAGGAAACAAGCAGGCAACCATTCCATCTTCAGCAGGAGAGCTCCCAGTCATTCCATCTTGAGCAGGAGAGCCCCCACGACCACCACCAACGCCACCTTTATCTATGCTCATAGACCCTGAAAGCCATAAAACCACAGACTTGCTGCTGTCAATGTTATTCAAACTAGTGGTCATTTCCTGCTCATTCCATCTCCATGGCAACCACCCCCATCCCATGCCAATGCTGTGAGGCACCTACCTGCTGTGCCCTTAAGGGTTAATGCTTCCCTCCTTTTCTCCAGCAGCAGCAAACTCCAGGGCTGGAGGAGGGGCATGGTGATGGTGTGTATGGGTTAAATCCTGCACTGGGGCTGCAGATGCACAGCAGTCTTTACCCCCCAAAAGACAACTTTGACTCAGGTCCATGAGGGGAAAAAAATATGAACACAGACACATTCAGGGGACTGGGGAGCCAGAGGCTCATGCACCCTGTCTGTGCTGATGCCCCAAGAGGCCATGTGTTTCTCGTGTGTCTAACACCGGTCCTGCTTATACCCTCAATTAACTTTCCCGTAGCAGTCTTGAATATTTCTGGTAGTCTAGTGGTCCCCAACCCCCTGATCACCTGTCCTGCAGCTGTCTTGAATATTCCTGTTGGTGTAGTGGTTCCTGCACCCTCAATTGACCTTCCTGTAGCTGTCTTAAATATTCTTGGTAGTCTCGTGGTCTCCCTCCCATAAGGACATCTGATCCTCTGTCAACCCACCTACTCAGGACCCTCCTCCCCACTCACCCCTCACTCAGGTCGCCTAAGCCGAAGTACAGAAATAATGACAGTGACCTGCACAGCCCTCCTGCCACCATTTGACTGTCAGTGAGTGATCATGAGTACATTAAAAGCATACATTTGTACAATACTTACAATTGCTCAGAGTCTGTCACATGGATTGTGGTGGTGAGCAGAGAGCTGTGCTACTTATCACTATTACTGTAGTCTGCATTATGTGACCAGGGCTGGTGAGGTGCCTGAGAGGGTGAATCGGAAGGGGGTCAGATGCCCTTACTACAGGGACCACTAGACCACCAAGAATATACCAGACAGGTAGAATATGGCTGATCTGGATGCTTTTACAATGTATTTTTACAGGAGATATCAGCTTTTATGCAACAGCTGCTTTTCAGTAGGGTTCTGCTGTAGGGTTCTGCTTTTACAGTTTTACAATGTATTTTCACAGGATAGCCCAGCTGGATTGTGAGATCTTGTCTGCAGTGGGCTTCTATTTGACCAAGTATTTACACTGTATTTACCCAGGATAGTACAGCAGAGATGCAAGATCATTTTTGTTTTTTTGTGGGGTCCTACTGTTACCCATTTTTATAATGCATTTACCCAGGATAACCCAATTGAGAGGCATCTTCTCATTTTCAGTGGGGCCCAGCTTTTACTATGTATTTTTCCAGGATAGAGCAGAATAGTGAGCTTATTTATTAAATTAACTTATTTAATGTGGCAAAGCAATAGTGCATGTTTAAATGTCTTTTACATTAAGGATTAGTAACTTTATGACCTGACAGTCATAACTTTGTTATCATCTTGAAGTGGATACTTTTTGTTCATGTGAAAGATAAATCTGCAGTCTGGTGAATGACCTGCAGAAATTCTTTAACCTAGTGAGTGGCTAGCTGTACTTGTGTGACTGAAGGCGTTGCTGATACTATGCGGAGTGTGAGTGGGGAAACAGCCAACTAGTTGTGCCGTGTGAGCCTGTGATGGATTAATTCACACAAGATGGGAGTCAGGACTTGGCCGGTACCAAGCGAGTTAGACGGTCAGTGCCAACAAAGCAATATGAATTATAGTTTCATAGATTCATAGATAGAATACAAGTTCTGTAGACTATTGACCTTTTGTGAACTTGCCACCATTCCATTTTTACGTTCGCTTGCACGCATGCACAAGGAACGTTTTGGGAAAGTAGCACACTTTGGAGATGTGCCTCTCCCTTGCAATCCAGTGCTCCGTTGAGCAGGCATGGCGGTCCTGCACCAATGGGTGCGGGAGCTCTGTATGACAGCGGTGGTCTTCTGCTTCAAAGAAAACCACCACTGTCATACCGAAACCTGCCGATCGCCACCCCTTATCACGTGCCCCCAAAGCTTTGGGTGCACGCTGGGAGCCCACCCCAGCATGGCAAATGTTGTTCTGATGGGGTGCCCAATCCCCATTGGCTCCATGGCCCCAAGCCATCCTTCTGCCACACTGGGAGCCCACCCCAGCGTGGCAAACATCTCATTTTTTTTGCCGACGGAGGTGCCCAATCCCCCGTTGGCTCCTCGGCCCCCCCCGCATAGTTTGCCGATGGGGGTGCCCAATCCCCTGTCGGCTCCTCAGCCCCCCCAGCCATCTTCTGCCATGCTGGGAGCCCACCCAGTGTGGCAAACATCCCACGTAGTCCTTTGTTTTTTTTAAACCTGTAAAGAAAATAATGGTCCCACGTAGTCTCCCAGTCCCCCTCCCACAACCGCACCCACCCACTGCGCACTCAGCCTCCCCCACCCCCACACCCCATACTTATCTCCAGAGCTCGCGCATGATCTTCGTGGACCGGGAACCCGTCTGCACTCTTCAAAGCCGACCTTGAACTGAGGAAATGCCAGTAAGCTATATAATGGGCTAGATATGGGTTTTCAACTTATTGTATATCTCAGGCATTTTTGGGAATTTCTGCACCAAATTTTTCAACATGGGGTTTTGGGGACCCTTCTCATGCATGATGTCACTGTCATGGTGTTATTTAGTCGAAGGTGATTTTGCAGTCACTGCATGAAATCACCTTTGGGCCTGAATAATGCCATGACAGTGACATCATTCATGAGAAGGGGTCCCAAAACCCCATGTTGAAAATTTATGCAAAACTCCAAAATGACTGTTTTATGAGCATGCGTTGCGCAGTTCCTACACAGGCTCATAAGTTCGCAAATTTTCAATATTTTCACTCCAGATTTTCAACATTGCCATTTTACCACACCTCCTTATGAGCAGTACAGCTGTCATTTTTTACATCCTGCCCAAAACGTGTTTCTGCCCATGTAGCGCACAATGGCGCAGTCGGTGTGTAAAATCAATGTATGGGATGCATTAAGAAAATCACAGTGACACTGTTCAGTAGCAGAGGTCTTAAAATGGCTATGTTGAAAATTTGGTGAAAAAATTCCTAAAAATGACTGTTTTACGAGCGTGCGATGCACAGTTCCTACGGACGCTCATAGGTTTGCAAATTTTCAATATTTGCACCCAGATTTCAACATTGCCATTTTACCACACCTTCTTATGAGCAGTATAGCTGTCATTTTTCACATCTCACCCAAAATGTGTTTTCGCCCATGTAGCACACAATGGCACAGTCGGTGTGCGAACTCAATGTATGGGACACATTAAGAAAATCACAGTGACACTGATCATGAGCAGAGGTCTTAAAATGGCTGTGTTGAAAATTTGGTGAAAAAATTCCTAAAAATGACTGTTTTACGAGTCTGTGTTGTGCAGTTCCTACACACGCTCATAAGTTTGCGAATTTTCAATATTTTCACTCCAGATTTTCAACATTGACATTTTGCCACACCTCCTCATGAGCAGTACAGCTGTCATTTTTCACATCCAGCCCAAAACATGTTTCTGCCCATGTAGCGCACAATGGCGCAGTCCGTGTGTGAACTCAATGTATGGGACACAGTAAGAAAATCACAGTGACACTGTTCATGAGCAGAGGTCTTAAAATGGCTGTGTTGAAAATTTGGTGACAAAATTCCTAAAACTGACTGTTTTATGAGTGTTCATTGTGGAGTTCCTATGCACGCTCGTAAGTTTGCGAATTTTCAATATTTTCACTCCACATTTTCAACATTGCCATTTTACCACACCTCCTTATGAGCAGTGCAGCTGTCATTTTTCACATCTTGCCCAAAACGTGTTTCTGCCGATGTAGCACACAATGGCACAGTCGCTGTGTGAACTCAGTGTATGGGACACATTAAGAAAATCACAGTGTCACTGTTCATGAGCAGAGATCTTAAAATGGCTATGTTGAAAATTTGGTGAACAAATTCCTGAAAATAACTGTTTTACGAGCATGCGTTGTGCAGTTCCTACACACGGTCGTAAGTTTGCAAATTTTCAATATTTTCACTCCAAATTTTCAACATTGCCATTTTACCACACCTCCTTATGAGCAGTACAGCTGTCATTTTTCACATCCTGCCCAAAACATGTTTCCGCCCATGTAGTGCACAATGGCGCAGTCGGTGTGCAAATTCAATGTATGGCACACAGTAAGACAATCACAGTGACACTGTTCATTAGCAGAGGCTTTAAAATGCCAGTGTTGACAATTTGGTGAAAAAATTCCTGACAATGACTGTTTTACGAGCGTACATTGCACAGTTCCCACGTACACTCGTAGGTTTGCGAATTTTCAATATTTCCACTCCAGATTTTCAACATTGCCATTTTACCACACTTCCTTAAGAGCAGTACAGCTGTCATTTTTCACATCCTGCCCAAAATGTGTTTCCGCCTATGTAGCACACAATGGGTGTAACAGAAAGGTCATGCTGAAAATTTATTGTGCAAATACCAGCAATTGCACAGGGCATTAGGGTAAAGCACCATACATGCCAAACACCACTGCAAATACCTGCAAGCGAACGTTCGGCATTGACAAATGCTTGTTTAATGGTAGAAGGAGAATTTTTTGATACCCATGTATTAATCTAGTCTCTTTTTAAATATGTTTATATTTTCACTCTTAACTACAATCTTAGGTATGGTATTCCAGGTGGTAATTATTCTTTGGCTGAAACACTGACTTCTTTTGACAGTTATGTTAGTATCGCCTATCAATATAAATTTGTGTGATCTAGTGGTATTATTGTTTGGATGTCTTACCAAACCAATTATTTCTAAAGTACATTCATCCTGGAACACTCTGAAGGTTAGACACAGGTTCCCCCTGTGTCTTCCAGAGTCCATAGAGAATAATCCTAGTCTCGTTAGTCTTTCACCATAGTCAAGGTTGTACATATTTGTTACTTTTTTAGTTACCATTCGTTGAACCCTTTCTATCTTTTCCTTTCTTCCTGCTGTATACGGGGCACAGAAGGGGAGAATATTCCAGATGTGGCCTGACCAAATTAGAGTAGAGTGGAAGAAGAACCTGGGGCTGTCTGCTTTTAATGCTCTTCAAAATACAAAATAGAATGCGCTGACATTTTTTAACAATGTTGTTAGTATGACTGTTAAATGTCAGATTTTGTGAGATGTTCACTCCTAGATCATTTTCATTAATGGTTTCTTGAAGCACTACATTATTTAATGTGTATGGATGACTTGGATTATTATGACCCAGATGCATAACTTTGCACTTGTTTTCATTGAAATACATCTTATTGTCTATAGCCCAATTTTCAAGGTGTGTTAGATTGTCCTGAAATTGTTGAGCTGTTAGTAGGTCAGTCACTATGCCTCCAACCTTACAGTCATTGGTGTACTTGCACAGCCATGTTTTGCTTGATGACTGTATGGCTGAGACAAGTATATGAAAGACGGTGGGCCCAAGTACGGAACCCTGTGGGAACCCACTTGTGGCTTGACCCCACTTGGACATATGTCCCGTAATTGCCACACGTTGTTTCCTATTTGAGAGCCAGGAAATAACCCATCTAATTTTATTCGGATGGAACTCAAGTTTTATCAGTTGTTCCACAAGGATTTTATGGGACACTGTATCAAAAGCCTTAGAATAGTCTAGAAAAACTATGTCTACTGGCATACCTTTGTCAAGAGCTGCACTTATTGGTTCAAAGAACTGTAGAAGATTAGTTAAACAGGATCTACCTGGGAAAAAAAACATACTGGGTGATATCAATACATCCAATTTGTTTCAAGTAGGTATTGATTATATGTTGTAATAACTTCTTCATTAATTTACCTAGAGCAGATGTCAAACTTACGGGTCTATAATTCCTAACATCGTGTTTACTACCACCTTTGTGAATAGGAGTGCCTAAGGCCTCATTCCATTCTGGCAGTGTTTGTCCTTCCTTTAATGAAGCATTTAATAGTAGTGTTATGGGTCCAGATAATTGGGATAACAGTTCTTTTAAGAATTTTGGAGTTATTCCATTGGGCTCTGCTGATCTGTTTGGTTTATTAGTGTTTTAATAGCATATACTACTTCTGGATGTGTAAAAGGTACAAAATCCTCTTCGTAGTTCATGTAATTGGTGCAGATTTGTTCCTTAGGTTTATACACATGTAAAAAATATTGTTTAATTCAGTAGCCATATCTAATTCTTTGCTTGCCATCCCTGTATCTGTTTGAATTGGCCCAACTGTATTTCTATTTCCTTGCATTGAACCTATATAATTATACAATGTATTCTTATTATCTTTGACTGAAGTAGTTAGCTTTATTTCAAATTTCTGTTTAGATTTTCTTATAGAGTTCTTAGTTTTGTTTGTAGCTTTTTTATATAATTGCCAATTTTCTAGAGAGAGTTGTTTTTTATATTTTATATAACTTCTTTTTTTTTTTTACATATATTCTTTTGGATGTTATTATGCCACCATGGTGGAACTCTGCAGTTATTATTATATTTCTTTCCTTCTGGTACCCATCGTACAATGCATGAGTTTATTTTGTCTCTTAGCTTTACTCAGATGTCTGTAAGACCAAGATTACACAGTTCTTTTTTTCCATGATGGTAGATCATTTATAATGCTTTGATAGTTTGCCTTGTAATAAACTTTTAATTTTGTTTTACCATTTATGTATGTATTAGTATTTGTATTTATTTCTAATTGAACCATGTTATGGTCACTATCACCAAGCGATTGAAGTACTTTAGGTTCTGTTAAGCCATCCTCAATGTTGGTAAATATTAAGTCCAATATATTATTTCCTCTGGTACCAGATTTGAATAGTTGGTCCAGGTTGTTTTGCACAGTTATGTCTATAAATGTGTTCGCTGGACTCCCAGTTCCTTCAAGTGTTGACCAATTAATGGATGGAAAATGGAAGTCCCCCATGAGAATGAAGTCTCCAGTTACTTCCATAAATTCTGTCTCATCAAGGAAGGCAGTTGTATCTTCAGTTTCTAGGCTGGGGGAGTGGTATCCTAAGCCTGTAAATAAACAATACATTTTTTTAATTTCTTTCCCTCCGGTTGCGTCACCATGGAACCTGTCTCAGACAGCCTAGTGCTTTGTCCTGCCCTGCCTGAAGCCCCCCTGATCCGAACCCTCTCCTCCTTCCCTCAGGTAGCCAGCACCCCCAGTTTGACCCACCTGGGTGGGTCCCTCCCAATGGGGGCACTTACTAGTCAGACTCTGGCTACAGGGTAGGGCTGAGGGATGGAGGACATGGAAGGTCAGTTGGGGTTGGCCTGGCATGGGGCAGGGGGGACAGGTACCGTCACCTGTCCATGGTTCCGTTGGTTTCCTTGTTCTGTGCACTTCCCCCTCCCACTCCCTCCCTCCCTGCATGGTGCATTATGATGCCCTGGTGCACAGCAACCCTGCTGATATCATCCACACTGGATACGTGCTTGCCTTGGCTTGCAATAGTACCTTCGGTCTCCCCCGGGGGGCTACCAGAATGCCAGGACAACCCACCCTGTTCTACCCGGAAAGGAGAGCACCACAAGGGCACTCATCCTCAACCCTCCTCGGCTGACCCCTGGTGGTCTGAGCTTGTTCTCGAACCCAGATCACAAGCATGGTGCGAGGTGCGGCGTCCAGTGCCTCAACCCTCAGTGCCACCGGGCAGGCTGCTAAATGAACTATTTGACGGAAGTTGTATTTTGGCCCATATTAACTCATTTTAATTTGCTGTATCAGCCATGCCCTGTAGTTCATGAGCCTTTAGGCAGTCTGTAATGTACAGTGCTATACCCCTGCCTCTTTTTGTCATTCTTTTTTTGGCTATCATTGTGTATCCAGGTATCTCTGTGCACCTGTCTTCAGCCTTCAACCAGGTTTCTGTTACACCACAAGTATCAATTTCATTTTTATTCAAAATGCACTGTAGTTCGGCTATTTTATTCTTAAGCTGTGAGCATTAACTAAAAGTAGCTTTATATTTTTATTTGTATTTGTTTTTTTATTCTGTAGTCCTTCTTGATGTCTAGATATGAGCCACTTTTGTTTTCGTGCTGAAGGTTTTGAACAGAGGATTGTATGATTATTTATTTTTACTTATTTATTTATTTCATAATTCGGATTTACAACCCTTGAGTCAAAGACTCATTTACAAAGGCACCTCATCTCAGGGAGGGTAGACAACAATTGGTGGTGGAGTACAACAATACAGAACATTACAGATGAGATACAATAAAAGAACACACAAAGCAATTCCAGTAATACAAAGGTGTACAAAGGCTTCATTTAGTTACAATTAGTCTAGTGTATATATATATATATATATATATATAAATAATAAGGTACCACTAGGGGTTCTAGGGAGTGATACCTGGGGGGAAGAGGTGGTTGCTGGGGAGAAGGTAGTCTGGAAGGACATTGTCTGCAAATTGGGCCAGGCGGAGCTCTAGGTATGGACCAGTCAGGGGCATTTACAGCTCCAAGTGTCAGTGAGGTGGTTTTGGAGGGCAATTTTTAAGGAGCCAATTTTGAGGATGTTTGTGATATGAGTGGGAAGGGAGTTGTATCAAGAGTTGACTCTGTGGTGGAATGATCTTTGGGTGAGACAGGTCCTTACTCTCGGGACCTGGAAGGTGGCTTTGGTTGCACTTCGGGTGGCGACCGAGTGGGAGGCCAATTTTATGGATGCAGCAGCCCCTAGGGGGAGAGCCTAAGTAGAGATTTTTTTGCCAGTATACAGATGTGGTAGCGTAGGCGCTCATCAAAGGTGAGTAAGTTCAAGGAGGAGTAGTGCTGACATGTGTGCATTTTGCTGGGGGCACCAGTCAGGAGCCTGCAAGCCTTGTTGATCAAGGTTTGGACTTTGGTGAGGGTGGTGGGGTCAGCAGCCGCATAGATAGGGAGCCTGTAGTTGACCAGTGACAGGATGGAGGAGGTGATAGCCAGCCAGAGGGCATTCTGAGGGAGGCAGTCTTTGTGGCGGCAGAGGAGTCCAATATGGGTGTTTTCGGCAGTGGACAGGGAATTAAGATGAGAGTGGAAAGAGAGAGCCAAGTCGAAGGTGATGCCCAGATATTTGTATGCAAACACCTGTTCAAGTGGGTGTAAGGTGCTGAGGAGGATGAGAAGGGGGGTCATTTCTGGAGTTACTCTGGTGGTGGGCAAAAAGCAAAGATTTTGTCATCTTGAGATTCAGAACTAGACAATGGTCGAGGAACCATTTTTCAGCTTGGCTGAAGGTGAGTTGCAAAGAGTTCTGGAGGGTGATGGGGTCAGGGTGGGAGGTGACAAGAACCGCATCATCAGCATATAGGAGCATACTGCCCAAGCAGGAGCTAGGAAGGGTATTTAGAAAGAGACTAAACAATGTGAGGCCCAGGATAGAACCCTGGGGGACACCTGTGTGAACAGGTAGGGCAGCTGATAGGGTACCGTTCGTCTTGACCCCTTGGGATCTGGCATGGAGGTAACTGGAGAACCAGACAAGGGTGCCAGATGAGAAGCCTAGCTGATGAAGGGAGTCAAGCAATAGAGGGTGACACACAGTGTCAAAGGCCCTTAGATAGGTCAATGAACACTGCCCCTGCAATGTCCCCAGAGTCAAGTGAAGAGTGTATTTGCTGTGAGAACTCTAGGAGGGCTGTGGTGGTGCTGTGTCCAGGGCAGAAGCCATGCTATTCTAGACATAGTGTGCTGTATTTGGCTAGATATTCCATTAGTTGAGTGTATACTATTTTTCCAGGGCTTTAGAGAGTGGGGGGAGGATGCAGATCAGTCTGTAGTTATTTGGTAATGTGCGATCTCCATTCTTATGAATTAGGGTAATTTCAGCTGATTTCCATGCTCTCAGGAATTGGCTAAGGCACAGAGACCAGTTTAACAGGTCGGTGAGAGGGGCTAGCATGACATCTAGAGTTAGATGGAGAATTCTGGAGTCAATGGTGTCACAGCTGGGGTTGTGGCTGGAGAGGACTTTTAGTAGGAGTGGTTTGGCTTCATGGGGATATATGGTGCGGAGGAGAAATGGGGTGCGATTCTGGGAGGAGGGGTTGAGGTAGGGATAGGGTCAAAAATGTGGACTGGAAGGACTGCGCTTAGGTTACAGAAAGCCATGTTGAGGCCATCAGCAATATGTGGGGGGGTCAATGGTAATAGCGCCGTTGACAGATATCTGAGATGGGGGGGCGAGTTTTTCCATTCAGCTCCTTAATATTTTCCCAGAATGCATGTGTAGAGCCCCAGGAGGCGGCCAGGGTGGTTTGGTAGTATTTGGACTTGGCTTGCCTTATGGCCCAGGTGCATTGGTTATGAGCGGCATTATAGGCCTGTCCATCCACTGTCCTGCCTGACTCGACCACGACATGCCAGAGGTTGTCTCACTGCCTCAGTTGTTGAATAAGAGAAGGGGAAATGCAGGCAGCATTATGTCTTTTGGAGCAGGTACTGGTAAAGGGGCCAAAGAGGTCACAGGCCTTGCAGAAAGCTCTGGTGAGGTAAGCTAGCGTAGTGTCTATATCAGTCTCGAGTGAGATTGAGGACCAGTCAAGTTGGGCTAGGTACTGCTTCAGTTTGCTGAGGCCTTCTGGGCGATAGCAGAGGTGGGAGGTGACTTCACGCTTGGGTTTTTGCATGGGGGAGAACCAGAAACAGAGGATAGGGGAATGGTCACTGAGGGAGATAGCTAGGACATTAGCAGTCTTGATTTTGTGGGGGCGGTTGTAGAGTATTATGCAAGTAGGGAGCTGGTGCCACTTAACTGGTTAAATCTGGTAGGAAGAATGACTAATTGAGCTAAGTCAAGGGCAGTGAAGGAGTCCTTTATGTTTGCAGCAGTGGGGCCCAGCCAGTTGACATTGAGGTCACCTAGGATGAGCTGATCAGCTTTGTGGACCAGGGTAGAGAGATAAGTCAGTAAGGGAGTGGATTGCTGGTCATTGGGCCTGTGGGAGTATGTATGTAGTGGTAAGATAGAGAGGGCCCCTGCCCAGGTCAGGGGAGATTTTTAAGGTGATGGCTTGGCACTATGACCGAGCTTTGGGGCAGGGAAAGTATGGCTAAGGAGGGAGTCATGCAAGTAGACTGCACATCCGCCACCACGCTTACCAACTCGATCCTCTTGGAACAGGGTGAAAATAGGGAGGGAGACAGCTGAGTCAGGGGTTGATGCAAAGTGCCAGATCGCCACTATGGCAATGATGTTGGGCCTGTGTTGTGCGACCCAGCACTGGAGTGCAGCAGTTTTCTTTGGGAGACTGCAGATGTTCATTGAGGCAATGCGGAGGCCACACCCAGAAGGGTGTAAGAGGGGAGTAGAAGACCCAGGACCAGGGTTGGGGTGGATGTTCCCGGAGAGCAGAAGAAGTAAGGTGATAAGTCTGAGAAGTAGGCTGCAGTGGTTGGGGCTGATACATTTGAGCTGATAAAATCTGGGGAACAGAGTGTGTGATGTGCCAGATAGGATAGCAGCTCCTAGTGGCAGCTGCATATAACCTGCTAATAGAGGAGTAGACACACAAAATGTCACTGCTACCAGAGATATAGCCCTCTAGTGGTGAGAGGATATAATCTGCTAATGGAAAAGTCAACAGTCAAAAAATAAAAACAAATAAAAATAAAAAAGTATTCCTGAAATAAAGTAGAAAAACAGGCATTTTAAAGGCTGGAAGATGAGGCTTGTTATATCACACAAAAGAGAACAAAATAAGTGGGCAGGGACAGAGAGTGCAGCAGACTGTTTGGGGGTTGGGGTAGACACAGAGTGCAGGCCAGAGAGCAGGATAAGGATTTACACAGTCAAGGCTCAAAATTCACTTCTAATATCCACTCAGAACTTAAAATCACTGTAAGGATTAAACAAAGTATTAAACCCTGGCACATAAATACAACTAGAGAGACAGAGGGAGATATAGTAGTTAGAGATGTGTTCAGCAAGAGATAATGTGGGCCACTTTGAAATCAGCTTTTACTGGTACCAAATCCAAAAATCAGGGCTAGTACCTAGCAGTATCAGCTGAGCTGTTGCTCATGGAGGATTTCTGAACTACTGTTTAGGTTCAAGAAATTGAGAGGTCATTGGCCCAGTCAAGGTTCACTGGATCCCTTGCCATATCAGTTGAGCTGTAGCTCATGGAGGATTTCTGAACCACTGTTTAGGTTCAAGAAATTGAGGGGTCTCTGGCCTAGTCAAGGCTCTTTGGATCCCTTGCAGTATCAGTTGAGCTGTAGCTCATGGAGGATTTCTGAACCACTGTTTAGGTTCAAGAAATTGAGGGGTCCCTGGGCTAGTCAAGGCTCGCTGTATTCTTTGCAGTATCAGCTGAGCTGTAACTCATGGAGGATTTCTGAACCACTGTTTAGATTCAAGAAATTATGTTTTGTCCTGAATCTCGAGAAACAAGGATTCTTGCCCCCCCCCCATGTATTAGTATAAATGTTTATTTATACAAGACACTATGCCCGGGATATTCAGAGGACTTGTGCATGGCGCAACCGAGATGCACTGGGGCAAGTCAGAAGATGCGCCACCGAGTGATATTCAAAGGGAGCTAAGGTGCAGCACAAATCCCATTGTGCCAATGCGCAACCAAAATGTATGCAGCGCAAGTGCAAGGGGGCATACCCATGCATAAGTGGCACAACAGCATATTCAACCGCAGGGCATGGCACAAGTGAGGAGCAAACCCCCAGGTTGCACCAGGCAGACTTGAGCCAATAAATAGAAGCTCAAACACACAGACAGCAGATGCACAACACAGAGCACAGTGAGAACGAGTGAGAGGTAGTGACAGAGAGAGAGAGCCAGAGAGGGGGAGAGAGACAGACAGAGAGGGATGGAGCGTGACACAGACCGACGGATGGATGGACAGAGCATGAGTGGCACTCAGAGAGACACCCAATGACTGAACAATGGACAGTGGCCCATTTCTGATGGACACCATCATTAGGGATGTGGGCAGGCAGGAGGAACAGCAGCATGGCTGACAAAGGGCCCTGCAGCGGCATGCCTGACACAGGTGGTTCCATGCCAGAATCACATATGAGAACAACAGTGACACAGAGATCGTGGGCAGGTACCATCTGAACAGGGCAGTTCTGAGGCAGCTCTGTGATCTGTGCAGTGATGAGATGCAGGCACCTATGAGACGTAGCCTGTCATGACAGTGGAGATGAAGGTGATTGCCGTGATGTGCCTGCTCACCACTGGCACCTTCAGAAGACCAATGGTGATAGCACAGGCATCACCCAGTCAGCCACATCCCGCCTCCTCACCCAGTTTCTCACTGCTCTGTTGCAGAGTATATCCATTTCCACAGCACACAGTCAAAGCACACAGCAAACATACAGGAGGTCCACCGGGTGGCAGGCATTCCAGGCGCGACTGGGACACTAGACTGCACCCATGTCGGCATCTGCACACCAACTGGCCCAGAGGGCATGGTGTACATTAACCAAAAGGGATACCCATCCATCAACTGCCAGGTGGTGTGTGATGCCATGGGGCACATCATCAATGTCTGTGCTACACACCCTGGGAGTGCACACAATGCCTTCATATGGCACAGTTCTGCACTGTGTCATAGGTTTGAGTGGGGAGACATCCCTACGGGCCACCTTATAGGTGAGTAGGATGTGTGTCAAGGTGGCTGAGAGACACAGCCCAAGGGGCGGGTGAGGGAGGATAGGGCAGTGGGTGAGGTGTTTGTGGTGGCTGGGAGGGAGTCGGTGGCAGAATAGCACAGCACATGGATAACTATGTTGTGACCCACACAGGCAACAGTGCATACCCAATAAGGCCATGGCTGCTCACACCCTTACTGGCGACCATCATCCCCCGTAGAGGAATGCTACAACTAGGCACATACCAGCACACGCAACATCATTGAGCATGTCTTTGGCATGCTGAAGATGTGATTCTGTTGCCTAGACAGATCAAGTGGTGCCCTACAATATAGCCACTCTAAAGCCTGTGGCATATTCCTTGCCTGCTGCATCCTGCACAACATGGCCATTGACCATGGAATAGTAGTCGAAGCTGATGAGGGCGACAGTAGTGGGGACGATGGTGGTGCTGGGACAGAGGGTGGTAGGCAAGTGCCCTTTGGCAGGAGGGATCCCAGAACGGTGCAGGAGGCATGACATCACCATGACACAATCACAAGGGAGCATTACGGACAACAAAGGTGAGTACACAGACACACAGGCATAGCTCACACAGCCCAGCACACATCACAGGGGACAGGATGGGCACAATAGTAGTAGGTATGCTGGGATGGGGGCGTACATAAGACAGGACAGGGCCACGAACATACAAGCATGCACACACAGACACACACAGCAGTGGCATGCACACAGGCAGTCACACACACATACACACACACACACAGCCGCACACTCACAGGGTGAGGGACATGGCATGGATCAGATGCATGACAGCGGTGCACAGGCAGCACTGGTGCTCAGATGCCATCATCATATCCATGCCATACACCCCAGCAGCACGGTCCACACACATACAGGGGGAATGCAGCACAACACACATGCATGCCACCACATGTAAGCTGCATCACCACCCCCCACGGGTGCTTGTGGTGACAACAGTGGATGGCAGGGTGGGGCAGTGGACACATCACACCAACCACACAGTTCCATGACCCCCACGGCCATGTGGTGGCTGCGCCAGGGCTGACCAGCAGATGTGTCAGACATCCTCCTAGGTGTTGATGTGCGGGATCGCAACTGAGTCCATGCGGGGTGTCCTGGTGGCCAAACAGGCTTGCCCCGGGGGAGTCTGGGATGCTGATGTCTTATCCCAGCATCCGCCGTTCTGGTGTCGCCAGACTCTAGGACCATGCGGTGGACAGTGCACTGTGGGGGGGTCCTCTGCATATGGCTGAGCCCAGGGACTGCAGCCGCCGCCAGCCCACCTGCAATGGCACCACAATGGTGCTGGTCATGCAGTCCAATGCTGTAGTCATGGCTTCCTGCATCTGGGCGAGTCTGTCCATCAGCCATGCATTGCCCCTGTCCCAATTCTTGGCCATCTAGCACACCGCTGCCCTCAGTGTGCTCACCTCACTAACAAGTAATGCCTGGTTCTCCACGGAGGCCCACAGTAACCGGGTGTGGCCCCGCAGCCTCTTGGCCTCTTGGTCCTCCTAGTCTGGCCACTGGGCTAGGGGAGGAGGTCTCAGCACACTGCTGCACAGCCTTCCTCTCTGGTGGACGCTGCACAGTGGGCCATACAGGGGACACAGTGTTGCCTGGTGCAATAGCAGTGGGCACTGTGGCACACTACCCAATGTCACCTGCATCCTACTACTGCCACTTGACTGTCTGCTGGGCAGGGACCCGTGCCTCCACTGCAGCCACAGTACCACCACCACCTACACTGGACATGGCTCGGCGCCACACACAGCCACACTGGTGGGGATAGGGGGGCAGCTGAGGGGCTGTGGGCACAGCGCTGGGACCTGTTAGTGCCTGTGTTTCAGGTAGGGGCTGTTGGGAACCATGGCCCCTATGATCTCCAGTACCAGTGTGAGGTCATCATCAGTGTCGGACGCCACGCCGAACAGGGTCTCTGCACACAGCACCTCCTGGCTGTCATTGTGCAGGAACCCAGCCAGGGGGTCATCCAACCCCGTGTCAGGTACGGCCACATGCCCAACACCACTGAGACATGGCCTGTCCCAACTCTGGATGCCTGTTGAGGTCAAGGGTCGGGCATCCTTGTCTGTGGCTGCCTCTGCCTGGTCCCCTGCATGGAGATGTGCTGGTGCTGCAAAACAAGAACAGTGTGTCAGTGGAGCAGCAAATCTCATTGCCACCCCATTCCTCCACATCCTATCCCCCCAGCACCACACTGAACCCACCCCCATCTAGCCCCATCCATACCACTGCTGCCACCTGCCACTGTGCAACATTGTGTCCGCATCCACACACACGCGGGGTGGTGGGCATGGCCTCAGACACACCTACATAACATGCCCATGACAGGCACACCTGCTGGCTGGACATACTCACCATGCAGTGTGGGGCTGCAACTGTCTGGAATCCACCACCAGGCATGCCCTCCACCACCGTGTGGCTGATGGTGGATGCCACAAGCTCCTCCATGACAGTCAGTGGTGGCACGGTCGACAGCCCACCACCAGTCGCCCTGTGGGATGCCGAGATGGTGCCTCCTGTCTGTGCCAACCTTCTTCTTACACTCTTGGGTGGTGCAGTGGTGGCACCTATGGGTGTTCACGTAATGGACCACCTCCCCCCAGGACACCTCATGCTCCTGTGGCGTGCCCGTTGCACCACTGAGTAGGCCCTTCCTGATCAATATAGGCCTCAAAGAGGGCAGTGGTCTCAGCAGCAGTAAAGTTGGGCATGTGCTTGTGAGCAGGCCCCTGGCTCTCCACTCCTTCACCTCCCAACATTCTTCCACCTGTGGACATGAAAAGCAGTGAAGATCAGTGCCAGCATGTTGCATTGCAGCACCCAGTAGCAGTACATGATGAAGCCTTTGACTCCCATGTTGCCAGTCATGTACCTGAGCCGTTGCAATACTTGTCTGTGGCCTGTGCTGTTCCGCGGCACTTTTAAGGCACAAGGCATGCAAATTCACCTGTGTGCAATTGTAGTGATATGCTAATGCACCCCACTGCATCATGCATTGGCTCATGAGGTGATTTGCAAGTGGCGTTCGAATATCGCGTGATTGCGCCATGCGCAATAGAGTTGCACTGGAGCAAGTCTGTGGCACAATACCCTCACATGCGCAGTGCACGTGCCTGCAGTGCACATGTGCATGGCATTGGCCACACCACTATCGTGCATCCTGTTCAGCTTGCATGATGCCATGGCATGGCACATGCTGCATCAGTATGCCATTGCACATGTGTGCACTGCCTCTATTGTGCACCTGCACACTGCATGCGGTGGGTGGGGGGGCTGACCTCTGATCCACGAGTCCTGGTGTGACACCATGACCCCACTACACCCCATTGTACTGCGCATGCCCAGGACTGTACTATTGCCCTGCACTGTGCAGTGACCGTGCAGCCACATGCTATGCAATTGCTGCCATGCATACCCTATCACGCATCCTGCACATGTGATAGGCACATGAGCTAATACACAGCTATGTTCCTATGTAACCATATCTGTATCTTGTTTATCTCCCTCATTACTCCTCTCAAGCTGTGTATATATTATGATTTGGGGTCCACTTAAGAACCCCCTGAAACTGTAACCTACCATATGTAATGACATGGGGTCTACTGTTAATGACCGCTACAGCTGTAACCTACCAATTGTATGTATTCCCTGTACTGTATTACCTATGTAAGTATCCTATTGTTATTTGTATATGTGTATCTGACATGAAGCCTTTGCAAAGGAGTCTCTGACTCAAAGAATTGTAATTCCAATTTCTCTCAAATAAATAAATAAAATAACCTGGTGGTTCAGCATGGTGCAGAGGCAGAGCACAAAGGCAGCCAAATGGTCCAAGGTTGAACTGATCAACCTGGTGGCTGTAGTTCAGCCATATGAAGGCCAGCTATATGTGCAGGTGCAACTGCAGCAGGCCAGGGTGGAGGTGTGGCACCGTGTGGCAAAGGCCCTGAAATGGTGGACTGGTGTTGGGCACTCGGCAGAGTAGTGCAGGCACTGTTATGGGGACCTGCTGAAGAGGGCACCTGACCACCTGTGGAGTCTGCAGGCACGCATCCTGCATGGTTCAGTGCCACAGCCAGATAGGTGTGCTCATGTTGCTGTTATGGCCAGGTGTCATACTGTGGTGTTGGCAGGGCTATGGTTATGGCCCACAGAGGGGGTACATCGCAGTCTGGGGTACCGGACATCGGGCATGGCTGCTGCACCAGTGGCTGCCATGCTGGTGTGTGGGCTTATGAACAGACGGGGACACACCCAGTGCATGGCAGGCTTTGTGGTGGTGGGGGGCTCCTCATGCATGTCTGTGAACTGATGTCCACCTCACTTCATTCCCTCCATAGGGCTGGAAGACCGTAGATGGGCCAGGGTGGTGGTGAAGGTGGCCAGGGCAGCATAGCCAGGTTGGCAGCAGGTGGCTCCAGCTGCACAGCGCGGGGTAGGTATGCATTTCCACATTCCTTCTCAGTGTCACAGTGGGGTAGTGGTGGGGATCAGGCACAGCCATGGCCCCCTCTGCCATGCGCTGTGACAGCTGTGTGTGTGTCACATGGCCCATCATGCGTGCCACTGCATGCCATCCCTTGGCCACAGTGTACTTGCTGTTGGTGGAGTGGGTGTGTGCATGGATGCCACCAGTTGTGCTGTGATGCTGCTGTTGCTATGTGCCATGTGCCTCTCAAGGTGCAGTCCTGTGGCCGCTGCACAGCTGCATCCACCTCTCTGCACCACTGTGGTGTGCTGTGTTGTTGGCTGGCATTGTCTCCCCCCCCGTGGGCATCCATTCTGGGCTCTCCAGGTGTGTGTGGTATCACCATCCATTGCATGCTGTGGGTGGGCATATGTCACTGGGCCATTGCACTGATTGTCTGTCTTGTCCCATGCCATAGGTATCAGATGGCGTACTGCTCAACATGCTCAGCGGACACACACCAGGCTCCTGCAACAGATACTGGTGGTTGTGAGGAAGGTGATGGTGACTGTGGTCTTCCTGCAGAGGATGTCAGTGGCAGACCGGAGGAGGCAGAGACATGGCGTGGGGGCAGGCCATGGCCACCGTTGAGGGGCCCTGTTCCTAGCCCTCCTTTCCCTCACTAGCTCTGCTCCCCCACATTCCCACTTCCCATTGTACAGCCCCTGTTACCTGTTCCCTCCCTTTATTGTCCCTCCCCTGTCGCTGCCCCTGTTGCCTTGATTTGTTGTTGTGGTTTTAAACTTTATAAAGCATTTTACAGCTACATGTCTGTCTCTGTGCCTGCTTTGCAGGTGGTGTGTGGAGCCATGCTGCAGTGGATAGGTGTTGGTCAGTGGTGTCTGTGCAGGAGAGGTGGCTGTGCAGTGCTCCTGTGGTTCATGGCTGTGTACAGTGGTGTGCCACATTGTGGCAGGGGTCATCTCCTGGTTTGGTGGATGTGCTCTGTGCCTGCAGGGTCACTGCGGGGGTGTGGTCAGAGGTGGGCAGCAGGTGTGTGCAGGGGGGGTGGCATGCAGTTGGGATCCTCCTGCTGGACATCTTTGCACGCTGGTGTGGGGTGTCTGCATCCCCTTTTGGGTGACCAGTTCTGTGGGGTCTGGCCCTCTGCCTGGGCCCTGGCTCAATTCCTGCCCAGTGCGTGGGCTACCTGTGAGCATGGGTGTGTGTGGCACCGGAGACATGGGGGTGGACACCCATTGTAGTGTGGCAGTTGCCCCAGCCAGTTGGCTGGTGGGCTGGGGGGGCACCATTAGCGGACCTGCATTGCCAGTGTGCCCTCCATTCCCCAGTTGGCTGTGCTGCCATTGTGGTCTGGGGTATAGTTCAGGGGCGTGCACTTGTCCACCGCCAGTGGCCTGGATCTGGTTGCTATGGTGCACGGGACCTCTGTTGGTGGCTGTGCCTCATCGTGTGTTGGGCATTCATCCTTCCTGCTCTGTGCCTGCATGTGCACTGGTGTGTCCTGCTGGTGGGGTCTTGTGCCCACTGTCACTGGGCTTCCCCAGCTTTGTCTCTGGTCTTATTGTCTGTGCTCCACGCTTCTCTGGTTGCTCTAGCTCATCTCTGGTTGCACCCTGGCACATCTCTGGTTGCGCCATAGCACAACTGTACCACATTCAGCTGACTTGCGCCCAGAGCAGTTCAGCTGGCGCTATTTCTGAATATGTCACTCGGTTTGCCATGGCGCACCTGACTTGCACTGTGCTGGGCTTGCACCAGATTTGGCGCATTTCTGAATATTCCACCCTATGTGTTTACCCAGGAGTTTGCTACTCCTTCGGCTAAGATGTAGACCATCCCAGCAGAACAGTTTGTGTCTTTCTATAAATTCCTCCCAATGTGTTATGCATGTAATTTCTTGCCTTAAGCACCACTTTCTCAACCACTCATTTAGAATCTTAATTTTGGCACATTGGTGTGGATTAGCTCTAGGAATTGGTAGTATGTCTGAGAGAAAGCCACATCACAACCTAGCTCTACCTATTTGTTTGTTAGAGCTAAACAATTTTCTTTATCTCGGACCTCGGGTAAGGGGTCATGGAGAATATTATTTGCTCCTGCATGAATTATTACCAGTGGTTTCCTATTTGTGTTTGGCAGTTTGGCCCACTCCACGTGACTAGTGTCTCTTCATTTCTCCCTTGCTTAATCCCCCTTTCTCCCCTCTTCCTCCCCCTCCTCCTTTCCTCCTTCCCCCCACCTGCCACACCTACCCTTTGTTCCTAGTTACTTAGTAGTGGACATTTTTTTTTTTTTTTAGTTGTTTAACCAGGAGTAACCTGGTGAACTTTGATTTTTGTTAAGCAATCTGATGGATTTTTGACTGCTTTCTATTCTCCCTAGCACTGTTTTTAGCCTAGTAGAAGTACAAATTTCTGATCCCTGGATGATTTGTGATTTATCTTATTGTTTCCTGTAAATTATGATTTTATGTTTTCCATTTGTGAATTCCAGTGTATTATTGTAAGCTTCTAGTTTTATGTGTAACACTGCTCTTCTGCTCCATGCTGCTCTTTAGATTAACTCTGTGCCTGAAAATGGTTCCTGGGATCAGCGCACCTTCCCCGGTGACCAAAGTCATAAATAAAAATAAAAGGCTGTTATTTAACATGGATTTAGTGTCAGCAGTCCTTGCACCACTAAAACTAGATAAAGTATAAGTTGCTTTATCAGAATCACAAATACCTCGGTCTAGATGTTTAACAATAGAATCTCCAAGGATCAAGACTTCTCATGGGCTAGGGGTACGGTTAATATCTATTTCCATTGGTATTTCTGTCCCTGGGCATGGCAAATTATTTGTTAGTTGTAGGGATTTAGAAATTGGAAACTCAGCACTAAGATTAGTGTTGGGAGTAGAACTAGCATTACTTTTTGGTTTTTGCCTTTGTTTTCAGATTTACCCTTTGTCATACTTAAGTTAGTGTTTCCAATCTTTGTTCCTAGACTGCTAGTTTCAGGCTGTAAAACAATTAAGGGCTCCTGAGAGATAGAATGTTCTATTAAAGGGAATAGCGGATCAAACTGGTTTTGTATTGATCGAGAAAAATGGTCCTCTTTTCTCCCTTTTTTAGCTGCTTTGAAGCTCTGGACCATATACCATTCTTCCTCTGTGCTAGTTGTTAATTCATCCTCTTTTATTTTCTTTTTTTGTTTGACCTATTTGGGTAATTAGAGTAATGGACTCAGGCTCTGTTGTTGATATAAGGTCTGTGTTGGAAATTGCTTTGAGGGGGTATGACATGACTTTGGGTACCAGTTTTAATTAATAACCAGCCTGGCTTTATCATAAAAAGAGCTGTGAGATAAGTGTGCTGTTTCATATTAATAATTTTTTGTTTGTATTGAAAGGCCTTATCTGTTGGTGAGAGGCTGGGCTGGGCTATGTCCAATGACTTGAGTGGTCTCTCTTCCCCCCAGCTTGCCTCTTGCCACCAGCTTCCCATCCCCCTACTGTGAACAAGCTTGAAACCCATGAAGTGAAGTCCACATTCATCTGATGGTGAATGTCAACTCTTCAGCAATAAAGACTGTGCTGCATTCAGACATGGCATTAGGTCATTGTTTTTGACTTTGGTGTCTGGATGACTTCTGAGTGGTTGTTTAGGGTGGGATGAGCCTACCACTGGCATTGCTCCTGCCCTTGCCATGTGACAGGGCTGTCTCAATGCCAAAGGATGTGCTTGGCATTAGGTGATCATCTGTTTCAGTTGACTGTGCACCCCTGCAGGTTGGCCGTGATGTATGGATTGTGCTGGAGTGCTTGATGGTGCTGTGATTCATATGGGGATTTAGGGGTTGGCTGCCATGTACTGACTATGAATGGGAAACACATCCTGCTGAAGAGCAGTGACAGTTATGGTCATGCCATTGTCCAAAGTCTCACACAGGTTGTGGAACCCTTGCTGTATGTCAAATCTGTGGGCTATGATGTCACCATATATGCCCTGTATTTCATGCAGTTGTCCCTGCTGAGCCGTATCCTCCCTGCTGCAACTGTCTCAGTTCAGGGTGCATGCAGGTAAAGCAATCATGACTGGTATACATCCTGTGTCAATGTTGGGCCTTGAGGGATCCTCCAGTGGGTCCTGTGTATCAGTTCCATTCTCTGTCATGGATAGTGGTGGGCGAAGTGGGCTCAATCCGCTCAGTGAAGTGATTTGTGGAGCAAAGGCGGATTCGCGGAGTGATCTGCAATGCGAAGTGGAGTACTTTGCGTTATAATGGGTAACGCAAAGTCCATTGAAAGCAATGACTTCGCATTACTCCACCTCCCCAGACCACTACTCCACCAAATTTAAGGTGAAGTGCATTGAGGACAATGCACTTCGCCTTGAATTTTGCAGTGATTCATGGGATTTCAGGTCACATGGGTTCTATATTGACCTGCACAGCCTCAGTCCGGGGTAGTATGTGTAGGAGGGAGTATGAGACAGTGTGCTTTGAGAGCTGTCTGTGATTGAAACCTTCTAAAAGCTGTTAAAAAATCATTGTTGCATTTTTATTGGGCTCAAACTTTAGTTCATCAATTGTAGGAAACCCTCATGTGCTCATATCATTGAGCATTTTTGTTTTTGTGTGGATTTTGAATGTTAATGTAGAACATTGAGTGTTTGTAGTGAAAGACAGTGAAAGTGTGATTTGGGGTAGGGGCGTATCTGTGGTGTAGGTAGATTTAAGTTGGAGAAATAGTGATTTCTTCCTTTTTTGGTTATATTTTTGTTAACTAACTGTGTTAATGTACACTCAGTAATATTGTCAGAAATTGT
Organism: Neoceratodus forsteri; assembly: GCA_016271365.2. Lineage (NCBI taxonomy): Eukaryota > Metazoa > Chordata > Ceratodontiformes > Ceratodontidae > Neoceratodus > Neoceratodus forsteri. The sequence continues at coordinate 752,043,716 of CM028133.1, read as the reverse complement.
TGAAATTGTCTTGCTGATTTGTGTTGTGTGGATCTGGTGCAGCAGTTCATAATTTCAGGTTGTTTACATAACAAAACGTGGCATATTAACTGAACTATTCAATTTGATACGCATTGCTCGTTCAGCATTGTAGACAAACTGTTCTGTGTGTACGGTGTTGTGTGACATCAAATAATACACCTTTTATTGTGCCACAGATTAGTGTAATTGCAGGCACAGCAGTGTGAACCTGCTATCCACTGCAGCGGCCTGATTTTGTACTGTGATTGTGGTATCTGTTCTTTGATTTGCTGCTTGTACTGCCCTAAAAATCTGCAGTCAGTGCTCCCCCCAACCCCATTGGCAAAAGGAATTTTTTTTTTTGTAATTAATCATCTTTATTGTTTTCAACAACAGCACTACAATATATACATAACCTAGTAAACAGAGTTGAGAGCTCGAAATGGAGCAACATAAAACAACCAATTGTTAACTCGCACTTTCAATTGAGAAAAAAAGGAATTTTTTTACCAGATTGGATTGTTTTTGTGACCTCATCAGCACCACTGGTTACTGAAGTTGTGTTCATTGTGTGACAGACTAGTCTCTTATCTGTTTCAGAAGCTACAGTTGTTTTTTTGGCTTCACATCCAGGGTCCCCCCAATCAGAGAGTGAATGTATCAAAATCTAAATTTGGTTATAATATTGTGGTTGATCCCTCAAAATGTCCGCAAACAGACGTGCAATCAAAGCTGTTTCTCACCATGGCAATGCTGGCAGTAAGATAGTCTGTGGGCATGGTAGTACGCAGATGCAGAAGTGCATTGCTGATGTGATGAAAGGTATTTCTCTTGCAATGTTTTTTTACAGCCCAATCAGTAGCTTCCCTCATAGTTGGAGGAGATGATGTTTTACCAGCTGGTGGTTAGTGTTACTGGTGTTAGTGGTGGTGGTAGTATTAGTATTGGTGCATCAAGTTTGAATTCCAACCAGTGTACCATATCCAAAAATCTTGAGTGTGAAGCAGTGAAAGTGAGTGGCAGCGTAGATGATGTCATACTTCCCAGTAACATCTTAGTAACTGAATCTGAGGATTCTGATAATCATGTCAACGATAGCATACAATGTGATATTTCATCCACCATGGCAGGTAATGTCACGCATTTTCAATGCAGTGATTCACAGTGTGGTGAAAAAATATCAGGTGATGGTGGTGTAGATGCTGATGATGAATGTGATGATGACAATGATGTTGCTGTTGTTGCAACATGCAGTCCACATGCTAGCCTCCAAGCAGAAGATGTGGATGTGTGTGACATTGATGAATAGGATGATGATGTAATTGACCCCAATTGGGAACTAGAGAAAAAGCAATTCAAAGTGGCTGTGTCTGAGTCTGTTTGCAGGAATCCCACCCCCTATAAAAACTTGTGATTTACCAGTTTTAGTTGATGATGATGACCCAGTAATAAATATGATAGGTAGTCGTGGTGGTCAGTTGCAGTCCAGGTGTGCAGTGCCTGATTCATCATGTGCCCCCCCACTTCAGTGCTTAAAATAACAGACTTAAATAAGCCACCTCATGGACATGTTAAAAGCAGAGCATCACAATCCCTTGTTTAGGATTTTTTTGTTCAAGATGCAAATGATGAGTCAGTTGCAATCTGCCAGGTTTGCCATGTGCGTGTGAGTCGAGGTAAAAAGGGGAGCCATCTGGGCATAGGAAGACAGCATACGCATCTTCAGAATAGGCATATGGCACAGTGGACCCAGCCCAAGCAGGCAGCTAATACCACAGTGGGGCATTCACCCTCATCACCGACAACCATAGCGAGCATGTTATCCCCTTACCTGACTGTTAAGTCCAGTAGTAAATTAAACATGTGCAGTACTTAGGTAATAACAGCAGAGGATTACTACAGGCCTGATGAGGTGGAGGAACATAATGACTTTGAAATGTTGTCCAGTGCTGGTGAGAGTAGCAGTTTTCGTGGTGGTGGTGGTGGTGAATGCAGTATGTCTAGTGCAAGGGGGTACATTAACCCCAGTTGGCAAATCTGGCAAAATAACTGCATTTCTGGGTTTATCATCATCACCTGTGGAACCGTCTTCATCAAACGTCCACACTTCCCCCCCTGCCAATGCCATTCATCACAGAGAACAACCATTTGCGATCACATCCCTTGTAAAACGTTTAAGTCAGCCGACATTACAGAGTGTGTTTGCGCATAAGCTGAAGTACCTCCGAATCATACACTGTCACATGAACTTAATGATGCTGTAGCAGAAATGCTGGCAATTGATCTTTTGCCCTTCTCCTTTGTGAAGAATTCTGGGTTCTGGTGGTTTGCTGCATGTGCTTGTCCAAATTGAAAGTCCCATCCAGGACATACTTTTCTACCCGTGCTGTCCCCGAGTTGTTCCGCACTGTGTCTGACTCAGTAAGACATGCCCTTCAACATTCCTCCTCTCCATTCATCCATTTAAGTATGGATATGTAGACAAGTGGCAAAACAGCAGGGAGTTCATATTTGTGCATAACTGCACACTGGGCCCAGGTGCCGGGGGTTGTTTGTGATGCTGGTAGTGTGAATAATCAGTGCAGTAAGGTGGATTGTTGCAGTAGCAATCTTCCAGGAATTCGACAGCATGCAATGATTGCTATGCACAATGTGACCTGTTCACACACTGGTGAGAACATGTTGGATGTGGTACTGACTGAAATTGTCAAATGGCTAAACCCTCTGTCCCCGAGAGCTGGGTTCATAGCAAGTGACAATGGGTCAAATGTGGTGAAATGCATCATGAATTGTGGTTTTTTTCATGTTCCATGCATGGCCCACTATTTAAATCTTGTAGTGCAGGAGTTTCTGCAGCACCCTGATGTAAAGGAAATGCTGAACGTTGCACAATGTATCTGCTCTCACTTTTCAAGATCTGGAAAGGCCCATGACCAGCTGCGGCAGTTGCAGATTCAAAACAGCCTGCCTCAGCACTGCTTGAAGCTGGATGTTGTCACCTGATGGAACTCCACTTTATACATGGCAGAGAGGTTGTATGAACAATACAAAACCATCTCAGAATATCTTGTGATGCACACTAGCCGTGACAGTTCTGGGGCCTCCATGTCTATGACAACTGAACAGTTGCACCTCATGGACTCTGTAATAACAATTTTGTGGCCTTTTGAACATGTCACACAGGCAGTGAGTGCTGAGTCTGCCTCCATTAGCCAATAAGTTCCACTGTTGCGGGTGCTGAGGCAGACATTGGTGAATGTACAGCATGGCTTTGATGTTGCCGGAGATGATGGTAGCAGTATTTTGCTGCAACAAATTCTGACAGTATTCGACCAGAATCATCATGTTGTGAGCATTCAACGTAGTGACAACTTTGCCATAGCAACAATGCTGGACCCATGATACAAACGTGGAATTGCATCAGTACTGGAGGGAGGGCCTGAACAGGTAAAAAATATCAGTGGTCAACTGGTGCACTTGGTTCATGGGGCACAGAAGTCACGTGCCAAGGTCAGCAAACCTTAGCAGCATAATCTGGCTGAAGGTGTACCTTTAGAACTATCAAGCATATCCTGCAAGTGAAGGGGATAACAATTCCAGGTGGTCTGTCATCCAAAATGGCAGGTGTCAACCTGCTTTGGGAGGCTTTGTCCCAAGTGCATATTTGTGAAATAAATGATTCGGGGGAACAGGATGATGCATCAGTAACTGGACTTAGTACAGCTCAGAGAATGGTTGAGTCATATTTGTCTGAAAACAGGCATCTGACTATAACTGAAGATCCTCTTTTGTACTGGAGTGGAAAGGTCAGTGAATGGCCAGAGCTGACTGAAGTGGCACTGAAGTACCTCACATGCCCAAACTCCAGTGTAAGTGTTGAGAGGGTATTCAGCTCAGCAGGTGCAGTAGTCAAGGATCGTCGGACAAACCTGTCTCCTGCAAATGTTTGTTTGCTAACATTCATTAAAATGAATGAGAGGCACATACCAGCACAGACTGCAACCTCTGTATTCATACCCCGGCCTAGTCATGGTGGTTTTGGTGATGTGGAAATGGACAATCCTGGTGGCACTGGCAGTGGCTGCCTGAAATGGCCCATCACTGATGTAGATGATGACACAAATGGAGAAAGAATTTCCAAGTGGTCAGACTTCAGACATAGATGACTGTGAGGGCAGCTTTCTTTATGAGGATGATGATGTGGTTAATGTTGGCAGGTTTCAACTGAAGTTGTTAAAAGGTGGTGTGCCACCACACACCACCAACACCACCACCAGGACTGATGTTAGCCACTGCCACCATGAGTCAGTCTGACCCCCGGACCACCACCACCGGGACTGATGTTAGCCACTGCTATCACTGCCACAATGAGTCTGTCTGACCCCTGGACCACCACCACCGGGACTGATGTTTGCCACTGCCACCATGAGTCTGTCTGATCCCCAGACCACCACCACTGGGACTAATGTTAGCCACTGCTACCATGACTCTGTCTGACCCCTGGACCACCACAACTGGGATTGATGTTTGCCACTCCCACCACTGCCACCATGAGTCTGTCTGGCCCCTGGACTACCAACACCAGGACTGATGCTCACCACTGCCACCATGAGTCTGTGTGACCCCTGGACCACCACTACTGGGACTGATGTTAGCCACTGCCACCACTGAGCATGAGTCTGTCCAGACCACCACATCCATCAGCCATAGACACAAGCTTCTTAATATTTAAACCTTAAAGTGAGTATGTGTACTCATGTTTGTTATGCTGTTTCACTTCCTTTAGTTGTATGTTTTGTTTTCTGCAGCTTTTCAGAGCTGCAATGGTAAAACATATATGGCACACTTATTTTTTTTTTACAGGTTAACAAAAAAAGTCTCAATTGCTAAAACTCAGCTCTGTGGGAATGGTACTGCGGCTGTACAGTACAGACAAGAACCTATGGAATTTCCATGTGAAATCCATTCTGGTAAGTATGACGATTTTATTTCATCCATTTCATTGTTTTGGAAAGATTGCAGCAAATATTGCACACAGGTTGTGTTAGTTGACAAGATGTAGGTTTGAAATGTAACTTGACTTGAGATTGAGAACCAGGGAGGGACAAAAAACAATTAAGTTGTAAGAAGTCATTCATTCAAAAAATGAAGAACTTCTAAAATATAGTAAATGTGAAAAAGATCTTGGTGTATGGATAAACTCACAATTATCCTCAGATTCACATTTAATCAAGACAGTAGGAAAATGTAATAGTATTATCCATTCCATTAAAAAAAGCCTTTATTTCTAGGAATAAAGACTGTGTTCTGAAATTATATAGGACGTATGTCTTACCACATCTAGACTATGGAACCCCAGTTTGGAACCCTTATCTCAAAAAAGATATTACACAGGTTGAAAGAGTTCAAAGAAGAATGACTAAATCCATTAAGGGACTGAAAAATATGGATTACAGCAAAAGTCTTGCGAGTTTAAATCTATTTTCTTTAGAGACCAGAAGAACTAGAGGCGATTTACTTCTATTGTATCAAATTTTCAGAGATACGGCATTAATGGAACAATGTAATATAAAAAGGATTCAGAAGAATATAAACTTAAGATCACATGTCATACACAGAGCATGAACTACCAGACGTCAACATTTTTATAATATACATACTCCAATGATGTGGAACAATCTTCCTGGTAATATAGTGGAGTCTTTAACTTTAGACATATTTAAAGGAAGGTTAGATGAATGTTTACTACATAAGACCATCAACTAATAAGCCCACTATGAGTGGGAGACAATTAAATGGGCTTAACGCCTACTTTGTCTATATACACCAAGTTAATCAAGTATTTGTTTTATTAGGAAACTTCCAGATGCTTTGTTGTTCTGTCAAAGTGGCCTTATCCAAAAAAGTTCTTCAACATCATCAAGCACCCCCTCCAGCAGGATTGGGCACACATGCAACATGCAGAAGTCATTTCATTAGATGACCATGACCATCATTAAGAACCGGACTCCAGAAGGATGCAGATGAAATCTGTGAAGAAGTAACAAAATAAGAAACCATTACAGACAAACCTGCAAATATGATTCCCCCCACCCCTTCAAAAAAAATACTTACCTTCATGTGCTTGAGAGTTATCCATTTCCAATTTCAACACAAAACATTCTTATTGAGCACTGGAATGTGCACACCAACAGTTTCTGTGACCTGTGATACAAAACAATACCATGAGTACATGTCCATGTCAACCCCCCTCCTCACCTACAAAATACACAAACATATATCTATATATATCTACTCACCAAGGCTACCATTAGTGTACAGCCAAAGGGCACCCTTCCATCCACTTGAGATGATCAAGTTGGATTTGCTTGAATCACCTTGCAGAATACATTGGACCAGCAACAGGATGCTCATGGTCATCATTTTATTCTGGGGGACTTTGTATGTGCTGAAACAGTCTCATTTCACTGTGTTACCACTTGTCAAATTTCTGCACACAAGGAGGATGCATTTTGGGCCTGCAAAAAAAATATGGGGACTCTGTGCCACCACTGTGCATATGACTGAATGAACCATTAATTCTGGGGGACTTTGTATGTACTGAAACGTTCTCATTTCACTGTGTTACCACTTGTCAATTTTCTGCACACAAGGACGATGCATTTTGGACCTGCAGAAAAAATCTGGGGACTCTGTGCCACCACTGCACGCATGACTGAGTGCACCATTAATTCTGGGGGACTTTGTATGTGCTGAAACAGTCTCATTTCAGTGTGTTACCACTTGTACATTTTCTGCACACAAGGAAGATGCATTTTGGGCCTGCAGAAAAAATATGGGGACTCTGTGCCACCACTGCACATATGACTGAGTGCACCATTAATTCTAGGGGACTTTGTATGTGCTGAAACAGTCTCATTTCACTGTGTTACCACTTGTCAATTTTCTGCACACAAGGAGGATGCATTTTGGGCCAGCAGAAAAAATTTGGGGACTCTGTGCCACCCCTGCACGCATGACTGAGCGCGCCATTAATTCTGGGGGACTTTGTATGTGCTGAAACAGTCTCATTTCACTGTGTTACCACTTGTCAATTTTCTGCACACAAGGATGATGCATTTTGGACCTGCAGAAAAAATCTGGGGACTCTGTGCCACCACTGCGTGCAAGACTGAGTGCGCCATTAATTTTGAGGGACTTTGTATGTGCTGAAACATTCTCATTTCACTGTGTTACCACTTGTCAATTTTCAGCACACAAGGAGGATGTATTTTGGGCCTACAGAAAAACCTGGGGACTCTGTGCCACCACTGCACACATGACTGAGTGTGCCATTAATTCTGGGGATGCATTTTGTGTGTTGTGTGATAGTTGTGAGTTCATGATGTCATACTGACATTATCAATCAAAGCAGCATTGCAAGAATGTGATGACAGTTTTGAACTGTACTTTTTTATGCTACTTTACATTGCCACAGCCACTAGTTACTCCAAGTCGTGACTTGAATGATACGCTTCTTTTCACAATTTCTGTCTGCTTTACTTAGTTGACTACTTTTTTTATGTATGAAAAATAAAATGAGCGCACCTTTCATTGTTCTAACCAGGTTTGTATTGATTTGCAGCTGCTTTTCAACAAATATTGTTCCGTGGTGTCATAAAACACTGCCTGCTGCGTAACTGTTAATTTACAATAGAAGTGATATATAACAACTAACTGATGTAATGGAAAAAAGCAGAAGAAAACAATGACAAAGACCTGGTCAGCACCAATTTAAAAGGAATGCTCCTTTCATTATTTCACACATGAAAAAAGGTAGTACAGCAGACTCAACTACTAGACATTCTCATATCTTTCCAGTCAGGATGTAAGTAAAGGAAGTTGTAACGTAGCATTAAAAAATATAGGTCAGAGTTCTCAATAGATTGTTGCGCTACTGCTTTACAGAGATTCACCATGTTACATAGTTATGGTGATGCACATAACCTAATATGTGGGGGCTTACTTCCAGTGGAATATTTCTTGCTCCACAGAGTGCAATATATTTCTGAGAAAACCATCCGTAATTTCATTACAGTATGTCATGTGATGGAGGAATTCCTGTTCCGAAAAGCCGCCCACATTCTGCCCCCCTTACTCAGCAATGTTAGGACATGATGCCAGGGGGAGTGCAGGTGCATTCTCCTCCATAGTGAATGTCTGGCAGCTACCCCAATGTTTTGTTATGTTATAAAGTTCACTTTGTGGTGAAATGTGGGAATGTTTCCACTAACAAGGCTCTACTTACTGGAAACATGCCCACACGTTTCACCACAAACTGACCATTAAAACATAGAGAAACATTTGGAAAGCTGCCTGACAATCAGATATTCACTGTAATGGAGCACACACCCACGTTCTCCCTGGCATCACACCCTAATGTTGCTGAGAAGGTGGGCAGAATGTGGGCAGCTTTTCAGAACAGGAATTCCTCTATCACGTGACACATTGTAATGAAATTACAGGAGGTTTTCACAGAAATGTATTGCACTATGTGGAGCAAGAAAGATTCCCCTGGAAGAGGAAAATGTGTATTATTAAACAACAACAAAGAAAAAACGCACAAAAACAGTACAATACAGGTGGAGGGGCAGAAAACAATCCCTTTCTGTGGCTGTGGCTGTGGGATGCCATGGTGGTCCAGCAGCAAGTGCAGCTTTGTCAGTATTTGCTGCTGCTGTTCTTGTATTGTGTCAACCTGCTGCTGCAAAGCACTGACCCTCTGATTACTCTCTTCCAGGGCTGCCCACACCAGGGCGAGGTCAGCCTCTGTTTCAGGGACTGTGGCGGGGTCCACTGCAGGTGGAAATCCAGGTAGTGGTGGTGGTGGAGATGGTGGTGCTGGTGGCTGTGGTGGTGGTGATGGTGGTGCAGCTGCTGTACTGCCCCTCCTCCTGCTGTGGTGAGGCACAACTTTGACCCCAGCAGCACTCTCGGCCACTGCCACAGAAGGGCCAGCAGGTGGATGCCTGGCCCCTTCCATGGCAGCCTGCCACTCCATCTTGTGGTGGTTGAACATGTGGGTGCGCTGGCCTCTGGTCCCCAAATGTGTCCCCTTGGGGCCACAGTGCACCAGCACACCACACAGATGACACTCCATGACTGTGCTGTCTCCCCCCACAGAGTTAAAATACTCCCACACTGGGGAGCTGCAGGAGGACCAGACACAATCCTCGCACCACCTATGGTTTCCAGGGGCACCTCTTGTGGCTGTGGAGTTGGTGGAGTGGGTGCTTCTTGAGCCCCTACAGCTGCTACCGGTGGTGGTGGTAGTGGCGGAGAAGGTGGATGCACAGCAGCCACCGGTGGCACTGCTGCTGGTGCTGTTGCTTCCACTGGGGGGAAGCAACACCCAGAAGTCAGGAGCTGTCCAGCATCACACGACCACCCCCACGTGTCCGAACTCCCCTCCTCTGACCACGCCCATGGGCCAGCAGCTCGCCTTCTCCAGGGTCCACGTCCATCCCTCCCACACAAGTTCCCAGCACACACACACACAAAACACACACACACACACACTCACACAAAGTCACTCATACACATACAAAACAAAACTTATAAAAAAAAATTAAACTACCCAAAAAACAATCACAAACACAATACAAAAGCTAAATAAAGATAGCTTTTATAAAAGCTGTTGTTTTAGAAAGGCAATAAGTACTTTGTCACTGACTCCTACACTGCTCTCTCACAAAGTCGTCTCCCTCTACGAATGCAAAGGAGAAAGTGAAACTGCTTCTTTGACTCACTTCCTTCCTGCCTGGCTAAAGCTCGTGACTTACAGTACTGTAAGCCATGTGATGTTTGGGGGGCTACCTATTTACTTGCCACTTCACCTTACTTCACATTAAGGCATAATGGCAACATGAAGTAATAATGATAATGCAAAGTGAGCACTTTGCAGTGCCCACTTCACGTCCACTTCACCAGAGGATTGAAAATTCTCTGCATCTGACTAGATGGTCTGTGTAAGTGTCTGCTGTGTGACAGACACATGCACATCCAGGCCGGTGTTTTGTGTGCCTTTCTAACTGCCTTGCATGTCTGACTGTGTGGTATACTGTTGGGTCGGCAGAGTCTGCTGTTCGGATAGCAAGGTAACAGGTGCAATGCCTGCTGCAGTAATAGCTAACTGTACTCAAGAGAAGTGGTATATAGTTGGGTGTTTGAAGGATGGCCAGAGTGGCAAGGGCAAATAAGATGTTGTGATGCATAGCCAGAGGGATCAACAGTAGTCGAAAGGAGATTATACTGCCCGTGTACAGGTCGCTGGTAAGGCCACATCTGGAGTATAGAGTACAGTACAGTACTGGTGCCTGCATCTTAAAAAGGATATTAACCTGCTGGAGATGGTCCAAATGAGGGCAGTGAAGAAGATCATGGGTCAGCTGGGGAAAGCATATGAGGAGAAGTTGTGAGCCCTCAACATGTATTCCCTTGAGGAGAAGACAGAGAGAAAGAGGACATGACTGAGAGCTTGACGTACTTGAAAGGGATAAATAGGGTTTATAAAGAAGGTCTCTTTAAGCTAAGTGGCAGCCAAAACTTGAGAGGCATAGTCTTATGCTAGAGGGGGAAAGTTTTAGGAGGGAGGTTAGGAAGCAATCCTTCATGGACAGGGTGATAGCTAGTTGAAATGCATTGCCAGAAGAGGTGGTCTCATCAAAGATGGTGGATAGCTTCAAGAGATGCTGAGACAGACATAAGGGGAAAGTAAGGGTCCTGGGATAGGCAGATGGAAAGGATGAGAGGACTAGGGAGGCAAGGTCAGTAGTTTAAGCTGTGGACCTTGCAATATGAGCATACTAGATAGACTAAATGGCTTTATTCTGCTGGCATATTCGTATGTTTGTAAGCTGTTTGCAAATTTTATTTTTTCTAATTTACATGTTACGATTTTTCCCAGATTTTCTCCCCTTTGTCCTGGGACCCCAGAACACAGCCGTGTGTGCATATGGAGGCACACATGCATCCTGTGAAGCCAATTCTAGACCCTTCTGCCTCTCCTCTGGCAACTGCTGACATCCCTGTAGCCCGAAGTACCTGTACCATCTGTCCTGCACCTGGTGGAAGTCAAGGGCCTGGGAAACCCCTCATCCCTCTGTAGGAAAGGAAAGCTGCCTCACGGCAGCCCAATCCAGCTGCTTGCCCCTCCCCCCCACTGACCCCCCAACAACCCAGGCTCATTCCGGAACCTGGGTCACTGGCGTGATGTGAGGCGTGGCGTCCAGAGTCTCAACCCTAGCACCACCAGGCCAACTAGATATTTGCAAATGAATTCATGTGGTGAATGTTTTCATTTCTATAGAGGTTGTATAGTCCCATGCTGACCCGTGCTGCCACCCTCTGACTGACCCCCCCAGCCCCCTCACCTGGCTTCTGTGGGACTTACATTTCTCCATCATTCTCTGCACAAGACTGTGGGGGATGCCTGGTCTCCAGAGTGGAGCTGCGAAGGGTCAGCTGTCATCTGCAGCTGGGGGTATTTTTCCACTGGTTTTCTCCCTGGACCCATAGGATGTGCAATGGGTGCAATGTGTGTGCTCAGCCTCCATGCAGACAACCCCAGTGCCCTGAACATGGCTCCCTTCTTTGCATGCATAATTCACTTGTGCTGCTAGTCAGACACCTCCAGGTGGCAGTCAAGCAATGAGCCATAGCATCCCCCTTCCCTGAGGATGAACAGCAGTCATAGAGATGCTTGATCCTCCCACCCCAGCCAGCCCCTGAGTGTTCCATGTCCCTTTCTGAACATAGGTCACCGGAGTGGCAGGAGGTGAGTTGCTCAGCACCTCAGCCCTTCACACCATTGGACTAGCATTTACATGGTGAATGTTATGGACTTTATACACTGCTATAAGGGACAAGTGCAGAGGATACTTATTTTATTAAAGTTATGTAGGGGACCAGTGTGAAACAATAAAATGGGATAATGGTATTGGGGATAGGGTCATTGAAGGAGGTAGTCTGTTAGCAGGACATTAAAGTGAGTTTTCAGCCAAAGAAACAGTCATGCTGGATGGCAACTATCATAAGCCTGCTCTTCTCATGAAACCCATAAGATTTAGGAATGACTCCTAAACCACATACACATGAGAACCTCTTGAGAGCCCCAAGTACTAAGCACCCCTCCTCCCCTGCTGCCTCCTTTACAAATCCCAATACAGGTATCAGCAATAAAAGTGACTTGATCAAGTAAAGTATTTAACCATAAAAAGGCTATTGCAGCCTCTCAGACAGGTCAAGCAAGCTTGCAGAGGCGTCCAGGAGTTCTGCCAGTCTCCCAATGGAATCCTCTGCTTCATTCTTATCATCTGCAGGCAGCTGGCCCAGTCAGAGGGTAACAGGGACCAGACAATACTATCTTCTTGTTCTATACTAGAGTACGGCATGTCCCTCTTGGATGGTACAGAAAGATCCAAACCTGCTGGGGTCAGATCACGAAGGGGTTCGTACCTATTAGAGGATTTAATAGGTGTAACCCCAAGGGAGCAGCTGCTTGTATCTGAGGGAAGGAACCTCCTTTGTCTGCTATGTGATCTCTGCCTTCTGGCTTGAAGCTGTGTATTCTGTGTAGCCTTCTTTTTTCCTTTGACGCTTTTCCTCTGGTTGTGGATTGCCATGCTGGTACATCCATGTCTTCCCGCTCATCTTTGTCTTTCTCCCCCCCTCCTATGCAATGTGGGTAACCGCTATATTGATTTCTCGTGTGCCACAAGGTGAGCCTTGCCTTTAAGCATGGCCCTGTCCCATTGCTTGATATTCTTTTAACATACTGTTCTGCCGCAGCTGGGTTGTCAAAAGTTAGAAAGCCCCCATTCACCTGAAGTCTCAGTGAGGCTGGATATTTTAGAAATGTGGGGATGTTGAGATGGTTGCATTGTTGTTTAACCCCTGCACATGATCTGTGGCAGTTAGAAAGCTCTAGAGAAAAGCCCTGAAATAACTGCACTCTACAGCTCAGCCACTGGAAAGCCCCTTTTTTCTCAGGCTTGTTTTAGATAGAATTCTTTAACAGGGTATCGCAAAAACTTGCATAGAATGGGTCTTGGACATTCCCCAGGCTGGGGGTGAGGGGCAAGGGACCTGTGTGTCTGCTCTATCTCTGGAGGTGGCAGGTTGTTTATTTTCACTATGGAGGGCAACAGATTTGCCAAGAACCCTGCTATATCCCTTCCCTCAGCACCCTCACGTATACCCACAATTCTAATGTTTTTGTGGCGGGCACACTTCTCCAGATCATCTACTTTATTTAGTAGGTAGTTCAACTTTTGATGATGACCAAGGAGCATACCTTTGTGTGCTGTAACTGTGGATACTGTGTGTTGAATCGCCTGCTCAGTGTAGGACACCCTCGATGCCAGGAGAGCTTAGGTATTCTTCATTTTTTGAGAAGAGATTTTTAAATTGGCTATGTCTACCAGGATTTTATCAACTTTGCCATTACTGTGGTTATGTCAGGGGCAGACTGCTTAGTTTGAGGGCTGGCCATCTGATGGGAATGGTGCTTTGCGGCCATGCTTACCCCCGTTACTGTATGCTGCCTGGAGCTTTAGGTGGGGACCAAAGTATAAGAGTTTACGAATCTGAGATGGCTCTGTGCACTGTAGTAACACAAGAAGGAGGCAGTATAGCGCAGTGGTCTAAGGCTCTGAGCTGCAAATTTGGTGACATCCAGCAGACCAGACCTGGGTTTGAATCCCACAGCTTCCACTTCCATACTGTGTGACCCTGAGCAAGTCACTTAACCTTCTTGTGCTCCCAGGTTGCTCCTGTAAAAAAGCTTTCAGCTTAGTGTGCTATACCTGGTTAAACAACTAAATAAAAAGAAGAATACTGCCCGTGTAGTTTTGTGGTTACATGAAGCAGCCTGGTACTACAGGGGCAGTAAGACATTTTAAAATAATCAAAGCGGAGGAAGAAGATGAGTATGTTGGGCACAATGCATATTGCTTTTGCTCAGAGACCTTCAAGAATAACGTTACTCAGCATTTCAAGAGTTGGGATATCAGCTTATCTGAAACAGGAAACTGGTATGGGGGTATTGTGGTGCAAGATGGTGACACATGCAATACAAGCCACTTGGAAAGTAAACGCATCAGGATAGGAAAATAACAGGCATCAGTGAAGAAAGGGCTTACGTAGCACACATTACAGGCCATATAGGAATGCTGATTGAGAGGAGAACAGTAGGTACATCAGTGTAACAAAGTTAAGATTTATGCTGAATTTATAGGGATTGCAACAACCACTTTGAACAGTTGCAAAGTAAGGTAATATTAATGAATGCTCCTACCATCCTAAAAGTTCTAATTCACTAGAACTTTTTGTCTATCACTAAAGAGCAAAGTCATGATGTCAGTATGAGATATATTGACTGACCAGGAAAGAGTTCACTGGTTGTTGTTGTTCCTGTTTTATGAAGAATCACCACAAGGTGGAGCTAATGTAACTTGTTATATATTCTCTGATTATGCAGCTTGCTAGAAGTTCCAAGAGACCTCTCTGAAAATGACTTGACCTTGTATATTCTTCTTAGTTCTTTGTTGAAAACATACCTCTCAATTGTTCTGAATTTTGCATAGTGCTATGATTTTGACACTCAAATATTTTGAATGCCAGTGCTATGAGTTCTAATGTTGAGAGGTTGAGAGATATAGTTGAAGAAAGTAAAGCATTTTTCCATTAAACTATGCTTCTAGTCTCTCTAATTGATATCTGTGATATGGTGTCAGAAGTAAACTGTGTCTTAGGGCTCACTTTTCAAAAGGGATGGATCGATGCAAGGGATCTATGAGAGAAGATTTTGACACAAGAGGTGAGTTGTGTCACAACTTGCATCATTCATGATATTCTAGTGCAGCTGCATCAAATCTTGATGCAGCTGTGCCAATGCCATCTTGCTCCATGGTTGCATCACACAACCAGGTGCATAAGGTCACAAGAGGGCATGCACCATGATGGTGCTACAACATCCTCTTTTTTCCATTTTGGAAGTCCTGCCATGGGCGCAGCAAGGGGCTCAAGTTAGAGTATCCAGGAGGTGGTCTAAGCCCCTTGAATCAGTGCCACACAAGATGGCAAATCGGGGGGGGCTCTGAAAATGGGGTCTGGGGGCAGAAGGGACATGGGGAGTGCCACAGGTGTGTTGGGGAGATGGTGGGCATGTCAGGGAGTGATGTGGAACCCTGTGGAGGTGCTGTTAAAAGAACCATAAAGCCCATGGGATGGTATTATGGAGGGGCTCCAGGGACAAACAGTGCCATTGCTCCAGGTGGGCACAGCCCTGGCAGAAGCCACAGCCTTGGTCATTGTTTGTCCCTGGAACACCCCCCCGGTACCATCGCATTGGTTTTATGGTTTTATCAATGGCACCCCCGCTTGGTGCCACATCACTGCCTGGCATGCCCACCCTCTCCATAACACCCTAATGGCACTTCCTGTGCCCCTTCTGCTTCTGTAGCCATTCTGGCAAGCATGCCCCCCCCACTATCCCAACCCTTGTAGTGTTGCACCGGATGAGGGGGGAGAACATCCGTGTGGCAGTTCCCACAAGTGTGACAATAGTTTGGTGCTAGCCTACAGCTGCAGTAACTCTCAGGTTTTTGGCACAGGGACTCCTGTGCTTACAGAATTGGGCTTAGGGTCCTTGACACATTCAGAGTTTGCCATAGCCCTAGATCTTTGCAAACTGCGGTGATCTAAGGGCTCTTTGAAAATTGAGCAGTGGGTGTCTTGGATTGGACTGCTGAAGATGACAAAATGTCACCCTCCAGAGAGTTTTCAGTTTGATTGGCAGACTGATCGGTCAGAGTAGAAACAGTTCTTTACACAATTTGGGATCATCTCAAACCTTACTGTAGAACTGCAGGTAGTTCAGGTGTGCTCCTTGGTTTATGCCATGGGCAGTGAAGCTGAAAATATTTACAAGACTTTTGTTTTCTCTGATGGAGAGGGGAGAAATTACTTTGATTTGGTGATGGAAAAGTTTGATGAACATTTCATTTTAAACAAAACCTCATACATGAGCATGCATGTTTCTATCAGCAAACACAGAGACCAGGGCCATTTGCAGAGGCCTTCATTTACTTTCTATATGAACTGTCATAAAATTGTAATGTTAAGGATAGAGATGGACAAATTCAGGATTGAATAGTAATATGTATCATAGATAAAGAGTTATCTGAATGGTTGCAGATGAGGTCAGACTTGAGCAGGCAGTACAGCTGGTGACTCAGTCTGAGATGGTGAAGGGCCAGGTGGTACAGTAATGAGCTACTAAGGGCCTAGTAGAGGTCAGGAAAAAAGCAACAGCTAAGACCATGGTTATGCGGCAGGAAGAAAACACCACTTCAGAGTTCAAGGGGTCCAAGGAAAAAGTGCTACAGATGCATACAAGACAGGCGTCAAAAGGTGACATGTGCCCAGCTAGTAATGACCGGTGACAAAACTGTAGGAAAAAGGGACACTGACAGAGTGTGCAACAACAAAAATATAAGTGAAGTGGTGGGAGCCAGTTCTCTTATCTTCTGGGCTCAGTGTCCTGCATTTCAGATGCAGAACAGGCAAGGGCTGTGCACCTGATGATTTGTGGCAAGAGTACCACCTTTAAAATTGATCCAGTGGCAGATACAACAATCATTTCTGAGGAGACCTAAAAGGATTCAACCAACACCCTCAGCTCCTGAAAGCTGGAGGCCAGTTGAACAGTCTGGGAGGTCCAATAGTCTGCATGGGCCAGTTCATCGCTAACATAGTGAGGCAAGGCAGTCAGGAGGGCTAGTGAGGTGCTGCGGTGCATAGGGAGGGGTATCACCAGCAGAAAGAGGGAGGTTGCGTTGTCTTTGTATAGATCCCTAGTAAGATCTCACCTAGAGTACTGTGTCCAGTTCTGGAGACCACATCTCTGGAAGGACATAGAGTAGAGGCCGGACAGAGAAGGGCAATGAAAATGGTGCATGGTCTTCATCAAAAGCCCTATGAGGAGAGAATAAAGGACCACAATATGTACACCCTGGAAGAGAAGAGGATGAGGTAGTAAATTATAGACATCTTTAAATACTTCATGGGGTAAATAAGGTACAGGAGGGAAGTATATTTTAGAAGAAAAAGTGCTTTAGAACAAGGGGTCATGCTATGAAGCTGGAGAGGGGTAGACTCAGGAGAGATGTGAGTAAGTACTTCTTCACATAAAGAGCGGTGGATTTCTGGAACAGTATTTCAGCAGAGGTGGTGGGGGCAAAAACAGTGGTGGGGTTCAAGAAAGCATGGGATAGGCACAAGGGAATTATAGTGGAAAGGAAGGGGGAGGGAGAAAGAGCTGTAGATCAAGTACGGTCTGCGGTAATAATGTACAGTGAAGCCAACCAGGATGAAGTGCAGTATCACAGGTTTACTGCATGACAAAAGGGATTAACTCCCATGCAAACTGCGTTGTTTGCTGCAATAACTTTACTGCACAATTCTGCAATGCTGTGCTTCATCCTGGTCGGCTTTACTGTAGGTAGTGAAAAATGGGCAGACTGGGTAGGCCAAGCTGTAATAATCTACCATCAAATTCTATGTTTCTATTTTTCTAACACTACCTACAAGGGTAAGCACTACTCTTTCCATGTTTGTGTTGTGAATGGGGACTTTCACTAGTAACCTTCTGAGCTGCAGTGTAGCCATGAAGATGGGACTTGTAAATTGGTTGGGAGAGGTTGCTAATATGACTTGGGGAAGTAGGCCTTCTACGTGGGAATTCAGTAAAATTTGTGCTGGAAGATAGAACATACCTTGTGGGGTTAGTACAACTGTAGAGTTCTGATCCCTTTGCTACCAATCATTCAAGAGGCATTGAGAAGAATGGAAGATAATGGGAAAATGGAGAAAATAAGTTATAACTGACCCTGCAGAATGACGCACTCCAATGCTTCCAGTTCTTAAAAAGAGTGGTCAAACTTGTATATGTGTCAATCTGAAAAAAAAAAAATAACCAAAACAGTGAAAATGGAAAACAACATTTTACAAACTCTAGAGGATATGAACTCAAAGTTATGAGGAGCTGAAGTGTTTTCATCACTAGATGCTGCTAGAGCAATTTGTCAGGTTCCACTATACCCAGATAGTGCTAAGCTGTTACATTTATGACACCATTTGGAAGATATAGTTTTAGTTGTCTTCCTTTTGGAATAACCAGTGCACTAGAGACATTCCAGTGGCAGATGACAGAAACCCATTAAAGGTTGGAAAGACTGTCCATTTACATGAGCATTATACTGGTGTATGGAAAATAGAAATATGATCTGATCTATCTGATCTGATCAGAAGAAGCCAGATGGGGAAGGAAGGAAACATATTCAATTCAGTGCTTTAGAGTAACTGGTAATTGCTATTTTTCTTTTAAACTTAGATTGTGGGCTTTTAGTGACACTGTACTTTCTTTGTTGTCTTTACTTAGAATTGTTCTTGGGCTGTTGAAAATTTAAAACGTAGTGGTGGTGTAATTCTGTGCTGTCTTTAACTGCTGCAAATTTTATCTTGGCTTGTCTGACTGCCCTGTAGTTGGGTGAGGTGTTAATTGTCTGGCCTCTAACCTCAGCTACGTGATAACTGGAGGTGGGGCTTAGTCAGAGTTGAGGTAGCAAGTGAGTTTTATTTTCTCAGAAGAAGCCAGAAGTGGAAGGAAGGAAACATATTCAATTCGGTGCTTTAGAGTAACTGGTAATTGTTATTTTTCTTTTAAACTTAGATTGTGGGCTTTTAGTGACACTGTACTTTCTTTGTTGTCTTTACTTAGAATTGTTCTTGGGCTATTGAAAATTTAAAATGTAGTGGTGGTGTAATTCTGTGCTGTCTTTAATTGCTGCAAATTTTATCTTGGCTTGTCTGACTGCCCTGTAGTTGGGTGAGGGGTGTTAATTGTCTGGCCTTTAACCTCAGCTACGTGATAACTGGAGGTGGGGCTTAGTCAGAGTTGAGGTAGCAAGTGAGTTTTATTTTCTCAGAAGAAGCCAGAAGTGGAAGGAAGGAAACATATTCAATTCAGTGCTTTAGAGTAACTGGTAATTGCTATTTTTCTTTTAAACTTAGATTGTGGGCTTTTAGTGACACTGTACTTTCTTTGTTGTCTTTACTTAGAATTGTTTTGGGCTGTTGAAAATTTAAACGTAGTGGTGGTGTAATTCTGTGCTGTCTTTAATTGCTGCAAATTTTCGCCCCCTCCTCCTCCCTCCTCCCCTTCCCCAACTCTTAATTATATGCCTCTAGAATTTGATTGACAGAAGCTAAACACATGGTATAGTAAGGGGTGTGAAGTAGGAGGCATAAGGGGAAGAAGCCCACCCTCAACACGACAAGTGTTTTGACTCATTTATTTATTTATTGGTTTCTTTCTTTCCTTTTTTTTTAAAGAAAATTATCTGAGGATCAGTGGCAGGATTTTAGGACAGTAAATTAATAAAAAGGAACTAGGAGAGCTTCAGTAGCAGACAAGTAGTAGAATAGCAGTATAATTGCAGTATAATGTGGGGAGTGGTGCAATGCAGTGGCTGTGGGGCAGCCATGTTCAGGCAGACCTTCTGGACACTGAGGTGCTGCTCTATCTGCACGCATTTCTCTGGACTGCGGGATGAGGTAGCCAGACTCAGAGCGGAAGTAAACTGGGTCAGAATTACCATCACCCCTATCCAGAGACCACCCAGTCCAATGCAACTGCCTCAAAGGATGCCGAGAACGAGGAGCACTTGGATGACAGTGGGCTCAGGGAGGATTAGAGTGGTCAGGCAGAGGCACATCCCAGATCCTATTCCACTCAAGAACTCATATGCCACACCTGCAAATGAGGACAACCAAATAGAGGTACCCAGAGAAGTGGAAGGAAAGGATGTGGAGGTTAGCCAAGGAGGTGACCTCAGTGGGTAAAGCAGTGGACCCCAAAGAAATAGGAAGCGAATCCTGGTGGGGGACTCCATCATAAGAGGGATCCAGCTAGGAACACAGGAGGGGGGAGGACAGGGAGGTGAGGTGCCTACCAGGTGCCACGGCATGGAGGGATGGAAGGAAGATCCTGGGGATCACTGGGAAGGCAAGACGGGAGGGTGAGCTGGATGTCATTATCCACCTAGGTCTCAATGACTGGCAAATGGGGAGCAAAGGAAGTCCAGGAAGAGTTTAGGAAATGGGAGGGGTCTCAAGCAAGTAGTTACTTCTGTCACTTTCTCAGAAGTACTTCCTGTGAGAGGCAAGGGAGAGCATAGGAGTGCATGCACCAGGAACTTTAACTCATGGTTGAAGAACTGGTGATGTGAGGAAGGGTTTGGATTCATTAGTGACTGGGGACCCACCTGGAGGGATGGAGGTTTGTACAAGCCTGACGGCCTCCATCCATCCTGGAGGGGAATCCAAGCACTCAATGATAAGTTTAAATGCTACATTGATAAGCAATTAAACTAGCAAAGGGGGGTGGCAGGCCAGCAAGGAGGGTACCTACTTGCTCACCCCCCCACAGCTAGCAGTGGAACCAGTGAACCAGAGTAATGGCTATCTCTGCAAAGCAGTGTGCAAAAGATGGAGATTAGTGCCCAAGAGGTGGATAGACAGAAAAGGGGCAAAATTCAGCAGAGTGGCAGACAGCAAGGAGAGCCAGGGATAAAGGACAACCAAGGAAGGGGCTGGAGTAGAACAGTGAAACAGTGTAGGAGGTCAAATCATGGAAAGCCATTGTGCAAATGCCAGGAGCCTTAGCAACAAGATGGAAGATCTGGAGGCTGTCATGGGCAGTCAGACCTGGACATTGTGGCCATCACTGGAAACCTGGTGTAATGATAACCACGATTGGAGATGGCCATACCTGGCTACAACATATTCAGAAGAGACAGAGCAGGCAGGAAGAGAGGAGGAGCGGCACTGTATGTGAAAAATGAACATAGGCCACAGAGATCCAGGAGGAACAAATTGGGGGAGAGATACTGTGGGTTAAGATGGAAAGAAAAATGGGGACAGCCATCCGCACAGGTGTGGTCTATAGACCACCAGCCCAGGAGGAAGAAATAGATAGGGAGCTGATGGTAGCCATCCAAAGGATGGCAGACAAGGGTGAGGTAGTACTGGTTGGAGACTTCAATATTCCAGACGTGGACTGGAGCATCCCAGCAGCAGCATCAACTAGGAGCAGATTTATCCTGGACTCCCTTCAGGGTGCCTTCCTCAAGCAACTGGTCATGGAACCAACTGGGCAGAAGGCAGTACTGGACCTTGTGCTCACAAACAGGGACAGCGTGAAGGGGGTAACAGTGGGGGAGCACCTGGGGAACAGTGACCACCAGTCATTGTGGTTTGAAATCACAGAAAGAGCAGAACCAAACCACACAAAAACATGTATCCTGGATTTTAGGGGGGCAGACGTTGGGAAAATGGGGAGATACTTGAAAGAGACATTAAGGGGAATGGGACAGGAATCAGGGGTTGAGGAACAGTGGTCAATATTTAAAATGGGGATTACAAGAACAACAGAATTATGCATTAAGCAGGTTAGCAAGAGGAAAAGGAAGAGGAGACCATTATGGTTTTCCAAAGAGGTAGAAAAGAAAGTGAACAAAGATTGCTTTCAGGCAATACAAAAACACAGGTAGAAGGGGATAGGGAGAAGTACCAGGAGAAGCAAAGGGAGGCAGGGAGGTCAGTAAGGGAAGCCAAATCTCAGACAGAAGAACACATTGCAAAATCAGTGGGTAGAGGGACAAAACCTTTTACAGGTACATAAGTGAAAAAAGAAAGACAAAGGGAGGGATAGTGAGACTGAAGGGGGAGGATGGGTGCCACGTGGAGGATGACAACAGTAAAGCTGACATATTGAACAGGTATTTCTGCTCAGTCTTTACTGAGAGAAGAGGAGGTAATGGGTCTGAAGGAGTACAAAAGGTGAGAATGATGCAGAAATGGACACAAGTCCTTTTACAGAAAGGGTCCTGAAGGAACTGGAAGTAATAAGAGTTGATAAAGCAATGGGGCCAGATGGAGGCACCCCAGGGTCCTTAAAGAACTAAGAGAGGTGGTGGCTGAACCTCTGGCTATCCTGTTTAGCCGATCACTGGAAACAGGGGAGGTACCCAAAGACTGGAGGACAGCAGATGTAGTCCCCTTATACAAAAGTGGGAACAAAGAGGCAGCAGGGAACTACAGACCAGTCAGCCTCACCTTGGTAGTGGGGAAGATCATGGAAGCACTACTGAAGGAGAGATTGGTGGAACATCTGGTTGTCAATGGACTACAGGACCCAAGGCAGCATGGTTTCACCAGGAGGAGGTCATGTCAGACCAACCTCATTGAATTTCTTGACTGGGTGACTAGGGAGGTGGATCAGGGGAGGGCAGTGGACATGGCCTATCTGGGCTTCAGCAAGGCCTTTGACACTGTGCCATATAGAAGTCTATTACACAAACTGGGGAATATGGATGTGGGCAGGACAGTAGTGTGGTGGGTAGGTAACTGGCTGGGTGACAGGACACAGAGGATGGTGGTAAATGGCTGTCACTCCACAGAGGGAAGAGTGACCAGTGGAGTACCATAGGGATCAGTGCTGGGACCGGTCCTGTTCAACATCTTCATCAGTGTAATTGCGGAGGAGCTAGAAGGCAGAATTTCACTGTTCGCTGATGACACAAAGCTCTGTAACAGAGTAGACACACCAGAGGGTGTAGACAGAATGAGAAGGGACCTGCAGAAACTTGAAGAATGGTCAGGGGTTTGGCTGTTGAAATTCAATGTAAGGAAGTGCAAGATAATGCATATGGGGCACAAATACCCTGGCACAATATATCAGTTGGGGGGTGAGGATATAGCATGCACCAAACAGGAAAGAGATCTTGGGGTTATCATCTCTGATGACCTCAGGTAGGAAACAGTGTGACAAGGCAGCAGGTAAACAAATAGGATGCTGGGATGTATAGGCAGGGCATCACTGAACAGGAAAAGGAGGTCATAATTCCTATACAAGACACTAGTGAGGCCCCACCTGGAGTACAATGTACAGGTCTGGAGACCATACCTACGTAAGGACATAGACAGGGTAGAGAAGGTTCAGAGGAGGGCAACAAAGATGGTGCATGGATTGCATCACAAGTCCTACAAAGACAGGTTGAAGGAACTGAACATGTACTCCCTGGAGGAGAGGAGGGAGAGAGGGGATATGATAGAGACATACAAGTATCTTACAGGGAGGAACAGGGTGCAGGAATACACTATTTTTAAGCGAAAAAGATGTTCCAGGACTAGAGGGCATGGGATGAAGTTGGAGGGAGGACAATTCAGAGGAAACATGAGGAAGAATTTCTTCACAGAATGGGTGGTGGACAAGTGGAACACCCTGCCAGAGGAAGTGGTGGGGGCTGAAACAATCACGGGATTTAAGAATGCATGGGATAGACATAAAGGAATTCTGGAGGTCAGGGGTAAGGGGCAACAGACTTTTAGGAAAACATAAACTGAACTTACAAGCTCAAATGGGCAGACTGGGTGGGCCATAGGCCCTTATCTGCCGACACTGTCTATGTATGTATGTATGATCTGACTCTGGAAAGGGTAATGAATGAACTTGATAAAGTGTAAGTTAAACCTAATAAGGAAAAGGGCATCTTTTTTGTTTCCAACTCTCTTTATGAGCATCCTCACTGACCATTAGATTCTTTCCAGTGGGGACACACCGACCTTATCCTGCCTGCCTAAAGTCCCAGCCTTACCTTTCGGACCCAGAGAACTCCTCCACGCTCTGCTGACACCCCAGTTCCCCAGATCTAAGTCCCCAGGGCAGGACAACCAACTCCTCTTGGTGACCTTTCTGAAATCTAGACAGGCTATCATGAAATGAAGGGACCACAGAAGGCAGGCTGAGGACCTGGCACTGGGCATGGAGGTTGGCCCTGATCCTCACGATTGCCTACTATGGGTCAGGGCAGTGTTCACTGTTTCCCCTGGAGCACTGATGTGCAATGACGTCTGCACAGGTGTGCTGATGACGTCTGCCACTGCTCCACCCTGTACTGTGCCGGCTCCTGTAGAAGTCCTGATCTACATTGGGGGACACTCAAGAACCAAGCAAAACCCACAAGCCACCCTAGGAGAGGAGAGCTATCCTATGGATGCTCAATCCTCTCCTCCCCAACTGACCTCCGGTGGCCTGAGTTAGTTCCTGAGCATGGGTTGCCTGCATAGCATGAGGTGTGGCGTCCAGCACCTCTAGCCTCAGCACCACCGGGATGGCTGGAAAAGAGCATCTTACATGAACACCAGCTATAATTCCTGGGTCACCCTATCGATGAGTCCAGAGTGAGACCAGACCCCAAAAAGGTAAGAGCAATTCAAACATTACCTCTTCCCAAAAATATTCTTGAACTGAAATGGATAATGGGAATGATTAATTACATAAGAGGACATAACAGATCTATACAACAGTGCTCAACCTCTTAGAGAGTAGTGTCAGTGACTCAGTAGATAGCATGGTTATCACTGAAACTGGAAGATCAGATGATTATGGGTTCTGCCCCACACTAGGTACTTGATTAACACCCATAACTGACATTATACTGCAGTATGAGGGGGGTGCTGAAGTAAAAGAGCCAATGACACTTATCGATGAACAGTGGGGGAGCTTCCCCAGTGATGTGGCCAACTTTCCCAATAAAACAGGTCCCACCACCTGTGGTGCACCTGGCAAAAAACTATCACAGCTTAATGTGTCTTTCCCAGTCAAAAATTGCAAATAAATAAATAAATAAAACAAAATTACTGAAATCAGGTTTTGCTTGGGTATGGGATTTAGTTCAGTATCTGGCTTATAAAAAGCTAAATGAACTGATAGCTGTAGCTCCAAACCTACTGCAGTTAGCACAGGTGCCAGCAGCTACAGAATGCGGGTAGGGGGAGCTGTTCTACTGTAGCTGCATTATAAGAACTGGAAATTTGTGTAATTTTGCTCTAAAACTCTTATGAAATCAGAAACCTGATATGCTTAAATAGAAAAAATGATGTTTGGCTGGAGTTAGGACTTGTGATCAGTTCAAGCAATACCTCAGGCTGCTCACATATTAAAAACCCTTGCCCCATTGACCAACAGCAAAGATCTGGATAATGTTTCTCTGAGGTGCCAGAGATTTCTGTTATGCTTAATGAGGTGTAAAGCACATGCAAAATATGTGCCTGGGAAATTGCTCATTATTGCAGGCACTCTATCCAGACACCTGTTGCCAGGTGAGTTTACTTCAGAAAATGAAAAAGATGTTGAGGGACATGTCAGGGCTATTGTAGCTAATTACCCACTGTCCAACTGCAAACTAGATCAGCTGTGAGTGGGGTCAGAAACTGATGAACGTGTTGCACCTGGGTTATGCCCCCTATCTTCCTACATATACGTCACATATACCTCACACTGTATTCCTGGTCTATTATATTGTGATACTGTGATTTTGCACTAATATATTGATTTAGGCATCCATTATATAAGCGTGAGTGCCAGGAATGTGCTTTGCTGCTCATATATTGCCAATGTTTTCATCCTTATATAGGATTAGATCATGCATGATTATTATACCTCACTATAATGCATTATGTTTGTCTTTTACATATATTCCATATATAATCTACCTAATCACTGATAAGATGACTCTGAGGGATCATCAGTGATTACTCTATATGCTATGGCCCAGATATTCAAACTGCGCCCAAAAAGCGCGCAACAGCAGGAGCAAACGCAAGTCCATTGCACCCATGCGCAAGAGGCATGATATTCAAAAACTGTGCTGGCCAAGATGCGCCTACAGCCGATGACTGAATATCACACCACCTGTGCCATAGCGCAACTAGGGAGGTGAAGCTGAGCATATCTGATGCGCCATAGCGCAACAAGGGATGTTCAGCTGAGCAGTCCAGATGCCATAGCGCAACCAGGGATGCCCCCCAGCAGCAGGGCAGCAATGCAACAGCACAACCAGGGTTGCAGGGGCCCACCACCCATGCCACAGATGGGCAGAGGAACACACAGCAGAACAGACATCGTCCCCCCACACCACATGCACTGCACAACTGGGGAAGGGCTGGAATAACCACTGGCCCATGGAGACCAGCAACCACACAACAGCTGGGCCATGGTGCCCCATCACACCCCCTGGCAAGCTGTGACCGGCACACAAGGAGGGCCAACCACCTCATGCCACACCATCCCACCAATGTAGAGCACACCCTGCACCGTGACCCCTAGACACCCTGCCCAGGAGCAGCGATCACCAGTGCAGGATACCCCATGCATGCCACCACCTCCACTGTGACAATGCAACCCTGTGCACCACAGAACCATGCAAGGCAGCCCCACCATGAGCACCCATCAGCAGGTGGCAGCACACAGCGATGCAATGACTGCATACACAGTGCCACTGTGCACAGCCCCCCCGAGGTACAGCTGAGAGACCGTCCATGTGTCGGTACACGAGGTATCCCACATGTGACAGGGCATGCCCTGGACCCCACCACCAATGGTACAGCACCCTGCACACCCTCCCAAGGACACACCCCGACCCAGCACTGGCCACAACAGCCAGTGCAGACACCCACAGTGGTGCATGGAAGCATGCACCACACTGGATGCAACACAGTGCATGAACAAACACCCACCCATACCCAAGGGCACACCAACACAGAGACGCAGTAGCGGGGCAACCAAGCCCCCAGCGTTTGGCCATGGAAACCATGTACACAAGGCCAGCACTCCTCCTTGGCACAGGAGTGCCAGCTACCCTGTGCAGGCACTGTGGAGCTGTACGCCACCAGCATTTGCCCGGAGCACAAGTGACAGACAGTGGTGCACATCCCCTGCAACACACACAAGCCACAGCATGGAGGTGGGACAACAACAGCGGAGGCCGCAGTGCCACCCGAGGCAGACATGCACCACACCAGTGACAGGAGGCAACCCAGCATTGTGACAGGTACAGTGGCTGTCCTGCATGGACAGCCACCAATGACATGCCAGTGGACTGTGCAGGTCACAGACATGCAAGGGTGTCAGCTGCACAGGCCATGGATGGGCTGACAGGTGCACCATGGACACAGAGCATGCACCATGGACCACTGCACACAGTCATCCAGTGTGCAGGGAACAACTCACACACACCAAAGACAGTGACTGATAGCTACTCCCACACCATAGTCACTTCCCCCCGGCCACACACACATGCCCAGCTGCACCACCCTGACGCCATGCACACCACTGCAGCTGAGCACCTATAGCCCGCTGCAAATCAGACCACCACAGTAGTCATATCGAAAGAAATGTATTTAAAACATCAAACAAAACTATGTACAAATATTTACAAAAGTTTGGGGGGAGGGCCACAAACAAGGTGGGGGTGGGTAAGGGGGAGGGGTGAACAAATGGTAGAGGGAAGGAGGGGTGTGAGGGTGGGTCCAGGGGGGTAGGGGAAATCAAGGGCATTGTTAAGCTCAGTGAGAGCCCTGCTTCCCACTCTGGCTGCTCCTTCTGCCATGATGCCGCCTGACACCCAGCCTGTCTATCCTTTGCAGGATTTCCAGTGACACCCTGGCAACATGCAGTATCTCCCGCAGCACCTTCCTGATCACCTGCAGCTGCCGTCCACCTAGGACAAGGGAGCAGAGTCAATAGGTGTGAATGCACAGCCCCATACAGCCCACCCACTATGCATGGCATACAGCCGTGGTACATGCCTCTGTGATGGTGTGTGACCATCCACAGTGATCGCGTCTGCAAGACCTGCCTACCCAGGAGCACATGGCCATGCGGACCACTGCACACACCCACCGTCCAAGTCCTGCACAGCACCACTGTGGCTGTTTAGTGACATGGCTATGTGGTGTGAAGGCAGTGGCACAGCCATGTACCTGGTGCATGCATAGACCATCATTGATGCACTCCCAGACATGCAGTGCCACTGGACAATGCTGACTGTATCAAGTTGCATGCATGGCAGTGGTGTCAGTGGATGGTGGCCATGCCCCACTGCCCGCCGTGTTACACAGCATGCAATAGTAATCATGGTTGTAATGCACTCACCATCATCTGGATGGTCCCTCTGCCTCTGTGAACCTTCGCCCCTCCTGAAGTGACGGTCTTCCTGCTGGCGTCTCCTCTCTCTCGCCAGCCATCACTCATCTGGGCCTAAGGTGCAAACATGGAGAGAGGAACATCAGTACAATCCTGTACCAAAGTCGCCCTGCCCCCATGTGTGTGCAATCCCACAGCCCGACCCACCCACCCCACACCCTGATAACACCACCACAGTCAACACCAGATGGTCCCGCCCATGTTCCAGACACATGCAACTGTGATACCCATATGGAAGATAAAAGTGTATGGACGTTACACCTACCTGGCCATGGCACCGTGCCCCTCCTGGCACATGCCTGCAAGCGGGCAAGCAGGTCTGGGTCCCTCCACCTCAGGTCCCCATATCTGTGGCGGCACTGCTCTGCCATCTGCCCCATTCCTGTGGCATCCTCCAGGGCGTCGGCCACCTCCTGCCACACCTGACTCCTGGACTTGTCCAGGGGTGCCTCACCAAACAGTGGACCAACAAGTGGCTCTACAGTGGCAACCAAGTTTGCCATTTCTATCTGGCTCCACTGGGCAGCTCTCCTCCGTGCCATCTCTATTGCTCTGTAGGGTCAAAATGGTGCTCTGCAGCACGGTTCCACCATATGCAGATGCTGCACAGTACAGTGCTGCCATTCCCTATCATGCTGTCACCAAACAGCACGATAGTGGTGCATCCATGCCTGACGTATGGCGCTTAGGGGCCAAAGGTCGGGCACAGGGTCAACGGTCTCTGGCGCACAGACAGCCACAGAGTGATTGGAACCCAATGCGTGTAGCGTGATTGGGTGCCTGTGTGCCACCTCTAGTAGTGGCCTACAGCGCTGTTGCCCCAGTGCACCTACGACACCCCAGTGCCACAGCACCATATAGGTGAACAGCACTGTAGCGCCACTGGCACAATGGTGGCCATGCCCTGCATTGCCTCCCACGCACAGCACGTCAGCAGTGCGGCAGGCACCTGTGTCATCAACCCGGGCATGCGCAGTTAGGTGTGTACTGCGCCTGTAACAGAACTGCGCTCTTGGCTCAGCACGTTCAACACAATTGCGCAAAGCGCAAAAGTGCGATATTCAGCCATCATATGCAAATCAGCTAATCAGCCATTCAATGGCGCAGTCACTGCAATTTTCATCCACTTAAAGTTGTGCCTCACCTCATTTGCATGGGTTGCGTTATAAAAGTGTGACATTGGGCTGCACTGGCCATAGTCAGTTACTGCAGTCTATTGGTGAGCTACATGCTGTTTGGGAGTGTGGACTGTGGATTTTGGGACATGCATGGGACTGCACAGTCACAGATAACACCTGTCATTCTCACAGGCTGAATCATGACTGAGCAAGTTGTGGGAGAAGAGGAACAGAGTTGTGGGAGGAGGAAGAGGCCAAATTTCACAAAGGCCAAGACGGATGCCCTGTTTGAGGCCTACCTGGACCAGGAGCCACTTCTCAGCTGATGCCAGGGAACACCACAGGCCCGTGCTGCTGCATGGGAGGAAGTGACACGTGCTGTGAACCTGCATTGCAGCCACCAGCGCTCTGTGCAGGAATGCAAGAAGAAGATGGGCACAGACAGGAGGAGGATTAAGGAGAAGGTGGCTGCCATCAGGGCAGCATGATCTGCAAAAGACGGGGGACAGCAGGAGGTGCTAAGCCTGACCCCACAGGAGGAGAGGGATGCTGGCAGCATTGTGCCATTGAGGGTGTTCCAGGTGGTGGATTCCAGATGGGTGGTAGCCCGTCACTGCATGGTAGGTCATGGTCTGTCTATTGGGGGGGGCAGGGTAGGTCACATGCAGTAATGCAACTTTGTTTTCCCTTACAGCTCCTGAGCATTTGCATGGGTCAGCGGTTGTGGGCCTCTCCACTGAGGTCAGTCAGATGGCGATGGAGGAGGACCCATCCACCTCCACAGGAATACGTAGCTCAGTGCAACAGTGGGCCCACCAGGATGTCCAGACTGATGTTGTTGGAACAGCTGTGGAGGAGGCCCTGCCCGTATCCCAGCATGCCGGCATCCATGGATGCCAGCATGCTGTGACTTGGGCTGGTGCCGGATCCGTCACCGATGATGATGTCACTAACATCATGGGCAGTGACACGCATGTGCCACAGGATGGCCACACAGCAGGTAACATCACGGCCATGGCTGTGGGTGGTGCCACCGTGGAGGCCTGTGTGTCATCACAGTCCCAGCCTGTGCCTGTCAGCACCGGTGGGGCAGCACTAGTGTGTGTGCAGGACAGTGGGACTGTTGTGGCCACTGCAGCAGCACCAGTGAGCCCTGGGGAGTGGCAGCCAGAGGAACAGCATCAGCAGTCGGCCAATGGGCTTGGGGGTACAGTGCTGAGGGCAGCATCAGTGCACCGTCAGTGGTCATGCCTAGGCCTGGTCCTGGTGTGCAGTGCCCACCCTCAAGGGGTGCTGAGAATCAGGGCCACGCACACCCAGAGGGACAGAATGCCGATCAGGCAGATGACCTCTTGGATGAGCACACCCGCATTCTGCAAGCATCAGTCATTCAGCAGATGCGGTTTGTGACAGCAGTGGATGCACTGAGTGCGACTCTGGAGCGGGCAGAGGAGCATCACAGCAGAGAAACCGCTCTGCTCCTGGCAGGGATGGACCAGATTTGGGAGGATGTGACCGCTGCCATTGACAGGCTGACACATACAGTCACAGCTGCCATGGCCACAGGGGGCACACAGTTATTTGCCCATGTGGCGCAGACACCGCACAGTGCAATGTTCACCCCCCATTCCCGGCATCGTGCGACACCCTCCTTGTTGACACCGGGTTCAGCTGTGGGCATCCCGAGCACACCTGGCACAGGCATGTTTGGTGTGCTGCAGACCCCTGCACGAGCACGGTCGTGTTCACGCAGTGGAACCCTTGGGGGACCATCAGTGCCACCCCATGAGGCCAGTGGTCAGCCTGTCAGTGCTGGCAGGGCCACCCATGCATCTGTGGTGGTTGGGGCACTGTGGCGCATGACTGACCTGTCTCCCAACATGGCTACTGTCTGATGCTGCCCTGTGTGCATTGTGTCATTCAGCGGGCAATGCATGGGTGGGTACCTGGCCCTGCATGTAGACACACAGTCCATCTGCACACCCTCCTGACTGCAGTCCGCAGTTGCTTGTGCATGCTGATGCCTGCATTGCACTGTACACCAGTGTGCAATGGTGCCCAGCATCTGACACACGCATAATGACAGGCAGTGGGCATGGTGGTCTGTGGACATGTGTGTGGCTAGGGGTGGCATTCTGGGTCAGTGTGTCTCCTACCCTTTGTGCTTGTCTGGTATGTTGTGTGTGTGTGTCTGTCTGTCTGTCTGCGTGCCATGTTAGACCTTACCCATCCCTGGTGGTGTGTGTGGTTCCATGCCCGGCCACTTCCCTTGACAGCATGTACCCCTGGTGTGTGTCCATGCATGTTTGTGGGTTGTGCCTTAGCCACTGGTGGTTGCACATGGCCCCGTGACTTACCTTGGTTGGCTGAAGTGCTCCTCCATGATGATGTCCCTGTGCAGCCATGTCAGCCGGCGCAGTTGGGGGTCCCATCGCCCAAGAGGGGGGCTGCCCATCACCATTGTCACCGGCGTCCTCATCGTCCCCATCGCTGTCCCCCTCTTCGACCTGTAGAGCTATCCCACATTCGTTGGCCATGTTGTGCAGGCTGCAACGGTCAGGAATAGCCAGCAGGCCTTTGAGGTGCTGTACTGTAGGACACGGCCGGAGGTGTCCAGGCAACAGAAACGTGCCTTCAGCATCCCGAACACCCGCTCAATGACATTACGTGTGGTAGCATGTCCCTCATTGTAGCATTGCTGTGATGGGGTCGCGGGCCGCCGGTATGGTGTGAGCAGCCATGGACGGAGTGGGTATCCACTATCACCTGTGTGTAGAGGGTGGAGGTTAGTTTGATGATCAACATCGCCCTGCCCCTGGGCCATGTAGGCCACTTCCCATGTCACCTCTGACCATGCCCCTCCCAAGCCCTATGTTTGTCCATGTGGTTTGCATAGTCACCCACTAGGTGGCCAGTGGGGATGTTCCCACTCTCAAATCTGTGGCACAGTGCCAACTGGTGCCAGATGAAGCATGTGTGCTCCCCCAGGGTGAGTGGCACAGACATTTTATTATGCACCCCTGGCATCGCACACCTGGCAGTTGATGCTAGCATAGCCCTTGCAATTCATGTCGGCCCCTCAGGCCAGGTGGTGTCGCGGATGGCCACATGGGTGCAGTCTATTACCCCTAGCATGCCAGGCATATGTGCTACCCTGTGGAACTCCTGTATGTTTGCTGTGCGCTATGCCGGTGTGCTGGGGAAATGGATGTACTCCGCAGCATGTGGCAGCAGTGCGCTGAGGAATTAGGTGAGGTGGCACGATGCAGCCGACTGGATGGGTTATGCCTGTGGTGTCCCCTGTTGGTCTCTGGAAGGTACCTGTGGTGAGCAAACACATGCAAGCTGTCACTTTAGTCTCCACTGACAGAGCATGGCTCCGTCATGTGGATGCCTGCATCACATCACTGCACAGCTCACAGAGCCACCTCAGAATTGCCCGATTCAGGCAGTACCAGTCCACGATCTCCGTATAACTATACAGCTCGAAGCTGATGTAGGCTCAGTGCTGCCTGTCAGTATACTACCGATGGCCAGACCTTCCACGGGCCATGCCCTGCTGCCTGGGCCTTCACCCCTCATTACGTTTCTCCATCTGGATGGTGACACTAGCCATGTCCTGGCTTGTGTTCACCTCTCTGCAGCTGTTTCTTTTCCCGCTGTCCCAGCTGCTACTTCCCCTGCACCGGGAACACCTGACTGTGCTGGACTCACTGCTGTGTGGCACTTCCCCCTTCTGCACTGTGGCTCCCCACATCTTCCCCTGAGCCTATGGGTTCCAGGTGCCCTTTCACTGTCCTGCCCTGTGTGTGTGTGTGTGTGTGTTGCCTGTGTGGCTGGCTATAGTTCAGCAACTT
Organism: Neoceratodus forsteri; assembly: GCA_016271365.2. Classification (NCBI taxonomy): domain Eukaryota; kingdom Metazoa; phylum Chordata; order Ceratodontiformes; family Ceratodontidae; genus Neoceratodus; species Neoceratodus forsteri. The sequence continues at coordinate 752,010,591 of CM028133.1, read as the reverse complement.
GTGGCTCCCCTGTAGTGTTGTTGCACTTCTCCCTTACTACTTTTTATTTTGGCTCATTTCCGCTATGGCGCAACTTCCGCTTGCTCCCCTATTGCGCATGGTGCATGTTGTTGGACATCGCACTGTGCCATTTATGCATGGTTTCTCCCCCTTCAGTTGCACATCCATTCATTATCATTGCACTGTTGCTCAGCGTGATTTGGGGGGTGCAACTGCCTCCCACTGAATATCGCAGAATGGCGCATTTTTGGACCCGGGCCTATAAATATATATATATTCTCATATAATCATATGTAGTTGTTGCCAGTCAGCACTTCTCTTTGTCTAAGCAAGCTGACACAGAGAGAAAACCTTTGTTATGTCTTATACACAGGCAAGAAATGCCATGCGTAGTTTGAACCCATCAGCATTTCTTTTGTCCAAGCTATAGTGCAAACGGAAGCATGCTATTTGTCTCATCTGATACTTATTAGTAATTCTGTCTCCTAAGTCATTATCCAATACATAATGTTTCTCATATCCGTAACTATGAGATAATCTATGTTGCTATACTGTTATCTGTAGTATAAACCTTCTGCAGCCTAGTTTCAAGGAGAGGAGAGAGAACGAGTTTTTGGAGAACCTGAGATCCTACAATTCTGGAGATTATGTACATTCTTCAGGAAAGTGGTGAGAAACCCATCTCCTTTGTGATTTTCTTTGTCACATGCTTGGCGTAAGTAGTATAATAAACATTTATTAGTACTCATGCTTGTTTACGAATGTTTCTTGGCAGACTCTGAAGACATAAAAATCTGTATTATTAGTATTATTATTATTTACCCTACACACTAAGAGTGTTTAGGCAACATAAAATGGCAACTGTGAACGGAGTCTGGGTGTTTGCCAAGGTTACATTTTAATTTCCTCTGTAAATTAAAACACTGGGTGAGAAATCTTCAGTAACAAGCAGCTGAGAGTGTCTTCCATTTAACTTTTCGATCTGTTGTGTGTACCACAGAGCAAACAAAACAACCTCTTTGCAGATATTCAATCTCTGTGTAATAAGTTGTTTCATTATTTTTTTTTCCTCTTCTTTCTCTGTGTGAACATGCAGCTGTAAAGGGATCTGAACAGACAGATAGACTGCTTTCAATTGTGGTTTCAAATCCTAATGGGTCTATGCTCATGTAGGAGTCCACATACACTAAATGCTGTTTGTGTCATGTCATGAACTTCGGTTGCAAACAAAGTTTTTTGATCCACAGACAGCTAAGGGTTTCTTATCTTAAAGGACATGTCTAAAAATATCAGTACTGAGCTGAGGCTGGATGCCTTAATATACCATACTACTTACGGTGGTTTAGAAGATTTTGCCAATTTGGCAAAAACCAGAAACAGTCCCATGAGGGTGGTTTCTGAATACTATGGTACATTGAAACATGGTACCAAAAGAGTTGATTCTAAAGGATCATTAATTGCAACATTGTTTAAATGCTTTGATGCTGTTATAAATAAACTATCTGTTTTGGAATCTGAGTATGCTGCTTGCAAGCAGGAAATTAGTCTGAAAAAGGCTTCTCATAAAGAAAGGATAGATGGACTGCAGTCTCAGATGCAGTCCCTCTGTCAAGAAAATGAGTTTCTCTTTAATGAGAGAAGCAGCCAAGACCTGCATGCCTTAACAGATAATGCTGAAAAGGCAAAAAATTATTAGGAAAAAAAGTTTTTCAAACAAATGGTGTTCTGGCTAATAACACTGATTACTTACATTTTGAAAACAAGGAACTTAGGGATGATAAGTCTGAAGCAATTACTGAAAGAGTTAATGTGCTGGTATTCAACACCAGACCATGACTGAACAGCATGAATTATTATGTTTTCAGTACAGCAGACTTGATATAAATGATTTGAATCTAAACTGTGACGCAGCTTCTGTTGATAAAAGGCAAGTTTTACAAGATAAAAATGTCTTGCAGTCTGAAACAAAAACTTTACAGCGTGCTAGCTCCTGTATCTGACCAGTTAGAATGTAGGAGTAAAAAGTCAGATATGGCAAACTTGAACCATCAGCCAGAGGTATTGACAGGACATACTACCTTAATGCCCATAGACCTTACCTCTTCTGATGTTGAAGAGTTTGATTTTGAACACTCACAGTATGCTGAGTGGTGGACTAGAACAAAGACTAGCCACTTGTTTGTCTGTGATTCACAAAATGGAGAATTGTTAGAGTTTCAAAATGGTGAACACACATGTCATCAGGTTGTATCCCCATACCATCCCCAAGATAGCCAGTCTTGGTCATGTGATGATGGTCATAACACAGTAACCCGAGATACCCATGAGGTAATCCAAAATTGCCGACCACCACATCACAGTGGTTGGATCATGCAGTCCTAGGGATCTGTGGTTGCTGTCATAACCAAACAAAACATACCAGAGGTCTTTGATATGATTAATAATGTTATCAGTAAGACTAGTGTTTCTGAGGGACAGAAGATTCTCATTAAAAATGATGTTGACGGTACTTTTGAATGAAGCTGGTACACAATCTGTCATGAAGTCAGTGTCTGATGCTGTGGAAGAAGCAGCTGCTGTTAACAATGTTTACTATACTAGAGTGTCCTTGGTTAAGAAACACATTGCATATAATTACATGAAATGTGATTCTTCCCTATGCAATTTAGCATCAGCTTTTCCTGAGAAGACTGAATGTACTGTTTTCCTAACACTGACAGCACTGAACATATGCAGTGCATTAATAACTTAAGCCATAACATTAAAAACAATGTGGCTACCATCCAACACCCTTCCGGTGGGGAAACCCACTTTACATTTGATGGGGAAGGGGACAACCCTGATTCTGAAAGCCCCATGGCGGTGATATTTTCAACATCACAGGCCACATTGGAGGGAAGGGTTACAGGTTTGATTTCTGAACCTGGGCTGACATCTGTTTCAGTACTACTTTCTCCAGCCCTAATGGCTACTGAACCACAATACATAGCTGGACAACTATGTGTAACTTGCACACCACTTTTCTGCAATGTGCAGGCACCTCTGATAGTGCCAGCACTACCAGCACATGATGCAAAACCCCCTCCAACAGTGACACTTGGATCATCCCATACTGTGGCTACAATAGCAGGCACAAGCCAGGAATGATCTGGGTTATTCCCAGCACATACAATGACAGGCAATTCTGATAAGAAGGTGCAAGGTACCCTAATACTGATATCACTGTCTTTTCTTCTGGGATCACTAACCATGGTCCCAGCATTGGCTAATCCTAACACAGTTTTAGGATATTGAAACTGCTACATCAGATATAGCAATCTGAGCTGTTTTAGCCCCAAAATACAATGGACACATCAGACCCATTGCTTATGCATCCCAAGTAATTGCCCCAGTGGAGCTAAAATAGAACCTTTGTAAAAGGAATCTTTTGGCTACATACTGGACAGTGAGATACTTTGTGTACATCATTGGATATGCACCCACTGTGCTGCATTCCAATCATTTGCCAGCTAACTTTCTGTTGTCAGACAGAGTAAAAAAAAGACTCTACGTCCAATGCCAGACTTACACACTGGTCTCTCATTTTACAGGATCATGACATCACTGTCCTTCCTATCAAAACTTCATCCTTGTTGGCCCATGGCCTACAATTTAAAGGTGAGACCCCATGATTGTTCACTCCAACCCCCTGACCTACCTGTCCCAGGGCCCTTTCTGACAGAACCTCAGAAAGTGTTAAAAGACACCACTGTGTGTCATGTTTTGACTGATGATTCAGCTACACATACCAACAAGGGTCAGAGAGCAGGGTTTGAAATTATTTTACATTCTGATGATTACAGAGTGTGCGTGGCTAGTAATTGCATCACTGTATATGTACGATTCACAGGCATTTTTAAAACACTCCTGGCAAATAAAATGAAAAGCAGGGAAGTGAGGAGTCTCCTTATTACCACAAATATTTGTGGATAGTTTAGAGAGCTGGAAAGTCCTTGAGGAAAACACAGCTTGTGTTAAGAGAGGAATAAGGAGATTTTTCCTTATGTAACATTATACCAGCACTCCACAAGAGGGTTAAGTTCTGCACACTTTAAGAAATGGCCTTGATCTAATTACAAAAACTGTAGAAACTGTTTTTTTTTTTTATTACAGTTTCTAGTTGGGTCTGTTTCTCTCTGAACTGAATTTCTTTGGAAGAAAACAAACTTCTGTTTCAATACTCCTAATATTACCTCTGTGAAATACAAAGACTTGTTTGTGTACAACCCTAACCTAACCAGTTTAAATAGAAATTGTACATTCATAAGGTTCGAGCATATTCTAAGATGTGAACCTTGTGCTTCAAAAGAAGGACCCTCATTTGAGGGCAGTGTATAGGTTCCTTAATAAAGGGACTGGGGAATAACTTCCAAAAATAGCTGTTATAAAAAGTGAAAATGACATTCACATATCCAGGGATGGCCTACTCATTTGGAACATCACTGCTGTAACACTCATGAAATGTTATGGGTAATTCCTGATCACCTGAGAGTAGATTTTATCTGCTGTACCAAGTACATGAGATTCCAGCTGGTGGACACCAGTGAGTCAATAAAACACTAGACAGACTGAACTCCTCTGTATTGTGACCATACATGAGAAATGATGTAGAACACTGAATCAGTAACTGTTTGATCTGTGCACAAAACAATCCTATACCAGCAAGGAAAAATACATTTTTACCCCAGAGGCAATCAGGCCCTATGCCAACCATCAAGAACAACTAGATTGCACTAGTGATTACCAACCTAATGGAGCAACACAGCCAAAGTGACTGCAAATATCTTTTGTAAACCAGCTATTTACCAGGTAGGGTTTACCTGTAAAGGTAAATTCTGATTACAAGGATTCGACTTTATAGCCAAAGTAATGCAGGAAATTCTGGATTTGTTATGGGTAAAACAAAAGTTTCACATCCCTTACCACCCACAGTTATCAAGACAGGTGGAATGGGCTAACAGGGAGATCAAAGTTATGTTAATCCAAACTTGTTCAGGAAAACCCAAAAGGACTGGGATTCTTTATTGCCATACTCCTTATGGCAATAAGAGCAACACCCTCTGTAGATACATCATGACCGGACGGTCCATGAGACTCCCAGAACATTTACTTCTGGACCTGTGTACTGCCTCAGTTGATGGGGCATCAGTAGTAGATAAATATGTTAAGTCAAACAAGACATCCAAAAGGTACACTTGTTTGCTTCACAATGTATGGGCAATGCCCAACAACAGGCCCTATCCCATTGTAAACAAACTCAATCCAGTAGTCTACCAGGTTAAACTGTCTCACAATAACAGTCATTGATAAATGGCTACAAATGAACCTGTTTAAAGAGATTAAACTACTTTTCCATATCCCAATGGGCAGAATAGTACTAACTAACTATGTTTTTCTTTTCTCTTTCCTTTTAGGTTCCAGAGAGAGAGAGAGAGAGAGAGAGAGATGTTTGCTTTTATGCTTAGTATTCTGTTTAAAAGTGTGGGTCTTCTTACAAGTCTAAACTGCACATTGTATTGCAGATAAGAACTAGTGACCTAAACCTAAAAAGCTTATTGAGGCAGAGTACCACACAAGCCCACATAATCTAATTGTATCCTATGGAATTCACACTAAAGTCCTAAAAGACACGTTCATCATCCAGAAGGGTAGTGAGGCCCTACTGAATGTTATGATCATTGCTTCAGATCAATTCTAGCTACTAGACTTGTTCTGGATCCCTGTTTACATTTTATTGATAATCAGGAATTTTGCATCCAAATTTATATGGTAATAAAAGCCATTTAGACCAAAAATTTACCCTATGATACCCCCAAAATTGTAACATCTAACACTGGGTGTCCAGAACAGAGCCCTGACCTACCCAGTGGTCTAATAGCCACTTCTCAGCCAGGTACCATAGTTAATACACTGTTCATGCACACCCAGTGATTTTAAATCTCACCTTTTAAACTTGAAATGAATTGTTTTATGTTTCACAACAAACATTTCCAAACATTTTTTTTAAATAATGATGTGACTGGATACCCTGTCAGCATACCAGGTACTCATTAATGACCCCCTACACAGGGACTGATAGCAATACACACAAACACACACACACATACACACACAAGATTTTCACATCCTGACAGCTAGAGATACATCTAATAACTGTAAACCTACCCAAATGCACTAGGCATTTTGTTTTGGTTTTTCTTATTTAAAAAAAAAAACAACAACTCAGGTTTAGAATCATGCCTGTTTGGCTCTGTTATATCTATTTGAAATAGGGATGATATAGCCTTTATTCAAGCACATATGTTAAAAGTCCATGATAGTATGAAATATAATATCATTCTCCCCCCCCACATTGCATGGTATACATGATTTTGCTCATAAAGAGTGATTTACATTTACAATATTAAGGATATTGTGAAGGGGTTTTACCTGACAAATGTTAGTGAATTATTTTCTGCTCACAGTAAGGAAGCAGATGAGCATCACATAGCTAGAAAGTCCTTTGCACTGTCTACAACTATTATGTTCTTACAACCCTTTGGTTATCTCTTCCGGGATCTGGGATTAGGACATATCCTTGATCTCATACATGATAGATGCATGGGTAAGTTGCATTGCCACATTTTGCACTTCTATTGCATGTGTTAACAACTGTTTATTTGAATCTAGCACTATTGCCTTGTCAATGGTAAGGAACCTTTGATATGTCACCACACACACCAGTATTGCTACATGTTTTGAAACTTATTCCTGCACAATCCAGGAAGCCATGTTTGTGACTCTCACAGTGTCATTGCCACATTTTCATCTGGCAACATCCATCTTTGATCGTCTGGCAACTGTCCATACTGTTGGTAATCCTGATGGGACCTTTTATCATGAAAAGGTTAAAACTACCTCCTTTCCTTGTTTACCATGAGGTCTTGGAATTGTGACTGACTCTGAACATTGATTGTCGTACTTGAAAGAAACATTACCTTTTATGCAGATGTGACATCTTCCAACTTGTCTTACCAACTTGTGAGTACTGGCCTAATAACTGAAATTAGGCTTCCACTTGTGAACTTTCAAATAAACTGTATTCTGTCCAGCCAATTAAGATTCTACAATCAAGCTCATTGTTATGCATACTATGAAGCAAGTCTGGTGTGGGGGCAATCTCCCTAACTTCAGCAAGAAGACTCTTCTTCATTTGATCTATAGTCAAGAAATCCATTTTCTTCACTGCTTGTTTTTTTCAAGCCTGGCTGGCACCTCATACAGACTGAGTACTGTCATAAGCTTCTACACTTTGTGCAGCTATGTGATCATCTTCCACTGAACACTGTTGCTATTCCATTGTAACTCAATGTGCAATCTAATGCACCCCCTGCTGAGGCCTCTAAAATACTGCTGCCTCCTGAACATTTGGCTATCCCTTTGGAAAATCTAAAAGCATTGAATTTGAACTATGAATCTTCATCTAACACTTGAAGAAACCCTGGATGTACCCCTGGAACTGTTCATAGTTTATTTCATGTCCTGTTCAACTTACCAACTGAAAAATGGCATCCTCCAGGGTGGTATATTCTGCTGATGTGGAACATTGTGTGGTGACCAACTATACATTCTTCTGATATGGACTATGGGTTATGCAAAGTGAACTTTTCTAACTTCTATTTTTACTCCCTAAACAGGTAATAGGTTATACGGTAACACACCTGTTCCCATCCTGGAACCAGATACTATTAAGTCTAGTCCTAACTATCTCGATGTTCTATCTCAATTTTTACTTATTTTCAATATCCATATAGGCAACTTAAGTTTGTCTCTTCAATTTCTTCCCAAAAGGACAGATACAAACCTGAGACATATACAGCATCAGTAATTACTAATTGTTTTGATATTGGAAGACCTCATTGTGAAGCTTTATTCCAAATGTTTATAGTAATACAAGCTTTACTAACATTTTCCCTTATAATTACATTTTGTTGTTTAAGGAAAACCCTGAAACACCACCATGGGCAGTTTAAATTCCTCTATCCGGCTCATGCCTTGGGCCTGTAGATGAATGGTACCTAACTGTCATCTTTTTGTTGCGTTGCCACTTTTGCAATTAGGGCAAAAAAGAGGGGACTGTTGCATTTGGGTTATGCCCCCTATCGTCCTACATGCACCTCACATATACCTCACACTGTATCCCTGGTCTATTATACTGTGATACTGATATTTTGCATTAATATACAGATTTAGTCATCCATCATATAAGCATGAGTGCCAAGAATGTGCTTTGCTGCTCATAAATGTCAATGTTTACATCTTTATATAGGATTAGATTATGCATGACTATTATGCCCAACTATAATGCATTATGTTGTCATTTACATATATTCATATATAATCAACCTAATCACTGATAAGATGACTCTGAGGGATCATCAGTGATTACTTTATATACTATATATATATTCTCATATAATCATATGTAGTTTTGGCCAGTCAGCACTTCTCTTTGTTTAAGCAAGCTGACACAGAGAGAAAACCTTTGTTATGTCTTATACACAGGCAAGAAATGTCACATGTAGTTTGAACCCATCACTATTTCTTTTGTCCAAACTATAGTGCAAATGAAAGCATATTATTTGTCTCACATGATACTCATTAGTAATTCTGTCTCTTAAGTCATTATCCAATATGTAATGTTTCTCATATATTTAGCTATAAGGTAATCTATGTTGCTATACTGTTATCAGTAGTATATAGCATTCTGCAACCTAGTTCCAAGGAGTGGAGAGAGACTGAAATCTTGGAGAAGCTGAGATCCTACAGTTCTGGAGATTATGTACATTCTTCAGGAGAATGATGAGAAACCCATCTCCCTTGTGATTTTCTTTGTCACGTGCTTGGCGTAAGTAGTATAATAAACATTTATTAGTACTCTTGCTTGTTCACAAATGTTTCTTGGCAGACTCCAAAGACATAAGAATCTGTATTATTAGTATTATTATTTACCCTATACACTAAGAGTGTTTAGGCAACAAACTCCTACTACACTCCATCTCACCTCTCAAGTTTTCCCTTTCATCTCCCATCACACTCCCTGACAATGTCAAATTTCTTGACAGCATTACTCTTTCCCCCAGGGCACCTCCCTAATCCTCAAAACCTACTGCACTTTTTACTGTACCCTGAATGTAAAATTTAATCTGACTAAAATTTTTTGCTGTGACCTGAATGTTAACACTTTTCACTTGATTGTAACTTTTATTTCAGATTGTAACCCCAACTCCACTTGCTACGTATTTAGTTCTCTGTTGTGTTTGTCTTCATTCTGAAGTGAAACCTCTGTAAAAGAGTCATTGACTCAAAGCTACTGTAATCTGAGATATGAATAAATAAAAATAAATAGAAGATTCCACCTTGACCTTTAAAACACACATTGACAAAACAATCTTAAACGTTCTGTTAATGCCTGGGTAGCTTAAAACCTGCAAGGCATTGTTTGTCAAGCTTGGACCGTAAACATATTATTAGGCAAGCCATTTTCCTTTGTAGCTTATCAAAACTGTGCCATTCAAAAGAGTATGGACAAAAAATTGCTCCATCATGTTTGTACATTTCCTTGATGTGATTTTTAATAGTGTATATTTTACATGGACATACGTCTTTCTGTCATGTTATTGATGGTGCTGTTACTGACCACACTGTCTTTGTTAGCGTAGTCTTGACTAGGAACCATCTTAGAATATGGTGATACTATTTATCGTCACAGTCCCACTTCACATCTTCTCCCTTTAAATACTATTTATTTTCCGTTACTTTGAATTTTCCTAAAACCAAAATGGGATTAGAATCATTGCACTTTATTGCACCAGCTAAGCTGGTTGTCACCTTCCAGATGCATACTTTCTGCTGGTTGTCCCTTGTCTATAAAACTGCAAACAATCAGACCCCTACTTATTTATCTGATAGGCTAATTGTTCTTGCCAACAAATACTGTGTCAGAGATGTGCCTCTGCATGCCTTTTCCTAGCCCAAGATTCATCCACACTTTGGCAAAAAATGTTTTTCATATGTAGCCCCATTTTCTTGGAATAATTTGCCTCCTCATCTTAAGATTTCTCTCATCCTTGGTATTTTCAAACATTGTTTGAAATGGTTGCTGCCACAGGTACAACCCATTTGTAATTCTTATTAGTCGATTTTGTGTATTATATTAGTTTTTGCTGTCTTGTTATAATTATGACTTGGGACATTCTGTAAATGAGACTTGTTTCTCATTGAACTCATCCTGCATTTTATGCAACTTTTAAATAAAAAAATAAAACAGTGTGTCCTTAGAGGCCATGCAGATTTCTTTGAAGAGGAGGGACATAAATACTGTATCTTGTCCTCTCTGGTTAATTGTCAAGATTTGTGAAGATCATTCTCATGGAAGATATCACTAGTAAACAGGTTGTGACAACATTATAAATAGTTTGAAAAGGAAGAAGAGGGTGGAGCAGAAGGGGGAGAGGAAGGGGAGGGCAATGGATAACAGGGAATGGGGAGAGAGTTTGGAAGGGGGACTGGGGAGGCGGGTGGGGAGGAAAGGAAGCAGGGTTTATAGGAGGTGAGAAGTGGGAAGAGAAGGAGGTAAGCAGGGGGTCGGTAGAGGTGCCTTGGTGATAAAGCACAGGGCATGGTGGAACAACTCGTCAAGTTTGTGTAGAGTGGTTGCTGAGGTGCAATTAAATATTATGTCACCATAATCAAGAAGCAGGAGGAACATGGCCTGAACTAGTCTAAGTCTGAACTCAGGTGGAAAGAGCACCCTGTTTCTAAAGAAGAATCTGAGTCTAGCTTTAAGTTTACTGGTGAGGCTGTCGATATGGGCATTGAAAGACAGCTTACTATCAAGCCATATGCCTAGGTATTTAAATTTTTCTACCACTTCAAGTGTTTCACCTAGGGATGTCACAATAGATACTTTGGTAGGCTTAGTGTAGAAGGAGGGGGTTGCTGTTATGAGTGAAGAACATTACTTTTGTTTTTTTTTGCATTTAGTAAAAGTTTGGAGTTACTTAGATTATGTTCAAGCTGCAAGAAATCAGATTGCAGCTCATCGCAGACTTTGGTTAGTGTTGGTTTGGAAAAATGCAGCTTATACTTAGTGATGTTGGAGTCCAGGGTATTAATATAGATCAAGAAAAATATAGGGCCTAGTATGGACCCTTATGGGACACCTCTTGTGATGGGGAGGGAGTCTGATAATAGGCCATCAGTTATAATTTTCTGGAATCTACAGTACCTGTGAGGTAGATGGAGAACCACTGAACTGCAGTAACAGTAGCACCTAGATTTGTAAGGCCAAGAAGAGTGAGGTTATGGTCAACAGTATCGAACGCCTTGCTCAGGTCTAAGAAAACAGCACCTGTTGCTTGTTTAAATCACGAGCAGTGAAAGCCCCCTCAGGTCTAAGAAAACAGCACCTGTTACTTGTTTAGAATCATGAGCAGTGAACCTGTCATTGGTAACATTTGCTAGAGCCAAAATGGTGTTATGGTTTTGTCTAAAGCCAGACTGAGTTCGGTTGAGAAGAGAGTGTTTTTCAAGGTGGTCTTTTAGTTGACTACAGAATAGTTTTTTGAGGATCTTGGACAGTACTGGAGGGATGGAGATGAGCCTGTAATTGTTCAGATCATAGGGGTCACCAGATTTGAAGAGGGGTAGAATGTGAGCAGATTTCCAGCAGGAAGGGACTGTGGTGGTGGAAATAGATAGGATGACGATGTGAAGGATGGGAGTGGTAAGATAGTAGCAGCCTAGTTTGAGCAAAAAAGGTTCAATCCCATCTGCTTCATCACCCTTTTTGGTATGTATTTTGCTAAGATGGTCTTCCACTTCCTTGTGTGACATGGGGTGAAACTGGAGGGGGTATGGGGTGAGGATACAAGGGGTGTGTTAGTGTCCGGAGGAGGGAAGGATAACCCTGTGAAGGGAAAGGAATCAAATGCCAGCCTGGTGGTGGTAAAATGGGAGTTTAATTTTTCTACAATAAGGCTGCGGACTTCAATTTTGACTCCAGTGACACGGAGATTGGCTGGGACAGAAGCGGCAGCTTCACATTCTTCTACCAATTTTATAGTCTGCCAGATCTTGGCTGAGTTCCCTTTCACTTGTTTGAAGGTTTCAATGTAATAATTAGATTTGACAGAGTGTATTAAGTTGACACATGAATTCCAGGCAGTTTTAAAAGTTTGCCAGTTGTCCTGGCAGTTAGTTCACCTTGCATGGGCCCAGAGTTTATCCCAGTTGGTTAGAGCAGTTTTAAGGCCTAGCGTGAACCATGGGTGGGAAAACCTGTGGACTCTGGTTCTAATGAAAGGGGTGTGCTTATTTGCTAACAGTGATAAGTTATCATTAAGGATAGTGACAGCCTTATTCACTGTTTTGGCTAAATAGAGGTTTAGCCAATTTATGTGGCTGAGGTCGGAGAGATAATTATCAGCTTTGAATTTCTGGAAGCCACATTTAGTAATAAATTTGGATGAGGAGGGACTTTTTTCTTGGGATCTGGTGCACACTACAACGCTGTGGTCGCTCAAATCATTATGGAATATGGCGGTGCGCAGGATTTTGTGAGGACTGTTTGAAATTATGACATCCAGAGTAGAGCTGTTCTCTCAAATCATGTACTCTTTTATAGCTTATTCTATGTAGTTCTACAATAGAACTTCTTACTGAAAAATCACAGTGGAGGTCATGCTAGTTTTGTAAAATGATATACAGTTCCTGACTAAATGTATCCCCTTTGTATAATACATGTGATAATAAAATTGAATATCCTCTCAATGTTTTCAGAGCTTCTTTTTGAGTATTAACAAATCATTTTATTTTCTCCAGTTTGTACTTAGCTTCACAAGTCCATGGGTACAATGGCTGGTTTGGAGTAGCAATTCTTAGTCACAGAATGCATTCTGGCTAATTACTGTAACTCTCTTGGGTCTAACTCATATTACTGATACCTGTCAAGAGGAATTCTAGGATGTCACCACAGCACCTTTGTTTACAACAGGGGGTGGGTGTGGGAGATTGCAGGATTAACCATATAAAGTTCAATTTTTATGCAGCTAAATGGATATTAGGGCTGTGCATGGTCTGAATAGTATTTCCTGAATACCAAAAATAGTAGGCTTGCCAAATATTTGTATGGACATTCCGAATAGTTCACTATTTGGCTACTATTCGGGACGTACTATTCGGTGGGTGAGATTTTAAAATCTCACAGAGCTTCGCTGGCCAATAAGAGGGTGTTTTTGGAGCTAAGAGCTCAGACCATGTGATTGTCTCACTCTGAGTGTGTAGATGAGAAGAGACAGTTGTTTCTCAGAGAGCTAGCTCTGTTTAGTTTACCACTTGTAACTTTTATAACTGTTAAAAAAATGTTTTGTGTGTGATCCAATTTTTACATCTGATCACCTTGTGACTGTATCTGACTGCAGTTTTGTTTTTCATCCTTGAAACTGTGTTCAGTTTCAAGGAAAAGGAGAGTCTGTGTGTGAGTGAATCTGTGTGTGTGCTGTTGCATGCTGACTCGCCTCCCCCACTGCTTACAATTTCACAGCTCAGCTGAAGCAGTGTGGTTTGATTTTTGGCTTAAGAACCAATTAGTTCTTATCAGGATTTTTTTTTGTCAACAAAGTCCAGTTTGGCTTTTGCATGTAGTGAATAACTGTTACTGGGCTCAGTAACAGTGAGTGGCTCAAGCTTTTGCTGACTGCCCCATCCCCACTGCTGTGCTTGCTTAGCTTTTTGATCCAAATCCACACACAGCCCCTTTGGTATTTTCTATTTCTTTTGTGAAGCAAACTGGTAATTTGCTGTAATCAGGTTCTGTGCTCAGTTCCCTGCATAAGTGAGGTGTGTCTGTCATCTGACTCCCTCTTATCTGCGTTGCGGCTTAGCGTGGCACATACATCATCCATGTGTGCGTTGTATTGTTGTTCTTGTAATCTGTGTCCTGCAAGTGCATGCACAGTTGTCTGCACGCATTTTTTTTGTGATATATAAAGCAACGTATTTTTTTCTCACTGGGTCAGGCTTGGCCCATTGAATTGTTGCTGACTGTAGTCTGGTTCTTGGCTCAGTTCCCTGTACAACTGAGTAAGGAGGGTGTCACAGGTGACTCCTCCCTCCACAGTTCACTGCACCTGAGTGGCCTCCTGTGCATGTGTTTTTTTTTCCTTTTTAGTGTGTCTTCACCCCCTGTGTGTGCACTACTGTGAGTGTGTACACGTACATTTTCTGTACTGTATGACTGCACAACTGACACCATACAAGTAAGAAGTTGTTTACTGACTCCATATCTCTCTAGTATCAACTTGACTTTATTAGCTGCTACATACACAGTGTTGCTATTGTTGTTTTCTGCAAGAAGCACCAACATAAACAAAGACACTAATCACAAGTAATATACACAGTAAGTTACGGACCATGTCTCACCAATCCCGTAAACGTGCATGGTCCAGCCCAAGCAAGTCATCTTCGCCACCAGTCATAACTGATGAAGAACAGAGTGAGAGAAGGTCTGTTTGTGTTCGCCGCACTAAAATAATTTTCTCCCCAATAAGCCTTCAGATTCTGGTGTCAGTAAGATTGGGGGCAGTACTAGTACTACTATAACTTCAACTGCTGCCACTGCTATTACTAGTACTGCATTTGCAGCACCATCATTTTATAAAAGTAGGAGGGCTTTACAGCTGACATCTCCAGTTATGCAAGAACAAGAACCCACACACACTACCAGTGGTAGTACTATTCACACAACTGCCCCCATAGAGGTAACATCACCTATCAGTGTGCTCCTCCCCACCACCACCAGTGCCGTGATTTCAGCAATCAGAGCAAATCCTTTTTGTACTGTTGTCACCACCACTACCATAACAGTGCGCACTGTTATTTGTGCTCCTTGAACAGCCACTGTCACCACAACATTTGCCTCCATTAGTAGTCCTAAGTGTTCTGCTGTCACCATGACTACTGCTGCCAGTATTACAACTTGCTGTAATATGATGCCAGATTCTTCGGCTGTAACTCCTGATTGAAATTCTGGCAACAGGACTACAGTCAACAGTGCTACTACCTTGCCAACTGTGCCCATGACCATAGGTACTGTGACTAATACTGACCATGAGACTATTACAATGACTGCACCAATTGTGTTGCCAAAATGTACTGTTGCTCAGCCTCACAAGTTTCCTCTCACCACATTTCCTTTTGCTGATGTGAAGGATTCCGAAAAAGAGCATTCATCTGGTTCTGAATATTTACCAGAGCCTCAAGACTTGCTAAGTACATCATCTGACAGTGATATCCACCTAAGCGAATTTGGCGATGAGGCCGAATATGTGGCATATTTGTGTGAGAAGCATGAATGTGCAGCTGCCAAAAAATGCAGTGCTTCTTGTCATGGCAAGCAGGCCGGTCAGGGTCACCCTCCTCCTCCTCCTAAAAAAGCAAACAGTCCACCCTGTCCTTTCAAAGAGTTGTGTCAAGTTCAACTCCATCTGATACACAAAGTAGTTTTACAACTACATCTGTTGCAGAGAAAGAAAGGGGTAGAACAACTGCTTCCACTGCATCCAGGTCTGATAAGGGGAAAGGGACAAAATATGCCCATGGTCGCCCTATTGGAGCCCATACTTCCACTGTCAGTGCAAGGAAAAGTGTGGTGTAGCTGTACTTTATTGTTGTAAAATATGATCCAACAAAGGGAGTATGCTGTGTGTGTGAATGTACTATAAGTCGTGGTAAAAACCTTTCAAATCTCACAACAACATCATCAACGATGAACCATCTCCGAATGAAACATCCCAGTGCACTTCAACGATCCACAGCTGTACCTCCCCCTCCACAACATGTGCCTGTCAGCCTCTCTCCTGGTACTGGTTCAGTAGATGCACAAAGTATTGTTAGTGATTCTATTACTGAGGCAGACAGTGTGCCCTCAACTTCCCCTACACCACTTATAGCGCATCCTCATACAGGAGCATGACCCATTCTACCTTCTTCTGCTCAATCATCTATTATTGTAACACCCTCCACCATGAGTTCAAAGTCAAAATCAATGTGATGTGGTACCGCTTTGACTACACCCATCATGCAAGCCTTCCATGCCCACACCAAATACCAGGCGTCACACCCAACAGCACAGCAGATCACCAGTTTAGTGGGTGAGATGATGGCCTTGGATCTGCAGCCATTTTCCATTGTGAAAAACACAGGTTTCTGGAGGCTGCTGCTGCAGCATTTGCACCCTAGGTATAATATGCCATCATGGATCACATTTTCACGTACTGTAGTACCCAACATTTACCATAATTTGAGAAAAGAAGTTGCCAGACTACTAGCACAGGCTGTTGGTGGAGTTTTCCACTGCACAACTGACATATGGATCAGCATGAATTCAAATCATGCATATTAGTCACTGACAGCACACTGGTGTGTTGCAGATGTGGTAGTCACTGGTGGTGATGGTGGTACTGGTGCTGGTTCTGTCTCTTCCCCCTCTCCCTGCAGGTCTGCTTTGCTAAATGTCAGTATTATGGAAAAGGATCACCAGGCTATAAACATACTGTCATTCCTGCAAGAGTTGTTGAGCCCATGGATTGATGGCAACAATTTGCAGGTAGGGTTTGTGGTCACAGACAATGCCACAAATATGATAAAAGCACTAAGAGATGGCAATTTTGAGGGGATACGCTGCTTTGCTCGTACACTAAATTTGGTGGTGACAAAGGCTTTGGCAAACACAGCGGAGGCAGATCACACAGTCAAAGTAGCCAGAAACATTTGCAGCCACTTCCATCACTCTGTGAAAGCCACAAACCATCTGCATCAGCTACATGATCATCTTCAAATGCCGTAGCTTCATCTCATCCAGGATGTACAGACCCGGTGGAATTCCACCTACTACATGCTGAAAAGGCTTCTGGAGCAAAAGCGGGCCCTTCATGAGATAAGCAGGGAAACTGATATGGGGGAGTCCTTGGACATCAGGACTGGGCTGTGATTGAGGGCTTGGTAAAGGTTTTAGCCCCATTTGAAAGGAGCGCTTGTGACCTTAGCTCTGATTCTGCACTGCTAAGCAGGTAATTCCTGCTGTACAGATCCTGAAAATAGCCATGAGGAGATTCAGTGAAAATGCTGAGAAAGATCCAAACCAGACACCAGGAACAGTGATATCCCTTGTGGAAAACCTCACTACAGAACTAGAAGTTAGATTTTCTGATCTCCAAGAAAAAGCACATATTTGCTACTATATTGGATCCATGTTTCAAGTGTGAGGTACTACACCTTATAATGCCCACTCACAGGGTTACAGACATTCAAAGGAAGATGTGCTCAGAACTTAGTTTCTGTATCCTTGTGTCAATGAAACCAGCAGGTAACCCTATTGATGAGCCAGTCTCAGAATCACAAACTGAAAGCAGTATGGAAAACCTTGAGAAGGAGGGTGACTGTTGGGCTGAACTCAGCTCATCACTACAGGCTGAGCAGCAGAAGAGAACAGAACAGCAGCCACAGTCAGCACCCAATCTGCTGAACAGTTATTTCAATGAGTCTCTGGAGTCATTCTCCATAAATCCAGTGGAGTACTGGATCAAAAGGATGAAAGCATCTCTGCACTTGGCACAGTTGGCCCTAAAATATATTTGTTGCCCCCCCCTACCAGCGTACCATCAGAACGGATATTCAGCACTGCTGGGGATGTGGTGGAACCTCACCGATCCTCACTTGACCCAGCACATGTGGAACAACTTGTGTTTATAAAAATAAATCAACCTTACCTTGGGTACACATATGGCCACTAACAATTGCATTAAATAATTGTCTTGTACTAGATACAACATTTGTGTGTTGTAGCATTGACCCATACACAAGCCATTCAGTGTTAACCATCACTGTTCTGTTAGCCAATAAGCACATGTTAACATTTATATTCAAAATCATACTAACACAAATCTGTGACCAGCACCCTTTTCCTTTATTACTTCCACTGTCATGGTGTATTCTTTTGAACGAGCACGCCCTGCAGTTCCCAGTGCCTAAAACTGCCACCCACCTATTGATTGCTGTTCCCAATACAAAATCCTCAACTGGTGTTGCTACATCTCTCATCCCCTGTGTTGCTCATGCCCATATTCCATCAATCCCTTTAACAGCTTTCCAGGTGCCAACTACCAGTGTGGCATCACCAGTCTCAAGTATTTCATGTGCATAAAATATGGCAGCTAATAGTGTGTCATCTCCAGTCTCAGTGTTTCCCATGCCTGAAATATGGCAATTACAAGTGTGGCATCTCCAGTCTCAGTGTTTCCCATGCCTGAAATATGGCAGTTACAAGTGTGGCATCACCAGTCTCAAGTATTTCGAGTGCATAAAATATGGCAGTTGGTGTGGCATCTCCAGTCTTAGTATTTCCCATGCCTGAAATATGGCTGTTAACAGTGTGGCCTCTCCAGTCTCAAGTATTCACATGACTGAAATATTACGGTTAAGAGTATGGTATCACTTGTCTCAAGTATTTCACATGACTGAAATATTCCAGTTATCAGTATAGCATCACATGTCTCAGGTATTTCACATGATTGAAATGTTCTGGTTACCTGTATGGCATCACCATTCTCAAGTATTTCACATGCCTGAAATATTCCAGTTACCAGTATGGCATCTCCAGTCTCCAGTATTTCACATGACTGAAATATTCCAGTTACCAGTATGGCATCTCTAGTCTCCAGTATTTCACATGATTGAAATATTCTAGTTACCAGTATGTCATCACCCATCTCAAGTATTTCCCATGCCTGAAATATTCTGGTTACCAGTGTGGCATCACCAGTCTCAATTATTTTCCATGCCTGCCAAATTATTGCAAAGTACTGCAGTATGCTGCAAGGAGCAGTGTAATTCAATGGCAGTTAATCTCTAGTCATCCAATATTTTGTGACAGCATTTACTGCAAAGTGCTTAACTGCATCTTGTCTTGCTTCACTGTATACTACTGATACATAATACAGTTCCAGAGAAGGTGGTGAGATAGACTACATGGACGATGACAGACAGATGTCTCTTTATTAGATGGTCTCAAATATTTTTCTCACCAAGCAAGCCTTTTAGTTCTTGTAGCATTGGGAGTAGTACTACTACTACTAATACCACTGGCAGAACTATTACTACTACTGGTGTCACCACCTGTTCCATCTATACATTCACTGTCACATCCTTTTGTGCAGTAGTAGGAGGGCATTAGTGCATACATGCTTTGTGCAGGAAGCAGCAGACACCACCACCAGTGTTCCTACTGCTATCACTATGGCTGCTACATCTACAGTCAGTGTGCTTCCCACCACCACCGGTACCATTCATGCAGCAGCCACCCTTTCAGCTGTCACCACTATGGCAGTCACTGTTACTATTCTTATGCCCATAGCCAAAGCACCATCAACCCCGTGTCAGTGGATTTATGTGATAACCACGAAAACACAATCATGATTGGTGGCAGGGCAAGTATATATCACTAAAAATCAATTTCAGTGATGTACACCCCCAACGCACAGGAAAACAGTGGCAGGGACTTAAATTGTGATTGTTCGTGCAGTGGGCTGTGCGTCTTGTATAGCCCCACACCCCCTACTAAAGAATTCTTAACTCCAGTGGGGTGCACGTTGGGGGGGTGCAAAATCTGGAGAAAAAAAATTGGGGGACTGGCACACAAAAATGTAGATGTGTCCGGATCCAAACCTGGAACCCTTGCACCTTTAGGCTGACAACCACCAACCACGCTATGGGGCCAGCATGGCAGCCCCATACCAACCACACCAGGCCAACCCTCCCTCCCTTCCATCATGCTGGAACCCCCCCCCCACACATACACATATAGTAATATAGACCTGGTACTCTCAAATGGGGACTGAGAAAGAATCTCAGCTTTAGAGGTGGGTAGCCATCTGGGAACAAGCGACCACCAAACAGTGTGGTTCACGATAAACACAGCCATACAATCAAGCCATACAAAAGCAAGAGTATTGGACTTTAGGAGGGCTGACTTTGGGAAAATGAGAGAGTGCCTTAGAAAAGCACTAGCAAACAAGCAAGAAGGAGGGTGAAGGAACAATGGGGAATAATCAAAACAGCCATCACAGAGGCAACAAGCCTTTGTGTAAAGCAAATCAATAAAACACAACAAGGAAAAAACTGCTATGGTTCTCAAAAGAGGTGGCAGGGAAGGTTAAGGAGAAAAGGATAGCATTCAGGAAATATAAGGAAACACAGAAGGAGCAGGACAGAGAACTTTATCAGTTAAAGCAGAAAGAGGCTGGGAAGACAATCAGAATAGCAAAGGCCCAAACCGAGGAAAGGATAGCCAATTCTGTTAAGAAGGGGAATAAGACCTTTTATAGGTACATTAGGGAGTGAAGAAAGACCAAGGGAGGGATACTGAGGCTTAATAAAGGGGAGGGAATGTGGGTATAGGGGGACAGTGAAAAAGCAGGGATACTGAACGAATATTTCTGCTCAGTATTCACAAAGGAAGCGGGGGGGGAGGTACTTAAATCAAACAAGAGAAACACTCTGAAGACGGGGTCAATACCAGTTCATCTACAGAAGAAAGGGTTCTGAAAGAACTAATAAAATTGAAGGTGGGCAAAGCAATGGGGCCTGATGGGATTCACCCAAGAATTCTAAAAGAACTAAGGGTAGAACTAGTGACACCGCTGACTACTCTCTTTAACAAATCATGGGAGGATGGGGTGGTACCTGAGGACTGGAGGAGGGCAGATGTGATTCCTCTTCACAAAAGTGGGAGCAGGACAGAGGCAGAAAACTACAGACCAGTTAGTTTGACCTCAATGGTAGGGAAAATGATTGAATCACTTCTGAAAGAAAGAATTGTTGAGTACCTAGAGGCCAGTGGGGCACAGGACCCAAGGCAGCATGGATTCATGATGGGAAGGTTGTGTCAGACAAATCTAATAGATTTCTTTGACTGGGTGACCAAAGTAGTAGATCAGGGAGGGGCTGTGGACATGGCCTACCTAGATTTTAGCAAGCCATTTGATACAGTCCCACACAAAAGATTAATACACAAGTTAGCCAGCCTTGGAGTGGGCCCCAAGGTGGTAGCCTGGATAAAAAATTGGCTAGACAACAGGATGCAAAGGGTAGTAGTAAATGGAGTACACAGTGAAGAAAGGAGGGTTACTAGAGGGATACCTCAGGGTTCAGTACTGGGACCGGTCCTTTTTAATGTCTTTATAAGTGACATTGCAGAGGAACTGGAAGAAAAAGTATGTCTCTTTGCAGACGACACAAAGATCTGCAACAGGGTTGATACACAAGAGTGGAAAGGATGAGAAGGGACTTGGCAAGGTTGGAGGAATGGCCAAATATATGGCAGCTCAGATTCAATGCAAAGAAGTGCACATGGGAAACAAAAACCGAGGGGAAGAGTACACAATGGGGGGGTGAGATACTGACAACAATAAAAATGGAAAGGGACCTGGGGGTAATTATATCAGATGACCTAAAGGTGGGCAAGCAATGTGAGAAGGCAGTAAAGAAGGCTGGGGGATACTGGGATGCATAGGAAGAGGCATCAATAGTAGAAAACAGGAAGTTGTTATCCCTCTGTACAGACAGTTGGTGAGACCCCATCTGAGTACTGTGTGCAGTTCTGGAGACCCCATCTCCACAAAGACATAGACAGAGTGGAGGCTGTCAGAGGAGGGCAACAAAATGGTGCAGGGTCTGCACCAGAAGACATACGAAGTAAGACTAAAGGAGCTTAACATGTATACCCTTGAGGAAAGAAGGGATAGAGGGGACATGATAGAAACTTTCAAATACTTCAAGGGAATCAACAAATTCCAAGAGGGTAGCATCTTTCAGAAAAAGAGATGTGCAAGAACAAGGGGGCACAATTTGAAGATAGAGGGGGGATGGCTCAGAGGTAATGTGTGGAAGTATTTTTCACGGAGAGGGTTGTGGATGCATGGAACAGCCTCCCTGAGGAGGTCGTGGAGTCAAGAACAGTGGAGGAATTCAAGAATGCATGGGACAGACATAAGGCAGTCCTAGTGGGGGGTAGGAGGAAGTAAGCTATTGGTTAACTAGGCTCTGCAGCTTATCTGTTAGGTAGGAAAATGGACAGACTAGGTGGGCCAAGCGGTCCTTATCTGCCATCAAATTCTATGTTTCTATGTTTCTGTGTCCTGTCGCTATATGCGCCCACCTCCCCCATCTGGTCACCCTTCCTTAGCAGTAGCCCCTTCGACATACACCAGGACTGAGTTGCCATTATTGCAAGCACTCAATCGCTGATGCCTACATCATGGGCTACCATGTCTGTGACCAAGGACACCCTCCAGTGATGACCCAATGCAATGCTTGATATAGTTTTCGGAGTGCTATGTGTGGTGTGGTGGATCAAGTGTGCTGCATGTAGCTTGTGTTGCATTAATGAGAATTCTGTGTTGGTGGTTGAAGTCTCATTGAGGTGTATATGCTACACCAGGTTTAATGGGTGATTAATGTTGTTGTTAAAGTGCTTTTTTAAAGTTTTCTTAAAAAAACACCTTTTCTGGCCGAATAACGAATACCAAATACCTGGGATCCGAATACCGAATATTCGGCTGAATATTCAGGAAAAGGTATTTGCACAGCCCTAGTGGATATACATTTGTTTTATGGACTGAAAGTGGTAACAAGGGGTGGCACACATCAGTTGTACATTTCAATGACAGATCCCTTACAGAAATCATTATGTGAAATGTTTTCATGCTGAACACATAAAACTACCCAAGTGATATGTGTGCTGCAATTATGATTTAAATGTTAAATTGTAACCGATTGTATGCATATGGCATGCATACAGCAAGCAAGTGTGGAAACCATGATTTTTATATTAAATTGAAAAATGCTGCATGCATGTGGCATGCATGCAAAAAAGCAAGTGGTCACTGATAACCACACATGTAAAAGTTGAGTGACTTGCTCAGGATCACACCATACACATGTGGGGGTTGATGAGGATCAAACCCAGGTCTTCACGTCACCAAGTCTCCTGGCTTGTAGTTAGAAACATAGAAACATAAGAAGTTGATGGCAGATAAGGACCGCAAGGCCCATCCAGTCTGCCCATTTCTTTTTCTACCTTATAAATGTGCCATTGGCCTTTGTCAGTGACCTATCTATTCATAGTCATTTGTATTGCTCCCTTATGCCTATCCCATGCATGTTTGAAGCCCTGCACTGTATTCATAGCCACCACTTCTTGTGGTAAGCCATTCCATGCATCTACCACCCTTTCTGTGAAAAATAATTTCTTCACATTCCCTCTTAATCGGCCTCCCTCTAATCTCATGCTGTGTCCTCTTGTCCTGCTATTTTTTCTTATATTTAAACGTTAGACTCTTTCACCTTGTTTATGCCCTTAAGGTGTTTGAATGCCTCGATCATATCACCTCTCTCCCTCCTTTGCTCAAGGGTATACATATTGAGCTCCGTTAATCTGTCCTCATATGTCTTCTGATGCAGTCCCTGCACCATTTTGGTTGCCCTTCTCTGGACTGCCTCAATTTGGTTAATGTCCTTTTGAAGGTGTGGCCTCCAATACTGCTCGCAGTACTCCAGATGGGGCCTAACCAATGTCTTGTACAGAGGGATTATTACCTCCCTCTTACGACTTGTGATACCCTACTAATACACCCTAACACCCCCTAGCCTTACCTACTGCTTTAGAGGTCTGCTTGGATGATTTCAGGTCATCAGTGATGATGTGCCCAAGTCTCTTTCTTCCTTTGTGACTGCTAGCAACTCCCTCCCAGCCTATAAGTGGCTTCGGGTTTCTCTTCCCTATGTGCATGATTTTGCACTTCTTTGCATTAAATCCCAGTTGCCACTCTTCTGACCATTCTGCTAGTTTATCCAGATCTCTTCCCATTCTGCCCACCCCATCTGGATCATCTACTCTGTTGCAGATCTTGGTGTCATCTGCAAACAGACAAGCCTTACCCTCTAGTCCATCTCGAGGTCACTAATGAAGATGTTGAATAGGACTGGCCCCAGGACTGATCCTGAGGTACCCCACTTGTGACTTGCATCTCTTCTGACTGTATACCATTTACCACCACTCTCTGTTTTCTGCCAGTCAACCAGTTTGCCACCCAGTTGACCAACTTCTGACCCACCCCAAGCCTACCTAGCTTATTTATCAATCTTCTATGTGGAACAGTGTCAAAAGCTTTGCTGAAGTCAAGGTAGGCGACATCAACTGCTCCCCCTTGGTCCACCACTCTGGTTACCCAGTCAAAGAAATCTATGAGATTAGTTTGACAGGACCTTCCTTTGTAAACCCATGCTGTCTTGGATCCTGTGCCCCTATGGATTCCAGGTGTTGCACTATCCTTTCCTAGGAGTGCCTCCATAATCTTGCCCACTACTGAGGTAAGACTGACGGTCTGTAGTTACCCGCCTCCTCCCTGCTACACTCTTGTGGGTGGGATCACATGAACCCTTCTCCAGTCTTCTGGGACCTCTCCTGTGCTCAGAGACTCACTAAACAATTCTGCTAATGGCTCTGCTAGTTCCTCCTTTAGCTCCTTAAGTACCCTGGGATGTATGCCATCAGGTCTCATTGCCTTATCCACCCTGAGCTTAGCAAGCTCTTGTAGGACCCTTTCTTTTGTGAAGGGAGTAGTGCTCACCTCCCTCCCCCCTGTGTCCATGATGCTGAGCTGTGGGCCCTGCCCTACCTTCTCTTCAGTAAATACTGAGCAAAAGTATCTATTTAGGATAGATGCCTTTACAGGGTCCTCCTCCTCACTTGCTCCCTTTTCTCCATTAAGCTTAGCAATACCCCCTCTAGACTTTCTCCTTTCACTAATGTATCTATAGAAAGTCTTGTCACCTTCTTTTACTGTTCGTGCTAGTGTTTCCTCAGTTTGGGACTTTGCCTGCCTTACTGCCTTGCCTGTTCAGTGTCTTTAACCACTAAGCCATACTGTCTGCACACATATGGCTCACTTGTACTTCAATACATACTGTATCTGAATACATCTGCACACGTGCTGCATGTTTGTAGCCACTGTTATGCTTTTCAGTTTTCTTCTCTCCCTCATCTCATTTTCACAGTTGAGATGTAGCAAACATACCAATGGAAACGCATGTTTTTCTCACTTCCAACACACAAACTTATCCACAAAACCACTTAGTTACTTCTGTCTGGCCTGTTCTCCTACTATTTTCTCTCCATACTTTTAAATGCTTCCACATAAACAGACACTTTTAGGTGCAAACACAAAAGTAACAATCACCCCCCCACACACACACACAGCCAGTACCCCCCCCATGCACACACACTGTATGGCTATGCTGCTACAGACAACCCATGAAGTACAGATATAAGTAAAAAGCCTCTTACTTGAGTACTAGGGAGCCAGAGACAGGAGTCTTTAAGCGATGATGTCCATGGGTCATAGTGCTGAGGTGTACTGCCTTGAAATTAATGGAGTTATTTTCTATTACTTTTTTATATGTTATGATTGTGAGTTGGAGAATAATGAAGGCCACTGTTCTATTAACAAGGCCCTTGTTAGACGAGTGGTGGCCTTCATTAATCTCCAACTCTCCATCAATAATGTATAAAATAGTAATTAAAAAATACCATCATTCATTTCAAGGTGCACACCCCTGCAATCTCCTTTGCCCTTTGTCATAATGTGCCTGAGCATGGGGATGTGGAGGTCAGCTTCACTTGGGGGAGGGGGGGTGGAGCATAATCCTGACTGTAGTGGGGCTACAATAGTCTGTGCATGCCATACCACTTAACTGCCCATGAATGCAAGGGACAGCTCTAGAATGCTTGTAACATCTCTAAAAGATAGAATTTATTTGGCTTGACTGAAATGTGATATGCAAATCAGGAAAAATTCAAATGTCTAAGATTCATCTGTATATACCTCAGAGTGGTGCATCAGATTTGGGCTTTAAACATACCCAGTTACTAAACAATTTTTTTCTTGGCTGAAGTTTTGCCCCCCCCCCCCAAAAAAAAAGAACTTTGTCCCAATTTTTCCTCCTTGACTCCATTCTATTCGATACCCATCTCCTATGGGTCATGAAGCAACCCAAAGGTGAAGAAACATGAAAAACACATTAATATTTCAGTCCTTCCTCTTTCCCCAAGCCACCTGTAAAAAATTATTTACTTTTACTTACCTGGCCAGAACCTGCAGCCTGGCATAGTGTGCCACCAGCCCAGTTTTCAGTCTGCTCCCCTTCTCTCCTTTGCCAGAAGCTGGATGTTAGAACTGACCATCAAAGGTCCCCAATGTGGTTCGCAACCAAGTCACCTTGCCATCCGAACCCACCCAACCTGGGTTGCTTGCTTCTTACTTGGTTGCTGCTGTGGCTGCTGCTGCACTGCACTGATCAGGGCCTATGAAGGCCACACACGCCTCTGTCACCACTGCCGCTAAGCCTAGCTTGCTGTCGTGCTGGTCTGTGCTGTTTTTTTTGCAAGGCAAGTCTAATAGAGTAAGTAGATAGCGTTGTCTTGAGTTGGCTTCTAGCTCAGCCTCTGCCCCTTCTGCCACCAGGGGAGACAGAGACTCACTAAGAGAAGAACAACAAAAATATGTTGCTACAACACTGATATTGACAGTTCAGTGCTCACTGACTCCACCAAGCTGTAGTGTGCAGCCTGTCTATTCTGTGTTAGGAAAGATGGTGTCGCACTTGCAAGGCTCATGTGCTCTTTCTTGGCTGGAGCTCATCCACATCACATGTGATTGTGCTGCCGCTAATAGGTAGAGAGAGTGGATAACACAATGCAGACACAGTTGAGTCTGGAGAGTACCTGCAGTGTGAGCACATGCAGGCCAGGTGGGCACTTATTGCGCAAAAGATTAAATCCAAATTTAAAGCCATTATTGCCATACCATAAGAATAACCTAGGAATAAATACGGGGGGGGGGGTCAACTACCCCCCTCTGCCTACCTAAATGGCACCCCTGCTTAATGGCAGAAATTCATTCTCAGGTGCTAATGCAATAGTTTCCATGTTTTCTGATGTACTGTATCTCCGTGTTTCATGATGTGTCCTGATCATATGGGTTAGTGTTCGCTCATTATCCTGCATTTTGAGTGTCCATGTCCCACATTTCAGTGATAAAATGTGAGGTATGGTGCATGCTTCCAAGATCCTACTCAACACAAAGAATGCTGAGTATGGCCATGGTGTATATGCTCCATACAGAATGACAAAGGGAAAGTAAGTGAGATGAAACAGTCATGGAGAAACACATTTGTAGCACTAAATATGCATAAGGGATTTGCATGGTTCAAAACAAAAAGGATAAACTTCACAACACAGGCCCCTCTTCGTACATCTGGAATGGAGGATGTTGACTGGCTATATCTTAGTCATTTAATGGAGTAAGCAAACGATACTTTACAAATTAATGCGATTAAATGACAAAAATCAAAAACCATTAAACTTGCAAAAGGATATGAATTAATGAGTTTTCCTAATTTTTATGGGAATTCAAATAAAAATGTATTTTAATGACTAATTGCTAGCAGTAGCATAAGAAGTAGAAACTGATGTGATTTTTAGATGAGATTTGCACCAGCTTAGCTGCTGCACACATGGCAAACATGCAGTATGTGAACATGATGTGATGTTTAAATGACATTCACACCAGCTTAACTGCTGCACTCTTATCAAGTGTGCAACATACAAACTTGATATAATTTTTAAAAGATGTTCACACCATCTTACCTGCTATGCACATATCAAGGTTGCAGCATACGAACCTGATTTGCTTTTTAGACCTGGTTCGAATAGGTTCACTTTGTGTATGTGAACTGCATGCAAACATTGCACAATTAAGCATGTGGCTTGCATTCTGCATGTACATAGCACACCTATATTTCTGTATGGGATGTTCCCTTTAAAAAAAGAAATATGAAAACTAGTAATACGCTTACATTTATATTTTACCACTTTTTTTTGGCGCTTATCACATTTGCCTATAATAACAGCATAATTAGATATTTTAAGTAGAAAAATTACGTAAGGTAAGTGATCAAAATATAGTTTATAGTTTAATATAGTGTATATGGTTTGGAATATTTCTCCACTGTAGATATTTGTATTTAGTGTGATGTCAAGTTTTCTTTCAGTTTGAGCAAAACTAGAAAAACCGGTTATGATCTGAAGATGGCAGTATTAACTATGTTTTGACATGTGAAAAAAAAAGGTTTTTTTGGTTTTTGCAGCTTACCTATGGGCAGTAATTGTTTCAATTAGTTAGCTATGTCATGCTTGCATCACGACATTTGCTGTTGCACAAATGCAGAGGCAAATGGCTTTTTATGCTCCTTGCGAAAGGGGCCATTGTCCATGTCCCAGATACCCTGGAAAATCGAGGTACATGTCCAAGTACTTCCTGGTCCTAAAACAGATTGGGGGGGGGACAGGCAGAAGCCATACTGGATCTGCATGTTCTGAACCAGTTCATGCAGGAGCACACATTCTGGATGGTCACTCTGAACTAGACTGTATCATCCCTTGAACAAAACATATGGTACTTTTACCTGAACCTCCAGGACGTGTTCTTCCACATCCTAGTCTGTGTGTCACATTATCAATACTTCCAGTTTAATGCAGATGGGGTATTGTACCAGTTTCAAGTCATGCCCTTTGGTCTCTCATCTATGCAATGGATCTTCACAAAGTGCATGGAAGTGGTGGTAGCTTTCCTGAGGCACAAGAGCATCAGGGTATATTCCTAGCTAGATGACTGTCAGACAGCCAGATAGTCAAAGAAGACCATCAAGCAGTTGGCCCATGGTGAAGAGAGCTGAGGTACCTGACATGCTTTACCTTTTCACACACCAGTTACCCTGGGTTCGGGAACTAGCTCAGGTCACCAGGGTCAGTGGGTGGGGAGATGATTGGGTGTTCAATGGACAGCTCTCTTCTCCCAGTGTTAGGGGGAACACCCTCTTACTCTTTAGCTGCCACCTGGTGTGGGCAGGACGACAGTGCCAGAGTATGAGTCACATAGAAGGGAGGGGCCATGGTTCTGTACTGTGTGTACACGCATGCACTTACATGCCACCTCACTGGGGACAAGGGGGAAAATGGAAGAGGGTTGGCACCAGCTTAATGAAGCCCTGCCTTCCTGTCCCTCATTGCCACCTGAGCACTGACCCTTGGTTCTGGATGACAGTTATCAGGTGGGAGGAGGACAACACTCCTCTTCCTGTTCCTGTCATGCTGGGCAATCATATGGGAAACTTCGGGGCGAGGTGAGTCATGGGTTGTAGATGGGACGGGGCAGACAGAGACAGGGCTGAATAGCCTGCCTATTGCCATTCCACAAGACAAAAAGCTCTGTGGAAAAAAAAGAAGACCATCAAGTTCAAGAGATCCAGAGATCTGGTCCTCCAATCTGTTGAGACTTGGGCCTGTTTGTTAACCCAGACAGCTCCAAACTGGTCCCCTCACAGTCGATCATGTTCATTGGTGAAGAGCTAGTCTCTCTGTGGGCTGATGTCTGCCTCCCTGTGTACTGGGCTCAGATCTTACCTCTTTGCCTGATCATTACCAGTTGTGCTCTCACACCCTGCCTCGGACTTCCTGTGGCTGCTGGGGTACATGACATCCTCCACTAGCATGTTCTATTGGGGTGGTTTGTGAATGTGCCACCTGCAGTGGAGTTGACCCAGCAATGGTCATGGCATTTAAGTTACCTGGACCAGTTGGTCATACTGACCTAGATGATTTGGGATGCCATCCAGTGGTGGCTAGTCTCACAACATATGGATGAGGGAAAGCCATTTGTCCAACCAGAACCATTCATCATGCTCATGATGGATGCATCTCTAGTGTGGTTGGAACACACCTGGAATTCCACAGAGTCCATGGGTTCTGGTCATACCAAGGGTTCTGTCTCCACATCAGCCTGTTGGAGTTCTGTCCAGTATGTCTCACTCTGATGGAAGCTGCTCCTCTGATCAACAGTCTGGTCACACAGGTACAGACAGACAACAGGAGAACACACAAAACAGGGCACTCAGAAGGTTGTGCTGGTGCTCCACCAAGGATAAAATCCCAGATCAAATCCTTGAAAAACAACAGAGGTGGAACTCTGGAAAGGAAATCCATGATGCTCGTGGTATATAATGCAACGTGAGTTTACTCAGGACATAGAGAAAAATGCTGATTACAAAACCCCGGTAGTTCTACCACATGGGTCTTTGTCAGGGGGAATGCCCTAACAAACAGACAGATTGACTTCATATTTATAGTGCTATCTTAGAAACACAGAAACATAGACTTTGATGGCAGATTAGGACCACTTGGCCCACCCAGTCTGCCGATTTCCCTACCTATTGGATAAGCTGCAGATTCTAGTTAACCAACAGCCTACTTCCTGCAACCCCCCACTATAATTGCCTTATGTCTGTCCCATGCATGTTTGAATTCTCCCACTGTTTTAGACCCCACAACCTCTCCAGGAAGGCAGTTCCATGCATCCACCACTCTCTCTGTGAAATTTTTTTTATCATATTACCCCTGAGCCATCCCCCCCTCTATCTTTAAATTGTGCCCCCTTGTTCTTACACATCTCTTTTTCTGAAAGATGCTACCCTCCTGGACTTTGTTGATTCCCTTCTCGGTACTTAAAAGTTTCTATCATGTTCCCCTTGTCCCTCCTTTCATCAAGGGTATACATATTAAGCTCTCTCTCAGTCTCTCTTCTTATGGTTTCTGATGTAGATCCTGCACCATTTTAGTTGTCCTCCTCTGGACTGCTTCCATCCTGTCTATGTCCTTGCATAGATGAGGTCTCCAAAACTGCACACAGTACTCCAGATGGGGTCTCACCAACTGTCTGTACAGAGGGATAACCTCTTCCCTTTTTCTACTTGTGATGCCCCTCCCTATGCATCCCAGTATCCCCCTGGCTCTCCTTACCGACTTCTCACATTACTTACCCACCTTTAGGTCACCTGATATGACTACCCCAGGTCCCTTTCCATTATTGTTGTTGTTAGTACCTCCCCTGCTATTGTGCACTCTTCTCCTGGATTTTTATTTCCCAGGTGAATTATTTGCACTTCTTTGCATTGAATCTAAGTTGCCATATGTCTGACCATTCCTCCAACCTTGCCAAGTCCCTTCTCATCCTTTCCACACCCCCTTGTGTATCAACTCTGTTACAGATCTTTGTGTCATCTGCAAAGAAGCATACCTTTCCTTCCAGACCCTCTTCAATGTCACCTACAAAGATGTTAAAGAGGACTGGACCCAGTACTTGGCCCTGAGGTACTCCACTAGTAACCCCCTTTCTTCGGAATGTGTTCCATTCACTATTACCTTCTGTGTCCTGTTGCAGCCAGTTTTCTACCCAGGCTACCACCCTGGGACCCACTCCCAGGCTGGCTAACTTGATTATTAATCTTTTGTGCAGGACTGTGTCAAATGCCTTGCTAAAGTCTAGGTAGACCATATCCACAGCACCTCCCTGGTCTATTACTTAGGTCACCCAGTCAAAGAAATCAATTAGATTCATCTGACATGACCTTCCTGCTGTGAATCCATGCTGCTTTGGGTCCTGTGCCCCGCTGGCTTCTAGGTACTCAACAATTCTTTCTTTCAGAAGTGATTCCATCATTTTCCCCACCACTGAGGTCAAACCAACAGGGCTGTAGTTTCTTGCTTCTGCCTTGCTCCCACTTTTGTGAAGGGGAATCACATCTTAAAGGTGCAGTGTCTAAAAGACATACATAATTAGTAACTAGAGCAATAATTCCACATAGGGCTGGCAATATAAAAGGTTAACCAGTGATTAGGGGTCTGCTGTTGCCTTAAACACCTTCTCTCTCTGGAAGCTAGGTTAGCTATAGGAAGGGGTACCATACTTCCTATTCTGGAATACTGCTTTCCTATTATATCCCTAGCTTCACCCCAGATCTTAAGCTGCATAAATAATGCCTATAACACATCGGCAGATTTGTTATGCAAGCCCCCTTCCACACCCACCATTGCCAACTATATCATTCTATTGGTTAGCTCTCCTCTCAGGATTGTAGGAAACTGCTGCTGTGCTCATTCACTTATAAGACTCTGCATGCAGGCATGAGATCCCCTCTGACAGGTATTCTAAACCCCAAAGTCAGCAGGCAGGCACTACAGTCCTCTGCTACCCGGTTACTTGATTGCCCTAGGATATTCACT
Organism: Neoceratodus forsteri; assembly: GCA_016271365.2. NCBI lineage: Eukaryota > Metazoa > Chordata > Ceratodontiformes > Ceratodontidae > Neoceratodus > Neoceratodus forsteri. The sequence continues at coordinate 751,978,277 of CM028133.1, read as the reverse complement.
GACATGGGGAAGAGGGCCTTCTCCTATGCTGCACTTAAGCTCTAGAATTCCCTGTCAGACAATCTCCACTCACTTGCCTCACTTGTCTCACCTCCTACATTTAAGAAGTACTTCCAAGAGACACTATTTTCAAATGCACTCAGTAAATGTACAGTATAAACCCACTTTCTTTGTTCACCCTGGAGTGAGCATCTAACTTTCTACATTCTTATTAAAATGACATAAACAATCTTTAGGTGTAAATGAACTAAATTAACTTATTGTCTGACTCTTCTTTTGCTATATATTATGTCTTGCTGCACCAGTGTTGCATATTATCTTATGCAAATGTCCATTGATACTGCATATGGGGGAAGGGAAAGTGGAAATTGTTTAACCAGGAAAGGCACAGTAAGCTGAATCTTGTTTCCAGGTGCGACCTGGGAGCACAAGGACGTTAAGTGACTTGCTCAGGGTCACACAGTATGCAAGTAGGGGCTGTGGGATACAAACCCAGGTCTCCAGGATTGCAGCTCAGATCTCTCAGATCTCTGCGCTATACTGCCTCCTAAATGTTTAAATGTACAAATGTCCTATGATATGTTCATTCTTTCTATGGTTAACTCATGTACTATGAGCCATCTACAGTATATGGCCCTGGTCATTCCTGAAAATAGTCTCTGGGATCAGTGTACTTATCCAGTTATTGAATAATTAAATAAATAAATAAATTTACAATACCTTAGAAAATCCCATTCATATCTTGTGAATATAACAATAAATACTATTCAGATGTGCAAAACATTTTTTTCTGAAATATTTGATAACAATAAACCTTTTATACTATAAAAATCTTTTTCAACCAATACATTACTGGTAACTACTGGTAGCAGCCTTAATGATTAGTACTGACTAACATGGTAACATGGAGGGGATCACAGATCTCCAGGTAGAAGGCCCCTGGGGGCCATTGACCATCACATGGTATGGTTCAATTTGGCCACTACATCTAAATCATCCCATTCCAAGGCAAAAATATGGGACTTCAGAGGAGCTGACTTTGATAAGATGGCCAACAGAGTTAAGCTAGCCCTGGCAAAAAGAAACACAGGGAAGGGGGTACAGGCAAAGTGGGCAAGCATTAAGGATGCAGTACTTGAAGCAACATCCCATTGTGTTAGACAGAAAAGGAAGTGCAAAAGAAGAAGGAAACCATTTTGGTTCTCAAATACAGTAGCAGAAAAGTCAGAGCCAAAAGGCTGGCATTCAGGAAATATAAGTGGGATGAAGATAGGGAGGCATACCAAACTGCCCTAAGGGAAGCAGGGAAGGCAGTAAGGCAGACAAAGTCCCACACTGAGGAAACACTAGCACAAACAGTAAAAGAAGGTGATAAGACTTTCTATAGATACAATGGTGAAAGGAGAAAGTCCAGAGGGGGTATTGCTAAACTCAAAGGAGAAAAGGGGGCATGTGAGGAGGAAGACCTTGTAAAAGCATCTATCCTAAATAGATACTTTTACTCAGTAATTACTGAAGAGAAGGTAGGGCAGGGCCCACAGCTCAGCACCATAGACACAGGGTGGAGGGAGGTGAGCACTACTCCCTTCACAAAAGACAGGGTTCTAAAAGAGCTCACTAAGCTCAGGGTGGACAAGGCAATGGGACCGGATGGCATACATCCCAGGGTACTTAAGAAGCTAAGGGTGGAACTAGCAGAGCCATTAGCAGAACTGTTTAGTGAGTCTCTGAGCATAGGAGAGGTACCAGAAGACAGGAGAAAGGCTCATGTGATCCTGCTCCACAAGAGTGGTAGCAGGGAGGAGGCAGGGAACTACAGACCAGTCAGTCTTACCTCAGTAGCGGGCAAGATTATGGAAGCACTCCAAAAAGAAAGGATAGTGCAACACCTGGAATCCATAGGGGCACAGGATCCAAGACAGCATGTGTTTACAAATAGACAGTCCTGTCAAACTAATCTCATAGATTTCTTTGACTGGTGGACCAAGGGGGAGCAGTTGATGTCACCTACCTTGACTTCAGCAAAGCTTTCCATACTTTTCCATATAGAAGATTGATAAATAAGCTGGGTAGGCTTGGGGTGGGTCAGAAGTTGGTCAATTGGGTGGCAAACTGGTTGACGGGCAGAAAACAGAGTGGTGGTAAATGGTATACAGTCAGAAGAGATGCAAGTCACAAGTGGGATACCTCAGGGATCAGTCCTGGGGCCAGTCCTCTTCAATATCTTCATTCATGACATTGCAGATGGACTAGACGGTAAGGTTTGTCTGTTTGCAGATGACACCAAGATCTGCAACAGAGTAGATGATCCAGATGGGGTGGGCAGCATGAGAAGAGATCTGGATAGACTAGCAAAATGGTCAGAAGAGTGGCAACTGGGATTTAATGCAAAGAAGTGCAAGATCATGCACATAGGGAAGAGAAACCCTGAAGCCACCTATAGGCTGGGAGGGGAGTTGCTGGCAGTCACAAAGGAAGAAAGAGACTTGGGCATCGTCGTCACCGATGATCTGAAATCATCCAAGCATACCTGTAAAGCAGTAGGTAAGGCTAGGGGGATGTTAGGGTGTATTAGTAGGGGTATCATAAGTCATAAGAGGGAGGTAATAATCCCTCTTTACAAGACACTGGTTAGGCCCCATCTGGAGTACTGTGTGCAGTACTGGAGGCCACACCTTCACAAGGATATTAACCAAATTGAGTCAGACCAGAGAAGGGCAACTGAAATGGTGCAGGGACTGCATCAGAAGACATATGAGGACAGATTAATGGAGCTCAATATGTATACCCTTGAGCAAAGGAGGGAGAGAGGTGATATGATCGAAACATTCGATCACCTTAAGGGCATTAACAAGGTGAAAGAGTCTAACATGTTTAAATATAAGAAAAACAGCAGGACAAGAGGACACAGCATGAGACTAGAGGGAGGCCGATTAAGGGGGAATGTGAGGAAATTATTTTTCACAGAAAGGGTGGTGGATGCATGGAACAACCTACCTCAGGAAGTGGTGGCTATGAATACAGTGCAGGGCTTCAAACAGGCATGGGATAGGCATAAGGGAGCAATACAGATGAGTATGAATAGATAAGCCACTGACAGAGCAAGGCGGTGGCACATTTATAAGGTAGAAAAGAAATGGGCAGACTGGATGGGCCTTGCAGTCCTTATCTGCCGTCAACTTCTATGTTTCTATGGATGACATATAAGAGAAAGTAAAAGGTGTGGCAAATCCATATATATATATATATATATATATATATATATATATATATATATACACACACACAAGAGATTCATACTATTAATGTATAAATTAAATTAATGAAAAATAATTAATAATAAATAAAATATAAACTATTTGAATTTTATGATTTTTTTATAAATAAGGTTGCAAAATACACTTCTTCATTCAATCCTTTGGGATTTACTGTATCCAGCATGATAATCCACGTTGTTTCTTTTTGTAGAAGCAATTAGACAGACAACACCATGACCATGTTCCACCAGAACAGGCATGGCAGAATACACTCCCTCCCCTTGTGTCAGGAAGCTGTTTGCACCTGGACACTTGATCACAGCCTGGGTGTAGACCTCCTGGTGATTCATGTCACAGAAGTGAATAATCAGCTGACCGACACACTCAGGCCAGAGAGACATCATATGACTGGTTGCTGCATCAGGAGGTGTTGTTTCCTGTTATCTCAGTGGGTCACTCCAGCAGACCTGTTGGCCTCCTTGGAGAAAAAAATGCTGAGGCTGTTTTGTGCCTGCTTTCCACAGTCTGGGACATAGCTGAAGGATACCTTCATGAGGCCCTGGACACTAGGCCTCATGCGCACCATCCCTTCCTTTCCTTTGATCCAAAAGGTGCTGACCAAGGCCCAGAAAGACATGGTGCAGATGACCCTGATAGCTCCAGATTAGCCCATACAGTTCTCATTCCCAAAACTACTCAGTCTCAGCAGCCAGCTTCCATGATGGTTGCCTCTTCGCTGAGATCTGCTGATCAGACCACAGAAGGTCCTACACCTGGAAATATGAACCCTGCACCTCTGAACCTGCTTCCTTAGCAGCTAGAGTTCTAGGCTCTGGGCCTTTTGGATGATGTGCTCCATACTGTGGAGGCATCCTGATGGGAGTCAACTTGCAAATGTTAAGCATTTAAAAGCTATGCATTTAAATGGAAAATGTTCTTGATATGGTGCCAGGGCAAGAAGCTAGATCCCCTTGCCTGCCCCATGATGGGTACCCTCAGTTACCTTTGGTCTCTCTCACAGTCAGGCAAGTGAGTGAGGACCCTTATTGTTCACCTGCAAGCCATCTCTGCTTACCAAGTATGTGTTGGTAAGCTAACAGTGGCCCAGGAAAAGTTGGTTGGGTGCTTTTTATTGGCCTTGACCACTTACCCCCTCCAGTGAATGAGCCACCACCACCTTGACACCTACAGCTAGTGCTGGCTATGGTCATAGGAAAGCCATTTGAGCCTATGCATAGATGTGGAAAGTCTCACCTGTTATGGAAGACTGTCTTCTTCATGGGTATAACATCAGCCAGAAGGATTAGTGAGTTCCAGGCACTCTCTGTGTAGTCTCCTTACTTGGTCTTCAACAAATACATGGTTGCTCTTCACCTCCACCTGAAGTTCCACCCAAAGGTACTATTGGAGTTTCACCTCAAAAAAGTGATCAACTTGTAGGTTTAGTTCACTAAACCTTTTTCCTAGGACGACTGTAGGCTCCATGCCCTGTACTTATGGAAAATGCTCTCCTATTACAAGGAGCACACAGCTGAAGTTCAGGAGAGGCTTGCCAGCTGTTTCCTACATGTGCTGAAGTCACGCTTGGCAGACCAGCAGGAAAGCAAATGATTGCCAAGTGGATTATATCCTGCATCAATGTCTTCTATATTTTGGTTGGGTGGTAGAGAGCATCCCATGAGGCTTAGGGCTCATTCCACCAGACATATTATTGCCTTAGAGACTTCTAGGGACAGCCCTAGACAAGAGATATGTTGGACCACTACCTGCAATAAAGCACATACTTTCATAACCCATTACAGTACAGCATCAAAATCAGGTCCAGTCAGGATGCTGCTTTTGGGTCTTCAGTTTTTCCAGTCTCTGTTTACCAAATTGGGGTGCACAGCCTGCTTCTCCTCCTAAAGAATGGCTTGCAGTCTGCCAAATTGTGAATAGTTAACTGTATCCTTGACATTAGAAACATAGGTTTCTTACCTGTAGCCATAGTTCTAGGATTGTTATGGAGTTCATATCCACACAACCCATCTGGCCTCCTCTGAATGTGGTTTCCAAATCTCTGCTTCCTGCATGCAAAGATGTGATATGGTGGGGCAGAACCAGAGGATATTCACTGCCTGGCAGGTGGGAGGAGCTTATCTTGAAGATGTACAATAGAGCAGCCTGTTCCAGAAATGGCTTTATATGTCTGCATTTGCTAGAAGCTGAGCAACGTCAGTTTCCCTGAGCAACAATGAATTTTTACACTGTACATGAATGGGACTTTTATCCCATAAGAACCTTTATCAGGTATTTCCCTGTACACCTCATCAATTAAAGTTACATACCTCACAATTAAAGTTGTATAGTTCTGTATATCTCCAGACAGACAACCATATAGCACGGGGAAGAAAATGTTACAGACCACAACAGTAAATACAGTCACAACCACACTGATTCTCCTACTCACAATTAAGGGTGTGTACCTCTTTAGGGACACTTGTTATTGTGGAAACAAAATCTAGCCAGAGCTGATACAGCTGCAACAAGCTGTCAAACAACCAAAGTTACATATGTGCATAGAAATTATTGAACACCTGGGTGTAACTTGGTCATTTTTTGGAGGTGTTGCACCAAATTTTCAACATGGCCCTTTTAGTAACCCTCCTCATTAAAAGTGCCAGTCATTTTGTACACTTGTCCCGAAAGGTGATTTCACAGAACAACAGTGCCATTCTGTGCCACAGATGCAAAAACACGTTTTGGGAAAGATGTGAAAATGACCATTGTACTGTTAAAAAGGAGGTGTGCAAAATGGCAATGTTGAAAATCTGGAGTGGAAATAATAAAAACTGGCCAAGTTAGGAGAGTGCGTAGAAACTGTGCAATGCACACTCGTAATGCAGTCATTTTTTTTGAATTTTGTCACCAAATTTGCAACATGGGTGTTTTATGACCCCACCTCATGAACAGTGGCACTGTCATTTTGTTAATCAGTCCCAAAAGGTGATTCCATGCAGCAACTGCAACATCACCTTTTGTGGCAGAGTAACGGAATGACAGTGACACTGGTCGTGAGGTGGGGTGCCAAGAATCCTATGTTGAAAATTTGGGGCCACAATTCCAAACAATGGCTGATTTATCAACATAAATTGAAAACCTAATTGAATGCCATTATAGCATGCTTTCCTTTGATTCTTCAGTTTGTGATTCAGCTTTGATGAGTGCAGACGTGCCCCGATCGAGAAAAGATGACAATGCCGACCTCCAAATGTAGGTATGAGGTAAGGGGGGGGGTAAGGGAGGTGGGTGCTCAGTGGGAGGGTAGGGTGGGGAAGGGGACTGGGATGATGATGAGGACCGATTTCTTTTTACAGGTAAAAAACACATTGGGGGAAGGTTTTCTTTATTTACAGGAGAAAAAACAACAACATACATTTGGGAACACTGGGGTGGGATCCCAGTGTGGCACATGAGTGGGAGGGTGGAAACATGATGCTGACATGGGGATTGGGCACCCCATTTCAGCAGGGGGGGAAGAAAAAACAAACATTTGGGCACAGTGGGTTGGGCTCCCAGTGTGCCACATGAGTTGGAGGGCACAAAATGCTGACACAGGTATTGGGCACTCCAATGTCTGTGCGGGGCAAATAAATAAATACATTTGGACACACTGGGGTGGGCTCCCAGTATGCCACATGACTTGGGGAGGCTACATAACGCCGACAAGGGGATTGTGGACTCCGATGTCGGTGTGGGGATGGGGAGCATGCAGGAAAGTAGCAGTGGGAGTGTTTTCTTTCCTGCCATTGCTGGTAGCGGTGATGTGACTGCGCATGTGAAAGTGCCGTGCATGCGTAGTTGTGGTAAATGGCATTTTGCCATCCACAACTTGGTGGCACCAGCAGGACTACGTATGCACATGAGTCATGCATGCATAGTTCTTGCCCCGGAATGTGGAAGTAACAGCTGAAATAGTGTTATTCCACAGCTACCGATTGTGGCGGAATGTTTCAAGATCTGTTGGTCTTTCAGAAGGATATTTCCAAAAGTCCAATGGAAGGTTCCACAATCGGCCATTTTTGCCAGCTATGATCGATCCCAAAACATCTGAAGGCTCCCCCCACAGCCATAAAAAGTCATAGAGCACAATAGTAAACACAATAACAACTGCACCCATCTCTGCAAGGCCCAAAGCAGACCCAGGAAATCAGTGGGTATTACTGTAGAAATTCACAGATAACAAACAGTCGAGAGAGAAAACACCATAAAATACCTGTGAAACAGAAGAAGATTGAGGGAAGACACATGATCAAACTCCCCTTATAACCACCAACAGCTATGTCCGTAGACCATCCAGAACTCTCCTCAGCTACCAAGACTTCCATGCTCCTGTCAACTTCTCTCTCAATTCTCCTCCAAGTCCATGCCCTCCATGCTAATGCTTCCACGCTCCCAACACTGCTCCATACAACACATCCAGTGGCTTGATGGCAAATGACTGACCATATGATCCATGTGCCGATGATGCCACATGACATTCTTGACTGCAGACTGCCCTCTCAACTGATGACACCACACCACACTGCTGACAAAAGCCGCAATCCAGCATACCACTAATGAACTAAGTGAAGACCAGCTGCAGACAAGCCACCTTATGTCGGGGAACCCTACACTACATAGCTTGCTTCAAGATTGTTCCTGAATGGCCACTCACAAAACAGCTACACAGAAATGAAGAAAACACCAAACCACAAGTGGCCCGAAGCACTTCCCCCAGCAACTTTGTTTTCCCAACACCTGAGGTCCAATCCTGGTGTCAGTCAATCATACAAAAAACATTCTCCCCACTAGCAGGTTGCAAAGCTAGCACCCATAGCACCCCATACAAGTAAAATATACTGCAATAACCCAGCTTATTTAGCACCCGTATCCATCTCCCAAACCAATCTTTTAAGTAAAATCTAGCACTGGAAACTTGCACAATACTCCCTCCACGTTAGTTGGCTACTGTCTACTACACAAAAGAAACAAAAACTGGAAAAAGTCAGCAAACATGCAATATTCACATTTTGGGGCTAGTTTTTGAGTTCCATTTTTTTTTTTTTGCATCATAATGTGGCCATTTTAGGCCCATAGTTTCATGGTGTGTAAGCTGCCACACCCCCTTATGACTACATAAGTAGAACCATGTAATTTTGAAACAACTATGTTTTGGGAGGCAGCCATCCCCAAAACACATTTCTGGTCACTATTACAATATAAATCTTATGTACCATATCGTGAGATGCTAACTTGGCCACCACGAATATCTGGGCCAGAAATAGCTAAAAGTGACCAAAATATGAGCAAAAGAAAAAGTAAGTCCAAAAACGCATGTATTGCACATGTGCATGGGCTCACAGTTGAGTCAGGCAGGATGCAACATTCTTATCACAGTTTCTGCCAGTGACATACTGCAGAATACTGCAGGAACACAGTGTAATCCAAGTGCAGATACTCCAACTTGTCACCTAGGAAAGAGTGACATTCTTTTCACAAAATGTCACATCCTGGCTAATGTTGATAAATTTTCATTTTCAGTTTTTTTCATTTTTGTCATAAATTAGTAATTTTTGTCTATTTAAGGCCCACATTTTTAGGGTCCCTAAGTCATCACCCCACCTCACAACCACACATAGTAAGTGGCAAACTTGCACGTTTTGTTTATTTATTTGAATTTAGATGACTGGGCAAGCCCACTGGGCCTTGGGGGACCCTTTTTCAGAGGCGACCTGGGATTAATTACAGAGAAATATCACAGACTGTCAAAATACAATAGAAGCAGGCAGTTATACAACACTTAAGATTAGTTACAAGGACTCGTTGTAGTTCTGACCAAAAATGTGTTTTTGTAGTTAACCCACAAAACACATTTTGAGTCAGATTTATAAGTTTCCACTTACAGTATGTGGTCATGATGTGGGGTGGCGACTAGGCCATCCTGAAAATGTGAGCCCCAATGGGCAAATATTGCTTAACTATAAGAGAAAAAAATTAAGAAAAAATTGTAATGTTGTTAGCCCTTCGGAATCCATCATAGAGCCAATACCAAAAGCATCATCCCACCAGAGTGTAATGCCCCAGAGATAGAATGTATGCAAATTATTTGAATATAGAATTCTGCTCAAACTTTGCACTGTGGTCATGCTCCCCCTACTGGATTAATGCCATATTATTTCCATAAAGCCAGGGGAGCAGTGACCACTAAAACTATTTAATGACTACTATAATTTTAAACATTTAAAGTTTTTTTAAACCCAAATAAAATATTAGCTGAAAAAATTTGCCATGAAATAACATCAAGTTTAAAATGTTGTGAACCTTCAACAAAGTAATCTCAAACCCTGATACAAGAATTAAATCTCATGTGAGCTTATATTCAGGTTCTAGAAGTGGAGGCAAGGATAGTGTTTGTATTGCCTTGTTAATGGATCCCAAAGAAGGAACAATATTACTGCTGTAATTGTTTCTTCTAACAACTAGAATCCATCAATTATGCCCAATACATATAGCAGACTCCCTAGCAATACCTTGGGAGGATAGGTCTAAATCTTATTTAGGAAAAAAAGTTCTGCAAGACAGCATTTCCAAAACTGGCATCCCTGCTGAACTCTATGTCCATACAATAGTGATTTGTGAAGGGGTGCACTATTTTCCAGGTAGCTGCCTTGCAAATATTCGGAAGTAAAATGCCACATGTAGCTGTCACATAGACAGAGCTGCCTTTTGTAAAATGTGCCCATAATCCTCTGGGGGTTGTTTTCCAGCCTTCTCATAGCAGAACTGTATACAGGAAACTATCCAGCAAGAAATAAATAGTTTTCCTGGCTGCAGGAATTCAATAGGTTTCAATAAGTTGAGTGCTATCCAAGCTGACAACATTTTTCTGGGTAAGGTATCAGATGAGTGCCCTTATAAAGTTGATAAAGCAATGGGGCCAGATGGGGTGCACCCCAGGGTCCTTAAAGAACTAAGAGAGGTGGTGGCTGAACCTCTGGCTATCCTGTTTAGCCGATCACTGGAAACAGGGGAGGTACTCAAAGACTGGAGGACAGCAGATGTAGTCCCCTTATACAAAAATAGGAACAAAGAGGAAGCAGGGGAACTACAGACCAGTCAGCCTCACCTCGGTAGTGGGAAGATCATGGAAGCACTACTGAAGGAGAGATTGGTGGAACATCTGGTTGTCAATGGACTACAGGACCCAAGGCAGCATGGTTTCACCAGGGGGAGATCATGTCAGACCAACCTTGTTGAATTTTTTGACTGGATGACTAGGGAGGTGGATCGGGGAAGGCAGTGGACATGGCCTATCTGGACTTCAGCAAGGCCTTTGACACTGTGCCACACAGAAGACTATTACACAAACTGGGGAATATGGGTGTGAGCAGGACAGTAGTGTGGTGGGTAGGTAACTGGCTGGGTGGCAGAACACAGAGGGTGGTGGTAAATGGCTGTCACTCCACAGAGGGAAGAGTGACCAGTGGGGTACCACAGGGATTAGTGCTGGGAGCGGTCCTATTCAACATCTTCATCAGTGACATTGCGTAGGACCTAGAAGGCAGAATTTCACTGTTCGCTGATGACACAAAGCTCTGTAAGTAGACACACCAGAGGGTGTAGACAGAATGAGAAGGACCTGCAGAAACTTGAAGAATGGTCTGGGGTTTGGCAGTTGAAATTCAATGCAAAGAAGTGCAAGATAATGCATATAGGGCACAAAATCCTGGCACAATATGTCAGTTGGGGGGTGAGGATATAGCATGCACCAAGCAGGAAAGGGATCTTGGGGTTGTCATCTCTGATGACCACAAGGTAGAAACAGTGTGACAAGGCAGCAGGTAAAGTAAATAGGATGCTGGGATGTATAGGCAGAGGCATCACCAGCAGGAAAAGGGAGGTCATAATTCCGCTACAAGACACTAGTGAGGCCCCACCTGGAGTACAGTGTACAGTTCTGGAGACCATACCTACGTGAAGGACATAGACAGGGTAGAGAAGGTTCAGAGGAGGGCAACAAAGATGGTGCATGGATTGCATCACAAGTCCTATGAAGACAGGTTGAAGGAACTGAACATGTACTCCCTGGAGGAAGGGAGGGAGAGGGGGATATGATAGAGACATACAAGTATCTCACAGGGAGGAACAGGGTGCAGGAAAACACTATTTTTAAGCGAAAAGATGTTCCAGGACTAGAGGGCATGGGATGAAGTTGGAGGAGAAGCGATTCAGAGGAAACATGAGAAAAGAATTTCTTCATAGAGCGGGTGGTGGACAAGTGGAACACCCTGCCAGAGGTAGTGGTGGGGGCTGAAACAATAACGGGATTTAAGAATGCATGGGATAGACATAAAGGAATTCTGGAGGTCAGGGGTAAGGGGCAACAGACTTCTAGGAAAACAAACTGAACTTACAAGCTCAAATGGGCAGACTGGGTGGGCCATAGGCCCTTATCTGCCGACACTGTCTATGTATCTATGTATCTATGTATTACATGAAGGCAGGCAGTTTCTGATCACCTGAACTGCGGTGCTCAAGAAACAGCACAGGATGGGTCACTGACTGATTTAAGTAGCATTCTGAAACCACTTTAGGAACAGTAGGAATTTCCTATTTGTCCTAAGGACTACCTTGTCCCTGTGAAAAATTATGTAGTTTGGATCAGTGATACATGGTTTCACTTCACTTATACTCCTGGCAGATGTCACGGCCAATAGGAAAACTGTTCTCCAGGTGATGTATTTTAAGTCTGCTATAGCCATAGGCTCAAAGATTTCATCAGCTAAGTAAGACAAATGGTCAAATCCTATGGGGGAACCGGTTCATTCCCAGGAAGGTATAGGTGACTGAGGCCTTTGAAAAATCTTATAATGGCAGGTTGTGAGGCCAAACACTTGTCATTGCCTGCTGATGTGTAATCTGATACCACTGTCAAGTGAACTTTCATTGCTGAGGACCTCAGACCTAAGGATTGTAATGTACCAAATAGTCCAAAACTGTGGGTAGCCAAGCCTGCATAGGAATTATCTTTATGTGGGTACACCAATATGAGAATCTTTCCACTTTGAGAAGTATGCCTTTCTTGTGGCAGGTTTCCTGGAAATCTTTAACACTTCTTATTTTGTTACAGTAATTTTTCTGTCCCTGAGTCTAGTCAACTCTCTCTATCCCACCATGCCCCCCAACCAGCAGCCTGCCTCCCTTGGTAATCATCAGCCATGTACCCATTTGGCTTTCCCCTGTGACAAGGCCAGAGGGGAGGGCTGTCCTCCCCTTCAGTAGCCCTCCCCCCTCATGAGCACAATCCAGTTGGGCTGGGAGCACAAGCTGTGGTGCGAGTCAGGAGTGAGCCAGGCATCGTCCACTGGCTCTTTTTTCCCTTGTTTTCTCCCCTCGGCTAGAGGTGTGCAATGACACAACTGTGCGTGTATATGGAGCCATGCATGCACTATGCATCATGCCTTTGTCTGTTCCACATTGTAGGTGCACCTGCTGCCCTGCCACTGTGCCTACTTGTGGTGGCAGCATTGCAGCAGCATTGCCCTCTCTGTGAGAGGAGAGCAGTCCATTGGATGCTCAATCCTCTCCCCCTTGGCCGATCCCCAGCAGCTGGATCTACTCCTGCACCCATGCTGGTGTAGTTGGAGGTATGTTGTCCAGCACCTCAACCTTCCATGCCACTGGGCCAGCTCAACCTTGAAGGCTTTAAATACCTCTAGTGACAGATTCAAACTGGAAAGCTCTAACTCCTCAAAAATCATGCCCTCAGGCAAAATGTTCTGATGTTTGGGAAGATTATCCTGCCCTAAAACAGGATCAGTAATTTGTACCTCAGTGACAGGTTGATTGGGGACCTGCAGGAAGGGTCAGTAGCATCGAATACCATGACTGAGCTCAAAGAGGTTTATGTGCTCCTTTGTCTCCTGTGGAGTTCAGATACTACTTACTGTGAGGTCCCCTTGGTGACTTTCCCATCCTAGGAGTGAGGTATCGCTTATGAGAATTTTGGTGGGAGATTGCTGGTGGAACAGAATGTCCTATTTGAGGTTGCTTTCTTCGTTTCACCATTCCAGAGCATAAACAAAGTTCCTTGTGTCTGATATGCCTAAGCAAAGTTCTTTGTGACTGATACTGGGCAGAACAAGGGATCGGACATTTAGAACCAGTACTCTCTCAGACAATACTGTAGGTCCCACATCTTGAAGTGGGTCTATGACACCACAGCTGTGGATGATGCCATGTACCCTAAGAGTTGCAGAAAATTCCTTCCAGGCCATAGCTGAGCTGGGATGAAAGACTCATCACTGGAAATCAGGCTTGCTACCCTGTCTTCTGGGAGGAATTTTGTTCCCTGCTAGGTATCTAGTTCTGCTCCAATGAATTCTAGGACCTGTACTGGTTGTGCTGGGGACTTATACAAATTTATCAGGAACCCCAGCTTCTCCAAGGTGTTTCTTACTGGGTGGCCCCCTTTTGCCTGACACCCTGATGGTGAAACACGGAAAATGACCACTATAGTGACAGTCGCTGTAATGGTCCATTTCTGTGTTTCACTTTCCCCCAGTGTCCTGCCCCTTCCCTGGACCAACTCTAACCTGGAGTTGAGAATCCTAAAATCTAGAAAACACTGGGGGCTTGGGTGGCACAATACCTGCGTCGGTATTGTGCCATCGCTGTGCGGGTGGTCGGCAGATTTACTGTCGACCAAACTTGGTACTTCCTTTCTTACCAGCCATATGGCTCACACTGACTCCAATTTTGTTTTCCCTAAGACTCGACAGTTACCCAGGTAGGGGAAAACTACTGCAACTTTGTCTTCTAAGGTTGGCTGCCACCATAGCCAAGCATTTTGTAAGCAGACATGGTGCTCAGGTGAGACCAACAAATAAGGTTGCAGACTGCTACTGACAGCTTCCCAGCCTGAACCTGAGGTATTTTCTGTGGTTGGATCTGACTGTAATCTGGAAATAGCAGCCTTCTGATCCAGTGACCACAGCCTGTCTCTGGATTGTAGAGATAGGATTACTCTGCCCAGTGTCACCACCCTGATATTTTCTATTTTAATATGTCCATTCAGGTATCTTGTCTGTTTTTTGTTTGTCTGTTTATTTGTAATCTGGTAAATCCATGGACCTAAGACCCGTTTACATGGGTGACCAGAACAACATGCAAATACATATTAACAATATGATAAATACGTTGAGTACAATATCTTAAATGTAGAATAGATATTCATTATCCATTCCTTTTGTGGGTCAGAAAGTACAGCATCTTAAAATGGGACCCTTGCAAGGGTGTGATGCAGGGGACTTTTCTGCTGCCTTTGCTTGCAGTAATTTCTTTACCTCCATTCCCAGCAGGATTTTTTTTTCTGTTAGGGAATGTGCTGGAAATTTCTCTGACTTCTGAAATTGATGAAACTTTTGGAATTGCAGTGTGAATCTCACAGGCACTACTTCCAGGGCCCACTTGTCTGTGACAATTTTTTCTCACTCTTGTAAGTACTGAATTAGCTTTTCTTTCACTGGCAATAACTAATTGATGACTTAGATAAAATTGGCAGGGATTTTATTTTGGCTTTGATTTATGGGCTGGTGCTGCAGCATGCCTTATGTCCCTTCGCCTTTATGCCTATAATACCATCTCAGTCGCTGTCACTTTTAGCCAGTGTTACCTCTGTCCCCCCTTTCCATAAGGCCTGTAGGAGGTGGAGGCATTTTCTTTTTCCATCAGATTTTTGCAAGTGGATCAATGCTTATCCACACTTTTCATGTATGCCTCAGTTTGGTCACCAAGCAAATACTTTTTCTCAAAGGAGAAATCAATGTCTTTCACCTGAATATTCTGGGTAAGGAGTGTGATCCTTAGCCAGACAAACCTTTTCAAGAACATTGTTGGTACCATGACCCTTGATGCCGAGTCACTGGCAGCTACAGTCATTCAGAATTGGTATGCTGTGGCATCTAGGGCTGATTTTGCAGTTGCATAAATATCCTGCGCCAGCTCACCATCGACCTTCTTACTCAGTGCCAGCACTCCGTTCATCTGGGCTTTCTGATACTGTGTTGTATAGGCCATATAAGCTGCCTGTGTTAGTTGCAGTGACACAGTTATGTACACCTTTTTGGACATAGTGTCCAATTTCCTGGAGTTCTTGTCAGGCAGTTGTGCAGACAGATGCACTTTTGCCCTATTACAGGTTGCTGCTCCTACCACTCCTTCATAGTCAGGATGAGCATGCAGATACTCTACTTCTGGTCTGTCCACTGATATTTTTTTCTCTGTCTTTTTATTGATGCCATTTGCAGAAGGTAGTACTGACATGATTTCGGAAGTGGCTTTCTTGAGGGATTTATGTACTGGGATTAGCAACCTTCTTGCAGGGGCTAGTTCCATTATATCCATGACTTCAGCTTCCTCGTCATTTTTCTCTGTTTATGAGATGTTAAGGATGTATATGTAAAGGATGAGATAAAAGCTACAAGGACCCCTGACATACACTCTGAAGCCAAAACACTTTGGGTTACACGGGAACCCAGTAGGGTGGTGGTCACTCAGGTGGGGGTGGTGTACAGACCTCCAGTGATCAGGAAAAAGTGGGACAAGGAGATTCTAGAAAACATACACAAAATGAGTGCTAAGGGGAATTAATAGTGGTCAGTGATTTTAATTTACTTGATATTAATTGGATCACCCATACAGCAGCCTCTTCCAGGAGCAAAGACTTCCTGGAGATCCTACGTCTCTCAAGTCTGAAGCAGTTCCTGAAGGAACCCACTAGGGTGGATGCTGTCCATGACCTCTTACTCACCAATGGTGATAACATATCTGAGGTAGAAGTTGGGAGCTACCCGAGGTCCAGTGACCACCACATGGTATGGTTCCAGATACAAATAGAAAAAGAAACCAAGCACTCTAGAACTAAAATCCTGGACTTTAGGCAAGAAGATTTTATCAAAAGGAAGAAGGAGCTCATGCAGAGCCTAGCCAAGATAACTTAGGTGGGGGAGTAGGTGAGTACTGGACCATTCTTAAAACAGCTTTACTGGATGTCTCTAGCCAATGTATACAAAGAGTGACCAAAGCAAAGAAAAGAAGAGAACTCCTCTGTTTTCAAAGGACATGGCCACCAAGATCAGGGAGAAGCAAACTGCTTTAAAAAAATACAAGGAGAAAGGTTGTGAAAAGGACATGGAAGTATACAATGAGAAACAAAAGGAAGCAGGCGAGCTAATCAGAGTGGCCAAAGCAGCAACTGAGGAGAGGATAGCCAGAGAGGTCAAAAAGGGAGACAAAACCTTAAGATTTGCCAGTGGCAAAAGGAAGAAGAGTGGAGGCATATTCAAACTGGCAAAGAAAGATGGCGGGCACATGGAGGATGATAAAGAAAAAGCTGAAATCCTCAACAGATAGTTTTGCTTGGTTTTCACTAAAGAAGATGAAGGGAGCAGACCACCCATGTCAGAAAAAAGTAGAAGCAGCAGTAGAATTGATTTGGAACCTTTTACAGAAGGAGTCCAGAAAGAACTAGAAAAGCTCAAGGTGAACATGGCTATGCAACTGGACAATGTTCATTCAAGATTACTGAGAGAGCTAAGGGAGGAACTGGCAGCTAACATGACCTGGCTATTCAACCTATCTTTGGAACGTGGAGAGGTACTGGAGGACTGGTGGAAGGCCACAGTTGTCCCACTTCACAAAAATTGTAACAAGGAAAGTGTTGGCAATTACCATCCAGTTAGCCTTACCTCAATTATGGGCAAAACAATGGAAGCCCTATTCAAGGACAGAATTGAAGATTAGACCAACAACAGCACGGGTTCACTGCTAGGAGGTCATGCTAGACACATCTTATCAACTTTTTCAACTGAATGACCCAAGTAGTGAACCAGAGCGCCTCTGTGGATGTGATTTACCTAGATTTCAGCAAAGCCTTTGATTCGGTCCCACACAGAAGATTATTAAATTAACTAGGCAGCATGGGGGTGGGTCAAAAGGATGTAGACTGGATAGAGAGTTGGCTAAAAGGAAGGACGCAGAGCATAGTTGTAAATGGCTCCCTATCAGATGAAAGGGAGATGACAAGCCTTGTATCACAAGGATGGGCACTGGGCCCCATCCTATTCAATATTTTTATCAGTGACATATCTGAGGGTCTGGAAGGCAAAGTGAGTCTTTTCACAGATGACACAAAGTTATGCAATAGGGTGAACACTCCCGGTGGATTGAAAAGGATGAGAGCTGACCTTAGAAAGCTAGAATGTTGGTCACACACACAGCAACTAAATTTCAATGCTAAGAAGTGCAAAGTCATGCACATAGGGAACAGTAATCCGGATGCAGAATACTTTCTAGGAGGAGTCAAATTAAAATCAACAAAGCAGGAAAGAGATCTGGGAGTAATCATTTCACATAATCTGAAAATATCCAAACAATGTGAAAAAGCAGCATTAAAGGCAAATGGAATGCTGTGCTACATAGGGATTGGAATTACTAGCAGAAAAAGAGAGGTTATCATGCGACTTTGCAGATCTTTGGTGAGACCATGTCTGGAGTACAGTGTACAGGTCTGGAACCCCACACCTCAAAAATGATATAGACAGACCTGAGACAGTGCAGAGGAAAGCTATAAAATGATATACAGTAGGGACTCCATGATATAAACTACGAGAAACAACTGCAAGAACTCAATATGTATTTCCTTGAACAATGGAGAGATAGAGAAGACGTGATTGAAACATTCAAATACCTGTACGTGAAGGGAATAAATAAAATACAGGTTCAGGAACTTTTTTAGTTTGAGTCACTCAAGAACCAAAGGTCACAGCATGAAGCTAGAAGGGGGCAAATTTAAGGGCAACACAAGAAAGTTCTTCTTTACAGAGAGGGTGGTGGATATGTGGAACTACCTACCTCCTGAGGTGGTGGAAACAAAAATAGTTGACATATTCAAAAAGGCTTGGGACAGGCACAAAAGAATCATAACACTGAATAGCAGTTAGGGAAGGGGGGTAGGCTTGTGGGCAGACTAGATGGATCTGGAGGTCCCCTTCTGCCATCACTTTCTATGTTTCAATGCCCACCAACTGTCTTATGAATAAGGTGCAAGAGGATTAATTCCCAGAGTCTAATTTGACAGATTAAAATCACCAGACACTGGTGCCTATATATAGATTTTTTTTAATATTCTTGTCACTTCAGTAAAAATGTAATAAAAATGTTATTGGCTGCAAAACTGTTACAGCCACAGAATACACATCTCTTTGGCATTTTTATAAACTAAACAGTAAGTAGAGATTTGAAACAATTACTGCACAAAATGCAAAACTAATCACAAAACCTGTCTAGTGCATGGAACGGCTCACTGACCCATTAATCAATCAGAAATGGACCAGAGAAACCACATTCAGAATACTAAAGAAAAAAATCCAAAGATGTATTCAGTTGCAGATACACACTAGCTTTTCAACAGTAAAAATTAAACTTGTGTAAATCTGCTGCAGATAAATGAAACCTGTAACATGAAATATGCAGATTTCACTGTTTCTAGAGCCATTTTGAAATGAGGAAATGTAATGTCAGTTTGGAGTGCATGTCAGCTGGCTCCACAGCTGGCATATTGAAGAAAGATTGACAGTTTTCCTCGCACCACGAGTCCCACTGCCAGCGTTTTGTTCTGTAGTACGGTTAGCTACTCTAGCTTTGCAGCTTTCAAAGATATTATCACTTATAACCTTTCCCTGAGTACAACTGTGGTATTCCATAAGTAGAGATGTTGTCAGCTGATCAAGCTGGACCACCACCTGGCCCCCATATGGTGGCCTTCAATGAGCTGACAAATTGGTCCCCCAGGACTAGGGTGTAGTCCCAGGGATGCTTACACTCTTCCCCATGCTAGCACCTAAGAGACTTGAGTCTGTTTCCAAAGCTGTGACAGAGGTGTGGTACCAGTAAAACACCACCTGCCAAATCTACTCTTTTTTTTTTTAATCATGTGCAATGTTTCAGTTTCTTCATTACTCATGCTAACCATTTTCCATTTTATGTGTACAAGTCTTATGGGACACAAACCACCCTGTGATAGGACACTGACCGAACTATTACAGGACACTGACCACACTGTGACAGGAGTTCCATGTCATAACAGCAATCACAAAACAGTGATTGCTGTTATGGTGAATGTATATCACTGAAGAGTAAATTCGCGATATACACATGCTGGCGAACACACATCTGGCAAATACAGTGTTTTGGATGACCAACTCCAGAGGGGTGCATGTTGGGAAGGGGGCAACAATCAGAAATGTGGCAAACAAAACAAAACCAAAAAAATAAAACATCTGCAAGCAATGGCAAAAATGTCTCCCCAGTCAGCCCCGAACCCAGTGCCTACATCACCGGAACCAGCCACCCCCACCATCATACCACATGGCTTGCTCTGCAACAGCAGACACACTCCCCAGTGAAAACCCTCTTCCTTATCCTTCCCCTTCTCCTACCTATCCCTCCCCTTCCAGTTGCCATCCCTCTCTGTTCTGTCACTACCCTTGCAGGGTAGCCCAACCTGATAGTGCTGAAAATGAGTTGCTGTTTTTACAGTCACTCATTTTCAGTCACTGTCATCACTGGATATCGTGATGGGACACTGACCACATGTATCAGATAAGTATTGTTTTATGTTTACCCTACCGTGCTTGTTCTTGGCAGTTCCTAAGGGTCTATGTGATAATGGTGAATGCCTAAAGGCAATCGCCGTTATTGCTCAGTCAGAGTGCCGAACACATTTTTGGCACTCTGACAACCCTGGCGAACCAGCACAATGGTGCCAGGACATGTTTTTACTACTTTCTTTGTGGGGGCTTCCCCTCACCCTCCCACAGGGGGCTTTTCCCCCAGCACCCCCCATTTAAGGATTCTCAACTCCCGGGGGGTGCATGTCGGGGGGGGGTGAAAGTAGCAAAATTAAAAAAGTTCAGGCCTGGCACAATAAAAATCGTACCAGTGCCCAGACCCAAACCCAGTACCTCAGCCACCCCAGCCATTGCCCAATCCCCGACGCCTGGCCACAGCTTGACCAATGACCGCAGCGCCACCCCCTACAGCCTCTCCCCCCTCCAGCCCACGTTCACCGTACTCGCTCCAACCCCCCCACGCTCGTACGTATAGTGACATCCTTTCACCTAGTT
Source organism: Neoceratodus forsteri (assembly GCA_016271365.2). NCBI lineage: Eukaryota > Metazoa > Chordata > Ceratodontiformes > Ceratodontidae > Neoceratodus > Neoceratodus forsteri. The sequence continues at coordinate 751,957,813 of CM028133.1, read as the reverse complement.
CACCCACCCCTCATCTGGTCGCCCTACTTGTCAATCGCTGTGAGTAGATTGTGCGAGGTAGGTGTCACCATAACAGATGGCATCCTTCCTCATGCATCCACTTCACAGGTTACCAGTTCCTAAACAGCAACAGATCCTTTGTGACTCCACTGCTATTCTTAATTTTACAGGTACAACTGGAAGTTTCCTCAAGATCTTTCTATCCCAGGGTCCCCAGGACCCAGTCAAGATATATCTTAGATATTATCTATGCTAGAATGATAAGCTGTAATGGTGCAATCCCAAATATGAAGACAGTGTAGGCTTCAACTTGTTAGGTGGTTTGTGATGCAGGCTTGAAATATCTCCACTGTTTCATTTATTTCATTTCATGCAGGTCCCATATCACCCATGTCTTGATTTTTGGTTGCAATGTTGTACTCCATACCATTTATGAGACAGTAAGATGGAAAGCATACAGGGGAAAGGCAGCAAAATTAAGTGGATTTTGAAGTCAAAATATCATTACCATTTGGAACATCTGGTGCTGCTGAGTTTGGAGACAGGAAGGATAAAGGGATATCCCCAACATCTATATAATATACTCAAAGACAATACATTAATGTCCTAAATGAGTATTGTATACAGAAGTAACTTTCCTAATTTTAGAGGACACAATGGGCAGCTCAATGTAATAAAAATAGCCACAGAAAGTTCCTTTATACACAGAGAGTTGTGGGTTTTTTGAATGATCTACTGCTAGATATGCTCAACAGTACAACAAATATAGTGATGAATCCAACATTGGATTATTACATGAGGGATGGTGAAATAAAAGGATACTAAAGTAGTAGCCACAGACATTGCCAGCTATTTCCCAGATATTTCACAAAATTTCTAAAGAGTTTCTCTCTGCTGCCCCTACTGTTGTAATGCAGAAAGCAGGAGATTTCTCTAGAAATATCGCAGAAATTTCGGGAAATAGCTGGCAATGCCGGTGGCTACTACTGTATCACTGAGAAGTGTGGGGGGGGCAGTCTTCATGGGTGTGATCTGCCTCAATCACTCAACCTTGGTATATACCTTTGTATTTTTAGTCAGGCGATTGCATATAAATCAGTCTGTCTGACTATCTTTTAATCTTTCTGTCTCTGTCTTACTGTAGAGGCACAGTAGTACCTCAATATTAAGTCTGTGCTAATTTTTCTGTACAAAGCTCCTTGACAGATGGTTATAAACTGGCCATTTTAGATCCAAGGACTGGAAAATATGGCATGCACCATCAAAATCCTATGGTCTCTTAACCTACAAATTTTACAATTATCAAATTTATTTTTAAAATATTTAAGTGTTCTATTTAAATATTTTTAAATATTTTGTCCGATTAGTTTCTTCAATTTTTGCCAAAGGTTAGAGACAAAATGTCAGTGGGCCCAAATTTTAGAGGTTGATGCTGGGCTTGCATCAAACCCTGCATCATCCCCAATGTTTGATGCAACTGCACCAAACTCCTTTGATGCAACTGCACCCAATTTTGTTATGTTGGCTTACTGCGCCTGTGCGCAAGTCAACATCTTGCGGTAGTGCAGCTTTGGAGGTGCAGCTGCTGTTGGGCGAATGCAGGGCATGCATCAGTAGGTGCATCCCTCATTCCCCAATCAGCCTGCATGCCAGCAGCCACACCATGCATGCTAATGTGGCAAGCACATCTAAGGAAAGGTCCACTGCAATCCGAGCAAAGCTCGTCAGACACAGCAGACCCTTCCCGGTGGCTTGCCACATTAGCAGTGATGGCAGGCGCCTAAAACGGCCGACTTCGGGTGCCCAATCTCTCAGCCAGCTTACTGCAGCCAATAATTTGTCAATGGGGAGCCCACTCCTGTCGGCATACAGCAGCCCCCATTTCTATATGCCGAGGGGGTGCCTAATCCTCGGCTCATGCCCCGCTGTCATTGTGTGCCGACGGAGTGCCCAACTCTGTTGCATAAATTAACCACCCATTGTCTGCTGATGAGGGTGCCCAATCCCCCATCAGCTGCAGAAACCCCTCTCCCCCAAAACAGGTGGCACGCTGGGAGCCCACTCCAGTGTGCCAAGTCCCCTGAAAAAAAAAACTGTCCCGCGATTAGTTTTTTTCTCCCCGTAACATAAAAATGGTCCCTCGTAGTCTCCTGTCCCCCACCTGCACCCATCTGCTGTGCACCCTGCCTCCCCACACCCCCCTCACCCCATACTTACCTCCGAAGTCTGGCGCGACTATCTTCGGTGGACCAGGAGCACGTCTGCACTCTTCAAAGCCGACAGCGAACTGAGGAAATGCCGGTAAGCTGTATAATGGAATGAATAGGGTTTTTTAAACTTTGTTGCATATCTCTGGCATTTGTTGGAAATTTGGCACCAAATTTTCAACATGGGATTTTTGAGGCCCCTCCTCATAAATTCTATTACTGTCATGGTGTTAATTGGCCTCGAAAGGTGATTTCACAGTCACTGCACGAAATCACCTTTCGGGACCCATTAACTAAATGACAGTGCCAGTGTTCATGAGATGGCCTCTCAAAAAGCCTATGTTCCAAATTTGGTGGAAAAAATCCAACAAATGCCTGTTTTACGAGTGTGCGTTGCGCAGTTGCTACGCAGGCTCATAACTTTCACGAATTCGCAATATTTTAATGCCAGATTTTCAGCATTGTCATTTTTGTACATCTCCTTGTGAACAGTACAGTTGTCATTTTCTGCATCCTGCCCAAAATGTGTTTCCCCCCTTCATGCGCACAACAGTGCAGTCGCTGTGGAAAATCAGTGTTTGGGCCAGATTATGAAAATGACAGTGACTCAGTTCATGAGCAGAGGTCCTAAAATGCCTATGTTGAAAATTTGGTGATGATACTCCATAAAATGACTGTGTTATGAGCGTGCATTGGCAGATTGCATGCACGCTCATACCGTTGTGCATTTATGATATTTTCACTCTGGATTTTCACCTTTGCCATTTTTCCACACCTCTTGATGAACAGTATAGCCGTCATTTCACATATCCTGTCCAAAATGTGTTTTCGCACTTCTGGTGTAGAATAGCGTGGTCTCTGTGCAAAATCACTCCTTGGGAAACTTTGAGGAAATAACAGTGACACTGTACATGAGCAGAGGTGCTAAAATGCCTATGTTGAAAATTTGGTGCCGAATGCCCATAAAATGGCAGTGTTGCAAGCATGCATTGCATATTTCTCACGCACCTTTGTAACTTTACAAATTTGTTATATTTACATGCCACATTTTCAACACTGGCATTTTTTTACACCTCCTTATGAGCTGTACAGCTGCCATTTTTCACATCCTGCCCAAAATGTTTTCCCGCACTGCACTACCAAACACCCAATGGGACACCCCAGTGCCTGTCAGTCTCTGCAGGGTGGGAGTGGGTTGGCATCAGTTCAATACTTCACTGCCATGCCTATTATGCATCTCTCTAACTCCTGCACTACCAATGCCAATGCCAGCAAGACAACATTCGGCATTGACAACAGTTGCAACAGTTTCCACGCTTTACATCAGCTTGTGCCAAATATTTGGTGCAAGCCCCATAAAAATGTGTCTCCCATATGGTACAAGATAGTCCTGGGGGGAGCGCTGGTCTAGCTTGTGACATTTGATGCAAGGGAGGGTTTGATGTGGCTGTATTAGAAAATTGCAAATGTTGCAATTGTTTACACAAGTCACCCCTTGCATCACAATCTTTTGATGCAAGTCCCTTGCATCATTTCAAACCCTTTCAAAACTGGGCCCAATGAGTTTATGCATAAAACATACAGGTTTGTTAGACAGCAAAGATTAATTGGTACTTTTTGTTTGTTAAAAATTGTTTAATAGCTTTAGGGTTAATTACAATAAATTGTGCATGCTCTGTTTGCCTGAAATCGCTGAGAAACATCTTTAAAAAAAGGTGTATCTTTTTTATACTAAAGTTATACACAAACAAAAACTTTAAGGTATAGTAACTTTAATTGCTTAAAACTTAAGGGTAATACTTCAGTGTTTGTGAGAAAGATTAGTACAAATGTCACAATGTATTGTTTGTCATATTTTTATTGAGGAAAATTGATACAGAACATTGTATATTTGCAAGCATTTCCATCAGGTAGATAGAATGATTGTCCCGGATTCCCCCCTTTTCCCTCACAAAAAGACAGCGACCATGGTTTGTTGTAGTGCTCAGACTGGCAATTTATTTATATATCATAATTCCATGTTTCATTTAATCATCTTTTATTATTATATCTCTCAGAATTTCATTTATTCTCATCCATATATTAATCTCTGATCATCCCTCTTTCTTCCTCTTTTTCTCCCCCCAGGTGAAAACAGGGGTGCCTTCTTCTCCTTTTCTGTTAGGTAACGGTGAAAACTGAGACCGCTTTCTCCTTCATCTTCTTCTGCTTTTTGTGTTATTCCTTTTTCTTCCCCCTTCCCTTCCCTTTCCCCTTTTCTCCTGCCATCCACCTTTGGCAGTCCTTAACCATATTATTATCTGCCATCCACCTTTGGCAGTCTAAACTGCCCCACCGGATGCGTCTGTCATCCACCTTTGACAGACCCCACATACAGTCCCATCTTGACTGTCTTCCCCTCTTGCTCTGCCTTGTAGGGTAGGTGGGAGGGATCAAAACTCCAGCAAAAGTGGCTGAAACCCCTCTGTGCTGTCCGTTATGTACCTCCTCTTGCCCCTCCCCTTCCTATTACCTGGCCATTGTTCTATCCCCTGTCCCTTCCCCTTCCTTCCCCCCCTTCTGAGCACAACCATCCTACTGAAAGGGAAGGGATGCACCAGGACAACCTGGTCTGCCCCTTAAAGGGCAAACTCCATTTGTGCCGGATTCCCCCCTTTTCCCTTACAAACATCGTGACCATTGTTTGTTGTTGTGCTCAGATTGGCAATTAATTAATTTATATATCATAATTCCATGTTCCATTTCATCATCTTTTATTGTTATATCTCTCAGAATTTCATTTATTCTCATCCACATATCAATCTCTGATCATCCCTCTTTCTTTATCTTTTTCTCCCCCCAGGTGAAAACCTGGGTGCCTTCTTCTTCTCCTTTTCTGTTAGGTAACGGTGAAAACTGAGACTGCTTTCTCCTTTATCTTCTTACTCTTTTTGTGTTATTCCTTTTTCTTCCTCCTTCCCCCCTTTTTCCCCACTAGCCAGTCTCCAGCTTGCATTGGATGACTGGCTTTCCCCTCACTTAGGGTATTATTATCCCTTACTTCAGGGAAGATCCTTCTTAAACCTTCTCTTTTTCCCCTTTTTTTTATATTCCATTTTTTGTGTGTCTCCTCCATGCCTCTATAAAGCCCATTGTTTCTGTGTTAAACATGTCTATGGCTAGATCCAACAGGTGCACCCCATCTGCTCTGTAGACATCTTCTACCCATTCTTCCACACCCCGCAGTATTACCTGTCCTCCCATATTCCTTACCAATGTCCCTACCCTTCTGTTCATCTTTCTCCTGGCTCTATCCACAGCTCTATGGCTATGCTTCTGCCTCCAAACCCTTCTTGGTATCATATCCCACCAGGCAAGGTTTACCTGAGGCCACCACTGCTGTATTGTTCCTAGGTCCCTTTTTATCTGTAAGTATGTGTCTACCCATGGCTTGCCTGCAACGTCGTTGCCCCCCGAATGTATAATAATTAAGTCTGGACTGGGTCGCCGTCTCTTAAGTTCCTTCAAGGTGGGAAGCAGTTGTGCCCATCTCATCCCCCGAATGCCATGCCAAACCAACCTACACTGTTTCACATCTTGGTACCGCTGCTTTCCCCCAGCCTTTTTCTCTGCTCTCCTTTCTGCCCAATAAATATAGGAGTGGCAGCAGATCCAGACTTCCGTGATCCTCCCTCTTCCTATGGGGTTTAAGCAAAAAAATCGTTATCTTATACATGATCTTAGTTTCCCCACAGTAGTATACCCCTCCCTGCCCTCCCCATCCCCATTTGTCTCCACATCTGTAACGAAAAACCAAGGCAATACGTTCATTTCTTACTTCAGTGCTTGAATGTATCTCTTATAACTGGCAGACCGCCATTGTCCTTTTTCCAAAATATCATTCACAGTTTCGCCTGCCACTGACCACTGTCAGGCAGCCCCAATCTGCAAGGAATGGGATGAATAATTAGTTGGATCCTCCCCCAGGAACTGCATGCCTTTTTTGAGCAATGCTGTGACTTGATAACCTGTGACCTATCTTCCATCACCATGCACAAATAACCTTCCTGTCCTGTTCCCATGCTTTGCGGCGAAAGCCCACAAAGCCTGCACTGGGCACACTGTGTCCTCTACATATTTCTTTAGTGTCACCATGCAACCCTGTCTCCTTTGATCCGTCTTTGACCTCTTAATCCTGATCTGCATCTCTTTCATCCCCCAGCTTATATCTCCCCCTTCCTTGTCTTTTTTGCCATGGCCTACCACCTCACTCACCCTCATAGCCCCTGCAAACATCATCACATAAATCGTGTGAAATAGCTGGGCATCAGTCTTTGATATGCATATTGCCGGTAGCACATCCTTTAATTTTGCTAGCAACTGCTCCCCTACTGGTCTTCTACTGTCTACTCACCCTTGTTTCAACCTACCCAATCACTGCATCATTCTTCTAATGAATATTGATTTTGTCGAGTCCTTCCATCCCTTTAGACTGCAGATGACACTAATCCCTGTCAAATATACCCCCACTGTGGTGTGGGCTGTTTCTTTCTGCCATTGCTCTATGGTGAACTTCCCCGATTGCTCCTCTGTGAGTGGCCTACTTACCTCCATATGGTGTGTTGCCCCGAATGTTTGAAACACTCGCCAGGGCCCATCGTATTCCCTCAGAGTCCAAGGCGCCCATGAACTGTGAAACAACCATTCTGTTCCTTCTTGCCAACGTCCCAGATGGTCGTTGGTATGGGCATTTTTTACTCCTCCGCTGTTGGCGCCAGCCTCTGAAAACGGTCCAGCTGCAGATAAGAAAGGCTGTCAGCCAGGGTATTGTGTACCCCTTCTATGTGTTTTGCTCTGAATGACATGTTCAGCTGCAAGACCCTTAACATTAAACATCGCAAGACTTGCATGACCATTTCTGACCTGGCTCCCATGTTGTTTAGGACCTCCATCACTGCTCTATTATCACACCAGAATGTCACTCTCTGATCCCGTAATTCCTCCCCCCAAACCAGGGTGCATGCCCAGATGGGCATGATCTCTAACAATGTTATATCTCTTACCTTGCCTTCCCTTACCCAGTCAGAAGGCCATGGTTCTGCAAACCACCTGCTCCTCAGGTAGCCCCCCATGCCTAGGCCCCCCGCTGTGTCTGTGTAAAGATCAAGGTCTGTGTTATACACCCACTCCTCTTGCCAGAAAGAGCAGCCATTATACTCCCTGAGGAATTCCTCCCATACTCTAAAATCCTCCCTGACACCTTTTGTCAGGTCTACCCAATGGTGTGGTCTGGTGACCCCGGCTGTAGCCCTTGCTAACCTTTTTGTGAATGCCCTTCCTGGTCCAATAGCCCTGCAGGCGAAGTTCAGGTGCCCCAGTACCTGTTGTACATGTTTTAGTTGCACCCTTCTCCTGCTGGTGTGTACCTGGATCAGTTCTTTCAGTTTTTTCACCTTTTCGTCCGACAGCCTGAATATTTCCCCCGGGGCATCTATCTCAATACCCAGGAATTCAAGCACCCTGCTGGGACCTTCTGTTTTTTCTGGTGCCAGCGGAACCCCTAACTCTTTGCACAGCTCTTAAAACTTGTCCAGCATTTGTTGTGTCTCCCTTTTCCCCTTACCAATGAAATGAAGATCATCCAAATAGTGGATGACCGTTCTATACCCAGTTTTCTCTTGAAATATCCACTACAAACAGGTGCTGAATGCCTCAAATGTTGCACGTGCTATAGAACATCCCATGGGCATAGCTTTATCAAAATAGTACTGACCCCCAATTTTAAAACCCAATAGGTCCCAGTCTTCTCTCCTAACTGGCAGCAGTCTGAATGTGGATTCAATATCTGTTTTTGCCATCCATGCATCCTGAGTAGCCCGGATTATCCAGACTGCATCCTCTAATGTCGCATATGTCACCTTACTATACTTCTCCCCAATAAAATCATTAAACAAATCCCCTTCTGGATAGGATAGGTGGTGAATCACCCTATACTCTCCTTCCTGTTTCTTGGGTACCAAGCCCAATGGCGAAATCCACATGTTCTGCAATGGGGGGTATCAAATAGGCCTTCTACTCTCCCTGCTGCCTTTTCTTTCTCAATCTTCTGTCTTAACATCTCTTTCTTCCCTTCCGACCCCAGGTTGCTCGTCTTTCTCGCTTGTCTGGGACCCTCACACTGCAGTGAAAAACCTGTGCAAAAACCTTTTATGATCATCTCCGACACTCTTTTGCTCGGATATCTGTCCAACCAAACTGTCCATGCCTCTAACCTGATGGGGGTTCTGGCCACCCCAAACCCTGTAAGCGTCTTCCTTTGAGGGCCTGCTCATTTTTGGTGCCATGTCCTTCGATCCTTCCAGCTGTGAAGACAACTGGCAGGAAGAAAATTAGATTCCGTTGTTAAATTATGGTTACAGCATGCCTTCATGTGGGAGGCCCCCATTATATATATATATATTTATTATTATATTTATTATTATTATTTATTATTATTATTATTTTTTTTTGAAAAACTCTGCCAGGGCCCTTCCAGCTGGCTGACCTTGCTCAGCCACTCGCCCCTTCCCTGCGGCCCTCAAGCTGATCGTGGCCTTCCCGCATCTCAGGTGACCCTCCTGTGACCTCCCCTGTCTGTTGACCTTCCCAAGCCCCCCTTCCCCCTCTTTTTTTTTCTCCTCGTTTCCATGGATGCTGACTCCCGATGCCCATCCAATCCCTGATTCTGTTCCTGGCCCTAGTCCCTTCTCGCTTAAAAATCCTCACACCCATTCTCCTTGAGAGGGCTCCATTTTTCTGCTTCCCAGTCAGCCTAGGCCTGTTGGGCCCACTTTCCCCTTTTTTTATTTTTTTTATTTTTGCCCTTCATAGCCAATGGCCGCTTGCCCACAGTCCCGCTGTTCCCTTCGGGCTGCCTTTTGTGGCCTGGTTTCTTGGCCTGTCCCCCTCCCGTTGCTACCCCCCAGCATCTGCTGCTCCCCATAGTGCCCTAGGCCTTTTTCTGCCAGTGCTAGGCACGTCCCCCAGCCTGCCAGATCCTTTCTGTGCAGACACATGGTTCCCTTGGGTGTGTGAAATCATGCTCAGGGTTTTTTGGCACTTCCCTGTGAGCCCAGGCCTCTACTCGCCTTCCTCCTTTTTTCGCCGTGATTGCCCTCCACTTCTCCTGCTTTCCCCCAGTGTATGCCCCCCCCATAGCCTTTGCCATGCCCCCTCTCGTGATCCTCTTAGGACCGTCGGAACCTAGCCCTTGCATAAGGAGGTAGAGACACTCCATTTTAGCCATTTCTGATAACAAATCCCGCTGCAATCAATGAAAAACCACCACAACAATCTAGAGACACAGCATCCAAAGTCAGTCTAACTCCAAACTTGTTCTCAGTCCTTAACTGCAATTTCTATCACTCCCATGTTGAGGCCAGAGGAGGCGTAGTCACTGAAGCATGTACTAGTCCATGCTGCCCCAAAAAACAACAACGCATGTCTAATTGCTCTGTCCCCACACTCCCAGCAACAAACAGCTTGCAGCAAGAATTCCTGTCTCTCTTTTTCCATCTGCAAAACCCCTAAATCCTCTGTGTGCCAGTCCTATTGGCCAACACACCAAACAAACCATTCATTGGTCCTCATGAAAAAAGCGAGTGATGCTACGTTGCACCTGCAGCTCCCGGAGGGGGGAAGTCCTATTCTGGTTGAAATCCATGATGCAAACAAATGAATTTTACCACAATGATTTAAAAGAGAGCATACCAACAGCCAGTAAAGCCTCAACTTGTTCTCAGTCCCTTAAATACCATGCTTTTTTCACCCACCATCTCAAAACCAGAGTAGACCTGGTCACTGAAACCTGTACTAGGCTACACTGCCCCAAACAACAAAGTTGCATGCATAATTGCTCTGCCCCCATGCTCCCAGCAACAAAACAGCTTGCAATGAGGATGCCTGCTTCCCCTTTTTTGGCTACAAGGTCCTCCAACCGTCTGTGTGCCTGCCCTGCCGATCAAACAAACAGAAGATCACGTGGCGCTCTTAACTTTGAACAGCCATTCTTCCAGCCTGACTCTAAGCCCCCACTGGCTAACTTTCTCACATCCTGCCCTCTGGCCTATGTTTGCAACTAAAAGACCATCATACATTATTACCTATCGTCGAATATCTGCAACCTCTCTTTATCTCTTATTATTTTTTTTTTTTTTGGTTTCTACTACATTCTGGTTCCTTTAGACAAATTCAATTTTTTTTTGCGCTTCCCCATAGTTGCTAAGCTGCTTACCTGATTATTTTCCAAACCTCTGCTCCAGTCGATGCCAGTCTGATGTGCTGCAGTCTAGTAAGATCAAAACTCCAGCAAAAGTAACTGAAACCCCTCTGTGCTGTCCATTATGTACCTCCTCTTGCCCTTCCCCTTCCTGTTACCTGGACATTGTTCTATCCCCTGTCCCTTCCCCTTCCTTCCTCCTTCCCCTTCTGAGCACAACCATCCTACTGAAAGGGAAGGTGTGCACCAGGACAACCTGGTCTGCCCCTTAAAGGGCAAACTCCATTATCACATAAAGACAAAACATTTTCTCTTTTACTGAAAGAAGTATAATGGAAAACAACTGTCTAATACAGTAAAAATTCATAGCTAACAATCAGTTACATCAAGGTTACATCATTGCAAGAGAAATAGAAAATTAAAAAGATTATATGTCTGCCTCCATTGTCATTTCACTTGGTATTCGAGGAAGGGGTCCCAAATTATAATCTATGCAGACTGTGGTTTGCCAAGTGGGTTAGTGTTTTTCAGTAAGCTAACTTATTCATGACAGTGCACCATTCTTGAATACATGGCTGGAGGGGGTGATCTGGTTCTCCATCTAAGCAAGATCTGCCTCTTAGCCTTAGGGCTACTGGCAGTAGTCAATGTCTTTGATGATATGTGATATGCTGTTCTGCAGTTGGTCCTTCTAGGAGGCAGAACACTGGATTCAGTTGTAGACCAATTCCTAGTACCAATGTACTGAATTGTCTCACATGGGTCCAGAATTGAGAAAGCACTGGACAGGACCATAAAAAGTCCCATGTCCTGGGGGCATCTCCAGCATTGATTGGTGGGCATAAGCCCCAGTTTTAAGTACTTTTGGGGATCAGTACTACCTATGAAGTATTTTATTTTGATCAGTTGATATTACATGTCTCTTAACTCTGACTGTGCATTACAAAGCACAGCTACCCATTGGGGTGCAGGGATAAAAGTACTTAACTCTATTTCCCAAGGAGCATTGCATTTTAGCAGGACAGGGGTGGTTGGGGACAGCAGGAATGCATAAATCCTGTCCTGTTGGACCCAGTCTGGTGGTGCTGAGGGTTGTGGTGCTGGATGCCACACCTCGTGCCATGCCAGTGACCCAGGTTCAGGAACGAGACTGGATTCTCAGGGCTTGGTCAAAGGGGGAGAGCTGGACTAAGAAGCCAGAAGACATCTTTCCTCTCCCAGTGAGGGACCGTGTCACCCCTGCAGTCCAACTGCCCCCAGGTAGAGGCCTGAGGGTAGTGTAAGTGAGCATGTAGCATGAATAGGGAGTGCACTGTGGAATCACGGCATGCATGTGCTTCTGCACACATATGTGCAGCCATGGCATGGGGGAGAAAACCAGAAAAATGGAGCTGACAGGGTCCATGAAGCCCTCAGACATGAGCTTGGTGATGGGGACATGGGTCTGGAATGGATACAAGCCCCCCCGCCATGGTGGGCTGGAACCCTGCTTACCAACTCTGGGGCATAACCAGAATAAAAAACAAATGAATAAATCCTGCTCTGTTGTCTGTTTGGGAACCTCGCCTATTTTGAGATCCTATATGAGAAGGGTTTCATAGCTGTCCCTATACTGCTATGTGTTTTGACAAGGATTGTAGCCCTAATCTGGAAAAAAATAAAAGAAGTCTGACTTGGATATTTTGAATCTAATGGCTAGGACTGAGAAGGAATCCAGGATTCCAGTCTTTGGATCAGATAGGTGGCCAACCATAGGCATTTCTTTGGTTTCCCATGAGGCCCAGTATATTGTCTTATTTTCTATTGTTAGAAAGGGATTGTGATGCAGCTGCTCCCACCTTCCCAAGTAAGACCTGAGTATACCTGAAGAGGGAAGATTAGGTTGGTGTGCTATTTCTTACAATAGTCTTGGCTGCCCAGGGTGACTTTGATGTGAGATCTGCTTTTAAATGCAGCCAGAGTGGGCCTTGCTATCTAGATGAGTATAACCAGAAGCGGTTGTGTCAGAATCCTGCTTGTTGATGATAGGCACATAACTATAGCAAGGCCTATCCTCCTTGCTTACCTGGTACCCTAAATTTCTACATGCTGAAGCATGTTTTTTTGGTTTTGCCCTCCCACAGAAAAATAGCAAAGAGTTTTTTAAAACTTCTTAATGGAGTTCTGTGGAATAGGGACTGAGAGGTTGTTTAAATAAAACAAAATTCTAGGGGACACAGTGTATTTTTTAAATCAATTACTAATTATTTAAAGTATCATTTAAAAATAAAAAAATGTTCATAAAGGACTCCACCACAATTTTTTTTTCTGTAACTTTATTTGTGGCATAAATACTTTAAACACATTTTAAAAATATTCATTCTGTGTGACAGTTTTTGTCCTGTGGGGTAGTTCACAGATTCTTCAAGAGGTAATAAAGTATTTGTTAAAATCTTCATGCCACATGATGTGTTTGAAAATGATATGCTGCACAATGGTTTTGAAAATCTATGTGCTACTTGGTGTTTCTCAAAATCTATATGCTGTATGATTGTTTTAGTAAACATCTGCACAGAAATTATTCACAAATATCTTCAAAATATATGTGCTGCATGAAGATTTTGAAAATATACATGCTGTATGACAATTCTGAAAGTCTATATTCTGCATGGAAAAAATGTGAGAAAGTTTTTCTTCATAGAGAGAGTGGTGGGCAAATGGAATAGCCTGGGAGCAAGCACAGTGGAGGGTTTTAAACATGCCTGGGATAGGCACAATGGAGCCTTGAGGAAGGAAGGAGTGATGGGAAACCACTGACCACTTAGGGTCAGAGGCCACAAACAAGTATATGGCTTATGGGCAGATTAGGTGGGACTAGCGGTCCTTACCTGTTGACCATTTCTATGGTTCTATGTTTCTATGCACGGAGTTTTTTTTTTAAATCTATGTGCTGTTCATGGTTTTCAAAATCCACATGGTCTTGAAGATTTTTGTCTTTTTAAAACCTACATGCTGTGAAAGATTTTTAGTGTTAAAGATACATGTCAACAACAACCTTATTGTGATATAACTTATTAAATAATAAAATGTATTTATTTAAGTTTTTTTGATAAGCTGGTAAGTACACTAGAGTGAGAGTCTACTTTGAGGTATGACCTGGGATTTAACAATATATTGTAAAAGCTCAAAAACAGTGCAACAAACATCACTTCATAAAACCAAAAGCATATTATTTTTATTTATTTATTTAGTTTTTGTTGACCAGGTAAAGGCACTAGACAAATCCTGCCTGTTTTCAGGCACGACCATGGGGAGGGGGATACAGATGAATGCCAACTGACCTTGAACCAGAAAAAGCTGTTGGTGGTATGTTAATGAACGGGGGGAAATTTGACAAGTGCACAAGGGAAATTCCACTACTCTCCACTGGGGGAAGTGCTGTCTGCCAAGATGGCCACTTCTCCAGGACGTGCAGATGGGGAGGCTGTTTCTGGGAAAGGAGTTCAAGTCTTTACTCCTGTCCTTTCAACACAAGAGGCTGTGGATCTTGTCTTGGCTGCTGCTTAATTTTCAGAGCCTGAACAGAATCAAATGGACTTTGAAATAGTACCGGAGTCTTTGGCATTCCCTACCTCTGATAAGACTGCAGGCGATACTAGTAATGTGGATTCCAAGTCTACTCAGGGTGCGGGCACTCAAAGGTATGCTGCTCTTCTCCAACGTAAGTGGGATTGTTTGTCTACAGTGAAGGAGATTGAGTCAGAGCCTTCTGTGATGAAGGCAGGCCCCATGTCAGAGGCTGAGTGTTTTGTCTTGCCGGTACAGTTTCTGAAGGGGGGGGTCGGTAAGGTGACTGCTGCTACTGACTCCACGATTCCTGTTAACCTGGTGCGCACTTTGGCTGGCAGTGACAATGGCGTGGCGGCCATGTGCCTAAAGCCGACCAGCACTCCTATAGAAGGTCGGAGTATCTGGAAGGAAAACACAGGGAGATCTCATCTAGGTATGGGCCGACAGACTGCTCGTGACCTTGGCAATATGAACCAAGTGGCTGCTGATGCTGAGAACTTTTTCCTTACGAGATCGGAATAAGACTAAGGCATCGAGTAATTTAGTTGATGAATCCTTCCCTTTGGAAACTGTTCCACCTCAGAATCTTCATGATGATTCCTGATCACTGGATGCTGCCTTGAGAGAAGCGGGCTGGATTAATGATCAACCGGGCAGATGGTCTCCTGATCTGTGGGATCCCTCATATAGGAGCATGAGCCAGTCTTCAACTCCTGATGTGGCCACCGATGCAATTTCAGCTAAGGGCTCCACCCGAACCCCGGGGTAATCATCTGTTATATCTCCTGTTTCAAATAGTGTTGTTAATACTGATGTTTTAGCCACCAAATCTGTGACTGTTGTAGGGAATGACCAATCTGTGGAGTTTTGACTCGGGACTAATCCTAAGGCCTTGGAAGAAACACATGAAGGATCTTTTCTGGTTCCCCTATCCAAGCTAGCTGATCTTTTTCACTCCAGTGGGGAACCTGCACACCGGAGGAATACAGTCAGGTTGCTGTTCGGGGGGGGGGGGGGGCTGGAAAACCCTCCTGATAGGTTGTTTATTGCCAGGAATTTATTGAAAACTGCACTAAAATTTTATTCCTTGGGCATCTTTGCTTTGATTTCTTTAGGCAATGGTAATTTTGACATTAGTTTCAAGAATGTGTCACATTTAGATAGATTTTGGGCACAGTACCACGCACAAGAAAAATAACCTGATTTGGATTCCCTTCCAGGCTATTCTCCTTATGAAACCTTTGATTAAGACCATTACTGTCATGTTTAAAAATTAGGGTGTAAATGTGGAGGACATCCTTTTTTGGTTGCGTCAAAGATGTGAGATTTTAGGGAGATCCACTCCTACTATGGATAGTGAGCAGATTTGGGATGGGGGTTGGAAGATTAAAGTGAAGCTACTGTCCACTAATTCAGGCCCTGTGCATCTGCCCAGTGTGTTTTTTCTAGGGAGGGAAAGAGGTTCTATATTTTATGTAGGACAACCCCAGTCTTGTTTTAAGTGTGGGTCTAGATTTCATTTTAGCTCAGCCTGTGACATAAATAGGTGTAATCACTGTTTGGAGTATGGTCACTTGGCTTCAGCTTGCCTCAATGTACTTAAGTGCAACCTTTGTGAACAGACTGGGCATGCCTATGGTCATTGTCCCTGGGCATCTCACAGCCATGAAGATTGCCCTTCTCATGAAGGGATAATCAATCATGCTCAACATAACCAAGCAAAACGGGTGGCATCTACAGTACCTGGGTGTCTGGACTCAGAGAAAGTTCTCACACTTGCTACTTCCCATCAGGATAAGCCCCTTGACACCTCCACTACAGTACTACAAGTGGAGAATATACCCATTGGGCAGGAGGTTATACAACAGGACCAGCTTGTAGCTGATGAGGTAGTAGGCACTGAGACGGATATGTCTCTTCCTCCCCTTCCCCAGACAGAAGTTCCTTTTAAAGTGGTACAACCTAGGAAGTGCAATAGGCATGGGAAAGCTATGTCCTCAGTAACATATGTCCCTAAATCAGTTCCACCCCAGGAGATGGTACAGTTGAGTAATCCTTTCACTCCATTACAGGATGGTATGGGAGGCAACTCAGGGGATGATACTGATACCTCCTCTATAATTTCTACTACCGATACTGAATATAGGCCTGATGATTCTGTTGCTAAATGGACCAGACAGAAACAGAGAGGTGAAATTTCATAGGATTTGTTTTAGGTATTTGTAGGCTTACTATTTCTGTAATTTTTTCTCATGCACTCATTATCCTTCTCTACCTTAAATATTAATGGGATTAAGAGTGAGATGAAGCATTTGGGGGCATTTTCTGTTTTAAAAACTCTCAGATCTGACATCACTTGTTTACAAGATACTTGACTGATGTCTCATATGGACCTACAGCATGCCACTAAGACTTGGTCCTTGGGGCCCTCCTTTTGGTCCATTTGGGAAGACCCCTGTAATGGGATAGGGATTCTGTTTTCTAATCCCGCCCTCAGGATTTCTAAATTGGTGAACATTCATCCTGGGAGAGCTCTTTGTTTAGATGTCTCCCTCTTTTCTGAAAGATTTTGGGTTATTTCTGTGTATAAAACAAAAACAAGAACAAGGTGCTGCGTCAGCATGTGGTTCAAAAGCAAAAAAAAATGGTTATATTAAATGCATGCTGAAAATAGAAAATAGAGTTAAAAATCTATGTTTCGACCTTAGGTCTTCTTCAGCAAATATCTAAAAAAAAAAAAAACAAGTTAGTATAGAGGAGAGGTAAAATGAGAGAGATATATATGTGAAGAAAGAAGAAAGGGGAGGCTCAGGGAGAAGAAGTGATAAATGGTAAGATTAAGAGAGAATCTGTGAAACAAAAAGGTGATGATGAGAAAGATAAAGCATAATGGCAGTGTATGCTCCTCAAATCAAGGTATTGAGAATAGCTTTGTTTCAGGAGATCCAACCCTTTTTACACACTTCTCATTTGGTAGTTTGGCTGGGGGACTTTAATTGTGGTTTGGCTCAGGTCGATAGGGGTCTTCAAACCCAGAAGCTTTTCTGCGATTCCCTGACTTTGAAACAGATTATCTCTACTGCTCACTTGGTTTATGCTTATAGAGTACTTCATCTTTTCGGGGACCACTCAAGACTAGAACTGATTTTGTCTTTTTATTGAAGATTGTTAAAATTCTTCAGGTTTCTACTAGACCAATTGAGTTCTCAGATAATGGGGTTCTTAAAGCTTCTATTACTTGGAAGGGTGCCCCTAGATGTAGAAAGAATAGGTGGAGGCTGAATGAAACCATGTTGAAGGATCCCACTATTAGGAAACTGTGGTTACAGTAGTGGACAGCTAGGCTTTCAGTCTCTGACTGCTACGACTCTATTTGGGACTGGTGGGAAGATACTAAAAAAGAGGGAGATGTTTATTTCAGCATCAGGCCCATGTTAAAGCTAATAAAGATTATCTGGTTTATTTAAAACTCAGGCATCAGTTACAGTATTTGATCTCCTTAGCTGAAACTATGTCACAGGACTATGGTTGGTTGAATTTGACAATTAAGACGCAAATGGTTTCTATGCAGTATGATGGGGTAAATCTTTAGATCAGGAATTGAGGTTTGGGACAAACTTGACTAAAAAATCTTTAGATCCCTTTAAGGAGAATAAGAATAGGATTGACTCCAGGTTGCTTACTTCTCTGACCTCTGCAGATGGACAGACTATAAGTGATCACCAACAGCTTTTGCAGGTAGTAGAAGAGTATATGACTACTACGCTAATGGCTGCTCCTACTTTGCCAGACACAGGGATTCAACAGTGTTTGAATGCACTACACTTACCTGGACTGTCTGACTCTGATAGAAGTCTTCTGAAGGCTGACATTGTATTAGAGGAAGCTCAGGTCGATATTAATGGTTTGGCTGCTCAAGCAGCTCCTGGTTCTAATAGTATTAGTACAGGGTTGTACAAAACTTTTTTGAATGAACTAAGTCCTGTATTGGTTATTTTGTTCAACCATATCTTGCATTCTGGTAGTTTTGCTCCTTCTATGAATGAGGCTATTTTGATTTTATTATACAAAAGAGGTAAAAGGCAGGACTTAGGGAATTGGCACCTTCTGAGTCTTCTGAATTTGGATTTGAAGATCTTGAGTAAAATTTTGCTAGCCAGACTTTCTAGGGTCGCTCCTCTGCTTCTTAGTACTGTCCAGCATTGTGCCGTATGGGGGGAGGAAGCTGCAGGATAATCTTATTTGGCTAAGGGAAATCTTTTCTAGAGGGGACTTAGATCAACTACAAGGAATAGTTCTCGGATTGGATCAAGAGAAAGCTTTTGATCGGGTTGCACATAACTTTTTATTTCTAGTTCTAGCTGCACTTGGGATTCCTGATACTTTTGTAGGTTGAATTTCCTCAATGTATCAAGGGGCTGTAATTGTACCTAACATAAATGGATGGTACGGATGAAAAATAGATGTGGGTGGAGGAGTCTGTCAAGGTTGTCCCCTGAGTTCTACTCTTCATGCCTTTACAATAGATATCTTTATTAGAATGTTACAATCTAACACTATGTTGCAGGGTATAGATGTCTCTCCTTCTGTGCCACAACACAAAGTTCTTGCGTATGCTGATGATTTGGTTTTGCTTTAAGACCCTCAGTTTTTGGCCTCTGCATTAATAGCTTCTATAGAAGATTACTCGAATATTTCCGGGTCCAGGATTAATTACAGTAAAAGTAAGGGCATGGTTATAGGGTCCACTCTGGTACCACTCTTAGGTATGATAGCAGGGGTCCCTGTTTCCATAGAGCCTATTAAAATCCTAGGTGTTATGTTTGGACCAGGAAACTTAGCACACATGAACTAGGACAAGACCCTTGACAGTGGGAACCATTTGGTGGGAGGTTGGAAGGGGCAACAACTTTCTAAAAAGAAACAAGTTCTGCTTATTAGGAATATTCTTATCCCAGTATTTCTATTTTACAAGTTACATTTTTCCTCCACCTTTACCAATCAGGACTACGTTGTTTAGTATTTTTTTTCAGGCATTCTGGGGATCTTGGTTAAATCCTATCAAGAGAGAATTAACTTACCTTCCTATTTCTGGAGAGGGGCAACCCTGTTGCCTTTTATTTTAGTATTTTTTTGCTTTCTAATTTGGAGTTGATTCTACGGCCCGGAGATGTCCTATGGAGACCTTTAGTGGAGCAGTGGTTACACCCATGTCTGCCCTGCTAGATGGATCGGAAGCCCAGACTTTTGACTAGGCTCCCTAATTTTCCATCCTTTGTACCTGGTTTTCTGAAGCAGGTTATTAAGTGGGAAATCACACCTAGTCATTTACAGACCTTGGATAGGAAGAAGGAATACAACTATATTTTGTTAGTTGAATGTTCAGTGACTGTTGTGTTTCCTGACTGTCCTGATACTAGATGATCACAGATTTTAAGATACCTTGGGAATAAAAGGATCCCTCCTTATGCTTGGGATTGTTTATGGTTAAGTAACTATGGGCGACTAGGTGTTAAAGGTAATAGTAAACACAAGCAATTATCAGAAAGATATTGTCCTAGGCCAGGATGTGGTCAGATTTTAGAAACACAAAGTCATTTATACTTAGAATGTGAGTATATTAAACCTTTCAAGGCATTTTTAGCAGATCACTGGAATGAGGATGATTTTAGGGATATTGATTATCCTTCTATAATGTTTGGTTCATTTAAGAACAAATTTATGAAATACAACAGTGACACAATTAATGGGATTTTTTGTATTATACGGTTCTATATTTAGCAGTCTCGGTGCATGTGGATTCGGCAGCAAAAGGACATTTCCCACGTTGAACTATTTTCAAATATCTGTAAGGCACTTCATAGACTGATAAAATATGATTTGGACTCCAGTTCCTATAAACATGCTAAGTCTCTATGGATTCACTGTTCTGATTGGTTTACTTGATGAATTTTTGTATTTATTAAGTGTTTTGCTTTCTATCTCTTGTTTTCTTTCAGATTTGTGTGTAATGCTATCATATTTCTCAATAAAATTTCCCTACTCTGTGGTAGGGAGTGCTGTGCTTCCTAGCAGGATGGCAGATGGTGTTGGGCCACCAAAGGAGGTGGATGTGTTATGTGTTCAACGGACTGAGGTTTCTCCCCCGACGTCGGATTTTATGCTTACTGGGGATATGGATGCCACATTTGCTACTGAATCGGGTGATTGTGTTACACAAGTAAACTTACTTGCTGTTCATGATGAAAAGATTTCTGCTTGTTTGGAAATCCTTTTTACAAAGGTTTTGCATCAGCAATGGGTGCAAGCAAAACAGTAGTAAGATACAATGCAGGGTCAGGAGGTTATCTTAGTAGCAAAAGACAGTACTTGTGTATAGACTAGCACAGTAGCAAACAGTGGCAAATATCAATGCACAATTAACAATATGGGTTTGTATATATAGCAAGACACAAATACAAATAAAAACCATCCTGGGGTGATATAAGTGGAGCAAGAGGTGAGGATAAGAGGGGGAGGGGTGCGGAAAAGGGGCAGGCAATCAAGGATTTGACATTGCTGTAAGTGCAAGAACAGAAAGATAAGTGCTAGGTAGTCTGAGTGGAGCAACAAGAGATAAGGTGATAGGGATGGGGAGACAGGAGGAAAGGAGCGGGAGAGGGGTGAAATGGTAGGTGGGAGGTGAGAGGGGTAGAATGGTAAGTAGGAGTGGTAGAGAGATGGGGAATAGCAGGGGATAGAGGGGTGGAGAGAAGTGGGGAGGTTAGCAAGGGAGGAGAGAAGAGAAGAGAGAGGTGAAACAAAGCCACAAGCCTAGGCAGAGCAGTAAGAGCTGCTGAGGTCAGTGAGGTGTTGGCGGAGTTACGTTTGAATGGGCCAAGCTTGTTTTCAGCTGCAATTTCAGGAGGAAGGTTGTTTAGCAGCATGGGGGCCCTGGTGTGGAAAGCATGTTGAGCCTGGTTGCTATGGCAGAATGGAACGATAAATGCTGGTTTGAGGGAACTGCACATAAAATGTGCAGTGACTGCGGGCAACATTAAGGCATGAGTTGCAGGGGGTGTGAGGTTAAGACAAATTTTCTTAGACAGTAGGAAGGTCTGGTAGACAAGTCTACTATTTAGATTGAGCCAGTTGGATTGCTTTTAGAGATCACAGATATGCGTATGCTTCCCTGCACCAGTGAGAAGTCTACAGCATTTGTTAAGGGCTGTCTTGACCCATTTTAGGGTGGTATCAATGGCAGCCCCATAGAAGACAAGCCCGTAATCAATGATGGGTAGGACTAAGGCAGTTATGGCTGTACACATAGCTTCTTTGGTGAGACAGCAACAGTGGTGGAAGAGGACCCCAATTCTTGAGTTGACTGATTTTGAGATGTGTTGAACATGTGAGCCGAAAGACATTATGCAATCAAGGGTAATACCAAGGTATTTAAATTCTGGCACTTGCTTAAGTGGCTGTTCAAATTCATTATGTATGGTGAAGCTGGCCGGCCCAGTGGCGCTGAGGGTTGAGGCGCTGGTTGCTACACCTCGCGCCACGCCAGTGACCCGTGTTCGGGAATGAGCACGGGTTGTCGGCGGGGAGGAGATGGATCGAGCATCCGGAGGACTGCTCTCCATCTCTGGGGTGGGGGGATTCGGGCAGCCAGTGTTTGCCTGACCCCAAGCGGAGGCTGGGGATCGACAACACGCAGCCGCAGAGACAGGGGGGAGGCGGGACATGGCAGATGCCTGACTAGTGCACGCACGGGAGCTTGCGTGTACTCAGTCGCCGGCATCATTGCACGCCATGCCAGTCGGGAGAAAAATTCGGGGAAAAAAATGGAGCCGCAGCACGACGTCGTTCCCCGTCGTCATTCCCGGAGGACGCCTCCCTGGCATGGACCCGTTCTGGTGGGTTGAGTCGCTCCCCACCACCCTGCCATGAAGGGTAAGTTGTGGGGTGCTGAAGGAAGGGGGTCTCATGTCCGGGGATGGCGCCGGAGGAACGGCGGAGTTCGGGGGGGGGAGGCTCCTTAGAAAAAATAACAAAAAAAAATAAAAATGTATGGTGAAGTTTATGGATTTGTATTTGCTGTGAAAGCTAAGGAACAGCATGGACTTTGTTTTTTTGTAATTCATCAACAGCTTATGTTGGAGAAGCCAGGTTTCAACTAGGCTGAGGTTCATCTGTAACACCTTGGAGAGCGAGACGGGATCAATATGGGAGGAATAGAGGACTGCATTATCAGCATAAAGTATTAAGTTATTGCAAGCTGCAGGAAGAGTATTGATGAAAAGGCCGAAAAGTAGAGGGCCAAGGATGGAACCTTGGTGTACACCAGATCGCACAGGAAGGACACTTGAGAGAGAGAGTCAATGATTTTGACTTTTTGACTCCTTGCCGAGAGGTAGCTTTCAAACCATTTGGTTACATCATTAGAGAGTCCAAGGGAGGAGAGTGAGTGAAGCAGGAGCTGGTGGCTCACAGTGTCAAATGCCTTGGTCAAATCAATGAACACCACACCCAGTAGGTGGCCAGTGTCAGTCGCCTTATGAATATGGCTGGTGAAGTCAAGTAGGGCAGTGGTAGTACCATAGTCTTTTCTAAAGCTGTGTTGTTGTGGGCAGAGTAAGTTATATTTGTTAAGGTGGTCAGACAACTGGTCAGCTACAATTCATTCCAACACCTTGGAGAGTGGTGGGAGGATAGATATAGGGCGGTAGTCAAAGAGAAGAGACCTATCACCGCTTTTATGAATGAGTGTGACCACTGCTGATTTCCTGAGCTGGGGGAATTGTTTATGAGAGAGTGAGAGATTCAGAAGTTTAGTGAGAGGTTGTAGGACTACACCAAGGGAGAGAGAGAGGAGTTTGAGGTCAAGGGTATCGCTGCTGGAACTGATTTTGCTTAACACTTTGTTAAGATATCTTTTAGCTTCAGACATGGATACCCTCTTAAAGTAGAACAGGGGGGTATTACTGTGGAGATTGATTTTATTATTGAGGCAGGGCAGGGCAGAGTTGTCAAAGAAGTTGGGGGAAGGATCAGTAAAAGTGAGATTAACGGAGTCTGCTATTTCTTTGGGGTCCTGTAAAGTGGAGCTGTTAACCTCAATCATAGTGGGGGAGGATTAGCTTGGTTTACCCGTGAGGCTGTTGATGTTCTTCAGAAGGGTTTGCTATTTCTCCAGGAGTTAGTAAGTTCCTGGTTGTAGAAGACTTGCTTGGCTCTGCATACAGCTATTGTGCACTGGTTCCTAGCCACCTTATAGAGCTGCATATCATGTGGTTTCCCTGAGTCCGTGGCTCGGTGCCAGAGGTTATCTTGGTTTTGCATCATGGAGATGAGTTCGGAATTAATCCAGTGATTAGTGGTAGATTGAGTTTTGCATTTACGTAGGAGGGGGCAAAACTGTTACAAACTTTGTTAAACTGGGCAATGAAGAAGTCAAGTGCTTGGTCAACACTGCTGAAGGAGTCAAGGGGTGTCCAGTCAACCACTGACAGGGCAGCAAGGAATTGTGGAAGCTTACCCGAGGAACAATGGATAGAATATTTTGAGCAGATCTTTTTTGATCCAGAAACAGAAGATACTTACTTTGGCCAACAGGAGATACACAATGTAGGTGAGATTACTAATAAGGAGGTATATTTTGCTATTAAAATGCTTAGTAACAACAAAGCACCCTGGCTGGACAAAATATCAGGCAAAGTCTTTTTGTGTAACACTCAGTCTTGGAATGTATTATTAGCTGGATTCTGTAATAAATGCATACATGAGAAATTTATACCACACTCCTGGAGAGGGGCAGAAATGGTCCCAATCCCCAAAAAAGGGAGTCTGGTGGAACCATCCATGTACCGACCAATCAGCCTTTTAGATACAAGCTTGACATTTTTTCCAAAATTCTGTTAGACTATTTACTGGTGCAAATTCAAAATACAGGGAGGAGCTAAGTGAAGCCCAAGCAGGATTCTGCCATGGATATTCAACCATGGATAACTGTTTCATTTTGAGTCACTTAATACACAACTACACCGTAATCAGAAAACAAAAATTGTATGTTGCACACATTGATCTATCATCAGCCTTTGATAGGTACATAAACTTCTTTTATGGAAAATTGTGGCTGATCAGGGAATAGATCTATCCTTAGTAGCAATAATAGCTTCACTTTCTAGGAAAACTTGTGTTAGAGTTAGAACTGGGGGATAAGGTCAACTTTTTAAGCCTTTCAGAATAAATCGTAGAGTCAGGCAAGGTTGTATCCTTGCCCCAACTCTTTTCAATATTTATATGGATTTTTTCATTAGAAAGTTAGATACAGTGGATTCAGATGCACCAAAGACAGTAGTTAGGGCAACACCCATTTTAGCATATGCAGAAAACCTTATATTAATGTTGTAGACTAGGTGTGGCCTACAAAAACAATTAGATGCCCTGGAAAACTATATGCAAGGGCTAAAATTGAAAATAAATTATAATATAATTAAAATATAAATGTTTGGCTCCAATAAATTAAGAAACCAGTGGAAATTGGGCAATAATAAAATTGAAAGCATAGCACAGTACACATATTTAGGTTTAACATATACCTCTAATAATAAATGGATGCAGCATTTGCAAATAGTTCATACCAAGGTTAGGAAAACAGCTGCTGGATTAAGAAGATTTAATTTCTCTTATGGAGGCCATACTATAAGGCAACTTCTAAAAGCTACTAAATCTAAATATTGGGCACAAATACTTTACACTGCTGAGTTGTGGGAAAGTAATAATGCAGAACCACTTATGAGTCCAGCTTATAAAATTATACGATCAACCTTGGAGGTAACACCATCTTGTCCAGCAGTATATTTAAGGGCAGATCTTGGACTCCTACATATAAATTCCTTCATTGATGGGACGAAGGTCAAATTCTGGTTATGTTTAACCAGATTAAAAGACACTTAGTTACCTAAATTATGTTTCCATGAACAACTAAAAAGGAATTAAAATTAAGTGTGTGAATGCAAATTGGTTACAGAGGACGTATAATAAATTGGATCAATATGATTTGACGGTATTAAACCTATATAATGAAAAGAACATTACCTTAAGTTTAAACTACAAAAAGTATATATAGACCAAGATAAATACTTACTGGGTACAAGAGGATTTACTTTAAATACAGTGCTCAAGGTATGCAAAATGGTATGCATCAAACAACCAGAGTTTTGATTTTAAATACTATTGGGATGTGTTACTGGATAAAGCATTAAGGAATGTATTTATAAGAGCTAAGTTAGAACCGTTGGAAAGTAACTTGCTCAAAGTGAGAAATAGTAAGTTGCCAAAAATACAGGCATTATGTGACTGTCACACAGGGGAAAGGGAGGATGCATTCCATATGCTGTGGTGTTGTCCATGGTATATTAAACCCAGACAGTATTGGTTAGAAACATAGAAACATAGAAGTTGACGGCAGATAAGGACCGCAAGACCCATCCAATCTGCCCATTTCTTTTTCTACCTTATGAATGTGCCATAGGCCTTTGCTCTGTCAATGGCCTATCTATTCATACTCATCTGTATTGCTCTCTTATATGTTAGGCTGTTTTTTGGACTGCCCTAATCTGTCAAAAAAATTAATTGACATATATTTTGTTTAATACTGCAGATCATAACACGATTAAATGTCTGGCAAAATTTCATCATGGTATTATTAGCACAAAAAAGAAATGGAAACAAGAATAATATTAATTTTCCTCTGTGTAAGTGCACATCTTAGACCATGTGCCTACATGGTTTCATAAGATCTCTGACAAAATATAAAAATAAAACCTTTTCACATAGGGTTTTAAACATATCTATTTTTGTTATATGTCACTATTTGTATTGTGCTTGTAATTTATATATTGTAAGGCTTTTTTATGGTCAACAATAAAAAAAATATTGACTGATTGATTGACTGGCTGCTTCTGTTTTAACCACTAGAACACAATGCCAAACATCCTCTCACACAATCTGAAAAGAGATAAGACACAGACATGTGTTTTGTCCTTCTCAGGACTCATCAGTGTGCTTTATCTGTATCTTATATAGGATCCCATGGTGAGTGACCAACACAGCTCTCCCTCCACCTTGACTGGCTATTGCCTTCATGTCTGTTGTCCAGCACTGACACAAACCTCCAAAATGAAATAGGAAAACAAAACCACTGACACCCATCCTCTATCACCCATGCTGCCATCCTCCCCAACCAATGTTCAAATAAGCCTTGCAGCCTTACCCACCCTACAGCACCCATGACACAGTCCTGCCTTCCATACCCATGTTTAAAGAAACCCCCCAACCTCACCCTCCTTCTAGCACACATGTCACCCTCCTCCCCTCCATACCCATCCCATATCTGCCATTGTATAGGTTTCAGAGTGGTTGACTGGCACAGTCCTCCCTCCTCCTTCTTGTAGGGTCACCATATTTTCTCAGTCACTCACCAGTGATCACCAAACTAAACAACAAAATAAAAGGCTCAAAATAACTAAGTATAAAACAGTACTAGGCATGCACAGGAACTTAACATTTTTAAGCAAACAAAATCCTCTTTAGAATTTGGTGTGTGTGCCCCCCATCAATTTATTTTGTGGACAGAATTAAACACAACACTTACAGTAACTGGCAGTGGGGGGGCTGGTAAGTACTTGGGCTATCAAATTTGGTAAAAGGAAAATTAACAAATAAGTTATCAGTGATTAAAAACACCCCCAGACAATTTGAGGTCCAGTGCGGTCATTTGGGGCTCAGTCAGTGGCCAGTTGTGGTGGTGAGTAGTGGACTTTGCTATTTGCCGGCTGTGGATTGGGCTGTGGGGGAGCAGGGTGGTCAGACTGTTACCAAGTGGGGGCCCACTAGAGTGCCAGGGTTTCCTCAGTTGCATGGGTTTGGGTATCGGAGAATGGGGTGGGGGATGGGACCACTACACTATGGAAAGCTGTATTTTTCTTGAGAGATCAGTGATCAGGGAGGGCCACTACACTATGGAAACAGATGTGTTTACATTCGTGTGGGTGATCGAGGACAGGAGTGGGCCACTACACTACGGAAAAAGTATTTTGTAATATAGGGTGGGCGATTCGAAACAGGGGTGGGACACTACACTATGGAAAAGGGGAAACTGTTTTACTGTATTTCTTCAGGGATTGGGGCTGGGAGGAGGATCCACTTCACTATGGAAATATGGGGCTTGGGACTACATTATGTAATTATAATGGGGATCAGGAATGGGAGGGAAGTCCATTAAACAATTTCAAATGGGAGATGGACAGTTCTGTGAACACACATTGGGGATCAGGGCTGGGGGGATTGTGTGACCAACCATGGACTATGCGCGGGGCACCACCCTGCCCAGCACAAAGGTAAGACAGGATTTTGGTGTCCTAACTTTGTGCCAATGTATTTGGGCATGTATTTGCCAAGGGAGGGTTGAATATTGTGATGGTGTAATATGTATGAGAGGCCCCTTATTTGCATGCCCACATTGCAGTATTCTGTGCCGCAGTGCAGTTGTGTTTGTGTGACACAGTGGGGGCTTCTGCCTACTGCCACAGCCCTCATGGCCATTGCAAGTCCAGAGAAGCATGGGTGCATCTAGGGATGTGCCATGCATCTCCTTTGCTTATGCGGGCCATAGACATTTTTACACAATTTTTTCTACCACCCATAACTATAGCATTTTGAACATTTTATCTTTAAATTTTGGGGACAGGCTCCTTGCCACCACTCCTCATGATTACGCAAGTGGCAAGTTTCAGACCTAATTGGAAGGTCTTTTGGTTTGTCTAGGGCCTGTAGGACCCTGCATGAAGCATTGTACACATCTGGTTCCACACCCAATAGTTCAGTTGCTTTACATAGTGCCCTGAGCAGGCAGACTACAGCACTGGCACCATACCTAATGGGCTAGTTGCTTTGCACAGGGCCTTCAGGACATGGCATGAAGAAAATTACAGGTCCAGTGCTCTGCCCGATGGGTCTGTTGCATTAAGTATAGCCTGATGGGCCAGGTACAAAGCATGCTACAGGTCTGGTGCCATCCACAATTGGCAAGCAAGCCATATGCAAAATAAGCTGCAGATCCAGTGCCATTTGCCCAATGGGTCTGCTGCTTTATGTTGAGTCATGTAAGACACTGCGTGAAGCAAGCCATAGGTTTTGTGCCATGCCAAATTGATCTGTTTATGGGCCCTGGATGAAGGAAGTTAAAGTCACCAGTTATATATTTTTTCAAAAAGTAAGGAATCATTTGCAAAAACTATGTTAATAGATCTGTTAGGATTGCAGAGCACAAAGTAGGGGAAATCAAAAGATAGGGAAGAAAAGTCTCTGGAATCTTGGTGAATCTGTGCTGTGATGTTCATGTAACTTTAAATGATTACACATCAAAGCATGATGTTACACTGACTTCAACTGTGTTTTTTTCTACAAAGTAAAATATTGACACAGTAATGCTTGTATACAAGCTACCAAAGTTATGGTAACATCAACACTTTGTTGGTTAATCATCCAAACTCTATGGAACCGCACATCAGATATTCACCAGGGCTCCAGGGAATTTTTCCCTTAACTTTTGGTTTCCCTGCTTAGTATGCTTTAACCCTATATGATGCATTAATATAGTGTGTTGCTCTACTGTATGTTAATAAATATAAAGTATTCATTGTAAAACAAACTATATAAATGTATTATTGGGGTCCAAAGCAACAAAAGAAGGGAAATGTGGTGTTAGGGTTTTCTCAGTCCAAAAGCCCATACCTTCCCCTGCCTAGCCTTGTGCCCCAAGGGCAAACTGCAGGTCTGAGGCCATGCTCCAAAGGTCTGCTGCTTAGCTTCAGGTCCAGACCCATGCCCCACAAGTCTACCGCTTAGCTTTAGGACCAAAGGGTTAGTCATAACTTTCTTTATACAGGGTCCTACTGACCATGCATGTAGCAGAAATACTGACCCTGCGTGCAGCAATAAACAACTCAGAGTTGTCTTTTTTTTTATTAAATATACTTTATTAATTTTCATAGGTACAGACATCTTACATACAGGAGACCATACCATATTGCATATACATCCGATCTCCATACAATAATACATGACCACATTTAGTGTCTGTAACCCACCCTTATCCCCTTCCACCCCTACCCTCCCACCCTTCTCCCCTCCATCCCAATCCCTAGCTGCCACAGATACTATCTTGATAGTCATAAATATATATCAATGGAAAATCCTGTTAAAAGTATAGGTTAGATCATAGGTGGGCATGAGAGTTAACCATTACTTTATCGGGTTGGATTAATAAAAGGTTATAAAAAGGGTCCCAAAGCTTTTTTTATTTCCCCATTCTTTGGGTTAGCCCTGCAATAACCCATTCCACCTGTAACGCAAACATAATTTCTTTATACCATTCAGTATAAGTTGGTATTAGGGTATCTACCCAATGTCTAAGTAATACTTTTTTGGCACAAACAGATATCAAAGCCATATATGCTCTTTGGGTTTTGCCATGGAGCATTGTGTAATCCCCTACAACACATATTTCCGGGGTAAATTTGTCTGAAAGGGCTAACAGCGGGTCCAGCCAGGAGCTAATACTGCTCCATAGTGGAAAGACTTTATCACACAACCATAACATATGCAACAAGTCTCCTTGAGATCGAGAACATTTGGTACAAAGATTAGACTGCAGAAAACCCATCTTAGATAATTCAACTGGGGCATAATACATGTTATGCACAATTTGGAATTGCATGTATCTATACCTATCCCACTTATCATATCTATATAGGTGTTTCCATATTCTTAACCAGCATCTGGGGGGGGGGTCAGAAGATGGAAGAGATTGATCCCACCAATAAAATCTCTGTTCTTCCAGTCCAGCAATCGTGGTCTGTAAAAATTTGTAAGTGTATGAGATTAAGTAAGTTGACAGAACTGACTTGAGATACAGGGTTAATACAGTTAAAATGGGAGTAGTCCACCTCCCAGTACCAAAATACTGTGTTAAGATGTGACTAATCTGCACATATTTAAAAACATGACCAGTGGACCAATGGTATTCACTATTGGCTTCCTGGATTCACATCAGTCTCTGATTAGTAATCAGTTCCTCTACTCTTTCAATCCCCATATTGGACCAAAAAACATTACTCTTTATTGGTTTACCAGAAATCAACAAGTTAGGATTATTGAAAAGAGGTTGCATTACATCCTTATACCCATTAGTCCTAAGTAACGTGTTAAGTTGGTATTGTGTAGCCAAAAGAGCATCAAGCGGGGATCCCTTCAATTTGTTTGGAAGATTTTTCTTTTTCAGGAAGGGAAGGATTTCAGGATCCATATCATATAGCACACACAGGGATTTCTCGATTCCAAGCCAGAGAGGAAAGTACATTGAATCAGACATGTGCTCTGATGGGAGCATCCAATGCCTAAGTCTAGTTAAGTGTATGGCAAGATAATATAAATATAGATTGGGAGCCTGAAGACCACCATCATTTTTAGCCCATGTGAGTTTACTATATACTCTTTTTGATTTTTTTCCCAGCCCACAAAAATGCATTAATAATTTTATGTACCTGCATAAACCAAGATTTGGATAAGTCCCAATTATACATTTGAAACGGGTATAATAAACGGGGTAACACATTTATTTTTATTATACTCATTCGACCCCAAAGCGATAAAGGTAATAAGGGCTTAATATCCTCTTGTATATGATTTAAGGTGGCGTCAAGATTAAGCTTTTTCATTATTTTAGGAGAGGGGTGAAGAAAGATTCCCAAATATTTAAACTTATCTGGTTTCCACTGTAGACCCAATCTAGAAATTTCTGCTTTCTGAAAGTACTGATTAAGAGGAAGTACTTCCAATTTATCTAGGTTCAGTTTGTAATTGGAAATCAAACTAAACTGTGATATTAATTCAAGTGCTGCTGGGAGGGATTGTGAAGGAGATGAAATATGTAATAAAATATCATCCACGTATACGAAAAGTTTATATTCTGACGTCCCTATTGAGATCCCCAATATTGAGGGTGAAGAATTAAGTTTATTAATAAGGGGTTCAAGAAAT
Organism: Neoceratodus forsteri; assembly: GCA_016271365.2. NCBI lineage: Eukaryota > Metazoa > Chordata > Ceratodontiformes > Ceratodontidae > Neoceratodus > Neoceratodus forsteri. The sequence continues at coordinate 751,926,736 of CM028133.1, read as the reverse complement.
AAATTAAATAGATATGGTGAGAGGGGACAACCTTAACGAGTACCTTAACTCAAATTAAAAACTGTGGAGAGTATTCCATTACAGTAAACTCTTGCGGAGGGAGAAGAGTACAGTATTTTAACCCAAGTGAGAAATTCTGGTGGGATACCATATATGGGAAGTAGGGAAAACAGGTATTCCCAGGAGACTCTGTCAAAAGCTTTTTCTGAATCCAAGGAAACTAAAGCTGCAGGCGTATACGAATCCTTGGAAACAGAAAATAAGTACACCAACTTCCTGAGATGTCTGATGAAAGTCATCCCTCAACAAATCCTACTTGTTCTGCACTAATTAAAGAGTCCCAAACCCAACCCAACCTCATAGCCAAAATCTTGGCCAAGATTTTCAGGTCCACATTAATAAGTGAAATAGGCCTATAATTATGTACGGAGTGAGGGATCCTTTCCCGATTTGGGTCGTACTATACTAATGTCTTGAGTTAAAGATTTGTCTGAAATACCATACTCATAGAAATATTGAAAGGTGTTTAAAAGAATGGGCACTAGTGTATCTTTTAGGGCCTTATAAAAATTAGATGTAAACCCATCTGGACCGGGGGATTTGTCCAGTGTAAGTGACTCAATAGCCTCTAGTATCTCTTTTATTTCTATTGGTGCTTTAAGTATAGAGGATTGTGCCTCCGTAAGTATAGGCAATTTAACATCTTTGGCGTATGAGTCCAACATTTTTTGGGAAAAGGAAAAAAAATAGTAGGAGTATACAACCTCTCATAATAAAGTTTAAAATTTTCACAAATGTCTTGGGGTGAGGTCAGAACTGTACCAGTAGGTGATTGAAGGGAGGTCACTATTCGATCAGCAACCTGAGCTCTTATTCTAAGTACCAATAGTTTTCCTGCTCTCTCCCCCTGATCAAAATAAGTTATTTTGGATTTGAGCATAAGAAATTCGGCCTTTTCGGCCAGCAGGTGATTGTATTGGGCTCGAAGGGATTCAGCTTTTTCCCAATCCACATCAGGGGACAGAGCTGAAAGATTCGCTTCCACCAATGTAATCTGATCGATTAAAGAGGAAAGGGCTTGATCTCTCCACTTTTTGCGTTTGACAGCCAGACGTATTTGCTCTCCCCTTAAAGAACATTTGAGTGCGCACCATAAGATATCTCTTCTGGGCATTGATAAAGAGTTATCTGCTATGAAATTGGAGATGAAGGATTGTAAGTGCTGTATTTAATCTTCTGATTTTATAATCTGGTTATTAATCCTCCAAAGTTTATCTCGCTGAATGTTAGGAACAAGCTCTATAAATAGCTGAACCATCTGATGGTCCGATATAGTTTTCAAGGAGTAGAAAACTGAAGCGACACCAGGAAGACAATCACTGCTGACCAAAAAATAGTCAATACGAGAAAATGTATTGTGAATAGGTGAATGAAATGAATATTCTTTCCTGGTTGGGTACATGATTCGCCAGGGGTCTGCTAACCCTACTAGGTGCATTAATTCCATCTGGGCTTTTTGACCTGGAGACAGCAATATTTTAGGGGGCCCTGTTCTATCCTGGCTATTTGACAAAACCTGATTCCAATCTCCTCCCACAATTATTGGAATCATAGACAGTAGAACTAGCATAGCCATAAGATCTGTAAAGAATTTAGGGTCGTCAGAGTTTGGACCATACATAGAACCAAGGATAACCTCAGTATGGCCTATAACTGCCTGTAAATTCACATAATGGCCCTCTGAGTCTAAGATCTCTTGCAATAACCAAAACGGCATTCTATGGGCAATTAAGATTGCAGTATTTCCTTTTACATGAATTAAAGCCAGACCTAAAAACTTGTGCCACCCAAAGCCTGCGAAAGTAATGCACTTGAGTGGATAAAAGGTGTGTTTCCTGCAAAAAAAACAACATCCGCTTGTATATTACGGAGATGTATCAGTATTTGCATACGTTTTGCCAGGGTTTGTGCCCCCTTAACGTTCCATGTACAAAAATGATATCCTGACATTTTTAACTATCTGTTACCTTGTTATGTCCCACTTTTATGACAACCAGTGACACCATTGAGTGATATTATTACTACACTGACTGTATCTGCGGCAGTACCCTCCCACCCCAAGGATATTTTCCCATTCCCACCCCTCCCCCATCTGCTTGAAATAAGACCCCCACAACATACCCTTTTGAGCATAGCAACCCCCAACCACCAAATTAGTTACTTTGATTTTAAAATACCCCATTGAATGCGTATGCTCAATACCCCTTTGCCAAGACGCAATGTTCCACCAGATTAAGCATATCCCGACTCGTTCCCCCTTCCCCCAAAAAGTGTAACATCCAATATTTTAGTTAAAGAATAATCTTCCTACCCTATACCACCTTCACAGTAGATACCCCTCTATAAAGTCCCATGTTCTTGTTAGCTTTTAAGTTCAAAATTGTATCTATCTTTCCAACAGTAAGCTCCAATCTATATATTTATCTATTTGTTAAGTAAATTTACCCAACTTCCCAAACCCCCACTTAATAAACTCAGGCAACTAATCCCCTTGTATTTAAAGCTTAACCCTCAGCACATTGAAGTCAAACTGCTATGCAGCCCATGGAAAATCTTTTGGGTCTACAGCAAAACATAATACAGGCCATTACATCCCCGATTTATATGCTGGGGGATAACATAAAGAGCCACCTAAAGACCACAGTAAGGTAGTGGATAAATTGCTAAGCTTTCCCTCCTTCAAGGTTCAAATATTACCCCCCTATTGAAATATAAAAGCTGACCCAAACAGCAGTGCCGTGCAGGACTTGAGCGGGAAGGAAAAAGAAAAAAAAAGTGAGTCTGTGATGTTGGGCACGGTCGGCCATAATGCTTGCCCACCATTTGGGCTGGACCCTGTTGTTCATTTCTCGAACCATTTAAATCTGCACAAAAAATAAAAAGAAAAGGAGAGAAAGAAAAACAAAAGGGGGGAGGGAAAGAAAAGGGCTTCCAGCTGCTGAAGCATTCTTAATAAGGAATCCAAGAGGAGATGCGCATATTATAATTGGACAACAAAATAATAATAAAAAAAAAAAGAGAAAAAATTATCTTCTCCTTAGGCATATGCCATGATGTGAAGTAGCCAGACTGTTGAACCATCCTTCAGATAGTCAACGATGAGTAAACAAGTTGGGATACATAGTGGGTAGTTCTTCAGCTGCCTGGTTTGCATCTCCAAAACTTCTCAAAGTATCCTGATGTTGCACCAACAATTTGGCTGGGTAAATAATCCGGAATTGAATTCCAGCTGCTATCAGCTTTTTAATGCAACTATGATAGGCTGCCCGCTCTGTCTGACACTAACTGGCAGATCTTGAGAAAATCTTAGCTTGGCATCTTCCCATTTAATCTCTTGAAGCTCATTAACTTCTAAGATGTGCTGTTGGTCAATGTAGCTCAAGAGCTGAATAATGAAAGGCCTAGGCTTAGCCCCTCGAGGAGGTCGCAGTTTCAGCGAACGATGGGCCTGTTTTACCTGGTACACTGTGGATTGTGGTGGGGGACCAGCTATTTTGGCCAAAAGCTTCTGTGTAAACTGAATTATAACTGATCCTTCAGCTTCTTCAGGCAGCCCAAACACCACAATATTATTCCTCCTGTTCCTCCCCTCCAGATCTTCTAGTTTACTCTCAACCTTAGCCAGCCTCTGCCTTAATGATACCACGTCTGGCTCTAATCTTATCTGCCAATTTTCTAACAAGGATGTGAGGGCAGAAACATCTGATATTTTCTTATTCGTTTCCCTCAATTCTACTTGAATATTCTTCAGGTCTAGGGCAAATTCTTTAAACGAGTCTTTAATGCTAGCCATTTCTGCTAAGAACGTGTCTTCCGACAGGGGAACAGAGTTGCTAGCTGATGCCGCTGCCTTATTAGGAGTTGCGGTCTGTGTCTTGGTTCTCTTCACCGATTTGTCTGATGTCTGCGGCGGTGTCCGGGCCGGGAGAGCCTGCCGCCTTACAGCTTCCATTTTCATTTCTTAGATATTGAAAGCTGCTCTAATAGTTTCTCTCAAATCCTCTCGGTTACGGACAACTATTAATAAGGTTTGAGTGATCAATCTTGAATCGAACCTTACAATTTTTATAATTTTGGAGAGTTCGGGGGCAACTGAGTCAGCGAACGTCCGCTCAGGCTGAAGACATCACATGATCTCCTCAGAACTGTCTTTAAGACAAAGTCACTTTCTCAGAGGAGAAAAAAGCTCACACTGAAAATTATCACAAATATCCCTCTTCCAACCACATTTCCCTTATTCCATGAATCCCGGTTTCTGAGAACTTCAGGGGTCCCTTTGGGGTAAACATATCATGAATTTCATGTTTCATAGAGGTGAAGTTGTATCTTTATGTAGGATATCTCCTTCCATTGAATGACATCATGGAACTGTAAGCCGTCAGTGTAAGGGCCAGCTGGAAACTTTTGCTAGTGTCACCACCTATATAATGTGGGTGGCCCCATCATGCCTCATTTTTTTCTCCTGCTGTCTCATTAGTCCACCACTGCTAAAGAATATAGCTGAACAGTTGGTCTGGTGATGCAATGGTAGAGTTACTGCTCGTGACACCAGTGACCAGCATTTGGTAAAGAGTGAGGGACGCCAGGGGCTGGTGTTGGGGAGGGTCGAGCATCCAGGAGGATGCTCTCCTTCGGGAGTGAAGGATGCTAGCTCTGCTGATCCATTGCTGCCTGGGGGCCCACAGGTGGTGGTGCAGCTTGGAGCAGCTACAGGGATGGATGGATGCGGCCGGGTGGCACGCACCATGTGCAGTTCCACGCATATGCCTGCACACCTCTAATTGCCAGCACTCATGTGGAAAGGACCCAAAGAAAGCCAGAAAAAGAGTCAGGGCACAGCAAAGATGATCACCAGCTGCTGCAGGCCCTGCACTGGTGATGTGGCACTCCTCCAGCTGGAACCTGCTCTGGCAGGACAGGGCATAGCTCCACCACCCCCTAGCACTAGGTAAGGAGAAGACAAGTGGAGGTTGATGTTGGAAGGAAAGCCCACGAGATGTTGGGTGATGTTGCTGGAGGTGCTGGTGGGATGGAGGACCAGGGACCGAAAGGAGAGGAAAAATAAAACTAATCCAGCTGAACTTTCTTCTATTGCTTAATTATTTTGTTTTAATTAAACATTTATGCCATTGAAGAAAGAAAAGGACCCTCTGTTCTACTACTATTGTTGCAGTAAGATAAAAATTTATAAGGACAATGCTCACTCCATGTGCATCCACTCTCTAGGCATTTCGAGCAATGTGAAGGCCTGCATCATTTGCCAGGGCTTTAATCAGGCTACATGGAGATGTCACAAGAAGACCTAGAAAAGTCTATCTGAAACTCAAGGCTATGGATGACAAACAGAGTGCATTGCAGATGGCTTCACCATCATCACCCTCTCCTTCTCCCGACATCTTATAGTCAACTTGCCGCTCTCTATGGTCAGTGGTGCTAGGTGTGGAATTGTCAAAAATAAAGGACAAGTCTGTAAAATTGGTGGATAATCAGTGCTATACAGAAAATGAAAAGCAGAGGCATTAAAAAAATGATGCCTCTCTTGCTGTGTCCAGCCCTCCTTCTAAACAAGGCAAGTCCCTGGAAAAGGAAAATTCCCAGGCAAGTTCTCAGGTTCTGATGCTCCATTAATCATCTCTCTGAGACCAAGTTCAGGGTCTGGTATTGGTACTGATTCTCTGCAACAGGATTCTCAGCCGATTCTGTTGTCGGGCAGTGTCCCATTGAGGGATCCATCATCAGGGTCCATCTACATGCTGATGCTGTATCAGACTACAGTATGTCTGCACTCTTTCAAAAGTTTCTGCTGCTGGCTATGCCACTAATGCTAATCCATTTGCCACAAGCTGTACTGCTGCCATCAATGGCCAGGGCTCCTAATGCTGGTTACCATACCAAGCCAAGGTCTTCCTCCATCGACGCCTAGTCCATCAATGATTCTACCTGTTTTGCATCCTCCTGCCATTGACCTGTTGCCCATTGTTGTTGATGAACAGGAAGAATTGGAATACAGTCCTGATTTAATGGAGAAGGAATATGAAGATGAAGGTCTGACCCCCCCACCCATGTTGTGAGCTCCAAATCCATTTTGTAGTCTTGTAGGGGGGACAGTGTGCATTACACTTCTCAGTCCACTTATGAGGATGCCTCCTTTTAGGCTTTCCTTTGGCAGGTGCAGTCTAAGCTAAGCTTTGCTGCCAAGGAGGAAGCTTCCTCTAAGAAGACTCTTAATGAGCTCTTGGAGTTCTCTACTCAGTATACTGTGATTGTTCCTCCTATCTATATGGCATTGCAGGATGCCACTCTGGCTGACTGGCATTGCCTTCTTTTGTGCATTGCCTGCATCATAAAACAGATAAATGCCCCTTCAGATAAGCCATATTATTTCTCTCAACCTGAAACAGGATTTACAGTTATCATGGTTCCGTATGTCTGATCTAAAGCTCCTAAGCACACGAGCTTTCTTCCTCTTGTTAAAGAATCAAGGAAGTTGGATGCCATGTGCAAGAGGGCATGTGCTTCAGTATCTGTTAACCTCAGAATTGCCAACTATCAGGCCTAGATAAGTATACATCAGAACAACCTGTTGAAGTCTATGGTTACTATGGCTGACAATTTCCCTAATGATGGACTCAATAAAACCATAGTCTGATAGACTGTTGCCTATGGTCTAGAGGCTGGTAAGCACATCTTATATTTTGCGTATGAAGCCTCTAATGCTGCTGCTCAAGTGGCTGCATTTGGCATTTGCCTACACTGTGACTCCTGGTTGTATGTTGCTGGCTCTGCCATGGATGTCCAACAGTTAGAACTTAAAGCTCATTTTAAAGGAAAGCAGCTTTTTGGCTTCAGTGATGAGTTTGCAGTATGGGACCTCCAGAAATTTAAATTGACCATGAGGTCCCTTAGTACTCTTAATCCTAAGCCACAGGGTAGGGTCCCAGGCTCCTTTCATAGACCCAATGATTGCCCTGGTAAAGGCTCACTGTTTAAAAGTGCCAAAGTTCCAAAGACATCTCATAGAAGTACCCATAGCATTGACCATTTTTGGTTTTTGCAATAGAAATTTGGAAAACATGTTCCACAGAGGTCCCCAGTGACCACTAGAAGCCTTTCATACAAAGAGAGTAAAGTAGTTGTTGGGGGGTGTTTTTATGTGATGAGTGTTAAGATCCAGCATGAGTTTTTCTCTAGGCCCGGTGTCACTAGGTGAAACATCATTAAGTAAGCGCCGTGCTTGTATGTTACATGTCTGCTACTAGTTAATGGTTTGTTTAAAGAATGCTTAAATAAATATGCTGATGTATACATTGTTGGAGTGATGGCCTGAATGTTGTGGGTGCTTTGCTTTTTTCCTGACTGCATTGTATGTTGTTTACAACATTGCTGCAGCACCACAAGAGTCCTGGTGATCGTAAGTATTTCTTTATATCCTCTATGACAACCAGATGCCAGGAGTTTTACACAAAGGGTAAAGGGATGTTGGGGAGGGTGATTTTACAGTATGTGATGAGTGTCCAGCTGCACATCAAGCTACAGGAAGACTTTTTCTCTTCTCTGAAGACTAGTTGCCTCTGTTTGTTAGATATCACATAAAAATTGCCCATTGTTGCTATACAGTATTTAAACTAAGTTGTGCACAAAGTGACACAGATACAGCACTGTCATGTAACAAAACACCCACAAGGGAAAGTAGGCAAAGTACTATGGAGTTGACGCATGTGCTTAACTGTCAGCTGCAAACGACAGTCTGTGGAAGTGAGATGCATTTACCTGGAAAGATTCAACCTCTATAATAAACAAGAAAGTTAGTGCCATGGAGGTGATGCACTGGGAGAGTACAGAGATATCGTGTGTGAATGGTGCATCACCGTGCTTTCACACAACAGAAAAGAACATGCCTGTGGGCTCAGTTGTATGTGATTCAGAATTATGCTTCTGTTAAGAGATATTGCAAATAGGTAATAAAGCAATGTAAGGTGCCCCATTCACAGATATGAAGGGTGGCAGTGGTGCCAAATTGGTGCAAATCAATCCCGTGTTGAGCCAACACATTTTGTGCCAGACACAAACCTCCTACTCAGCTCCTGTGGTAGGAGAACCTACATCCCTGGTCAAGTAAATTGCAATTAAATTAGTGTCAGATGTTAACAGGTACAAAATGATTTTGTCCAATGATGTTATGTGATTCTGTATTCAGGGATGGTGCTGCCCAGACATCATCTGCCATCCCCCACCTTATATTAAGGCCCCCTCTGGGATAGTAGAGGCTAAATTATCTGTTCCTCCTTAGCCCAGGGCCCCCTACTCAAGCCTCAAGTTTCAACTTCAAACACTCACTGGTATTCAGTGAAACCCTCTTCCTAGACCCAGTCTAATGAAAAAGTGAAATGACTGACTGCATCACCCAAATCCTTTCCTCTGCAGTCTCCTCTGTAACTGGTGCAGCATTGCAGTTCCCTACTGCCTGCCTGTGCCAGTTCTATAGCCAGGGGATTACAAGAGTCTGTACCCATGGTACTGATTGGTGGCAATGGAAAAAAGGACTGCAACCCCAAGTGGAGCATAACACAATAGGATCACAAAACTGACTCATTCCTTGAACAAAATGTTCACAGCGACACCTTTGCACCAGTCCTTCTGGGTGACTGAACGTAGGACCTGATTTTCAAGTTTTTTTTATATTGAAAAAGAAAAACAAGAATGATGTGATTCCAGTCCTTTGAAACAATTTACTTTTTCATATTACACTTTTGTTACATTGACAGACAGCATTCAACATATTTTAATTTTGTTTCCTGAAAAAGTTGACCTGAGACAAGGTAACTTTTCAACAATCCTAGTAAACTCAGACAGTCACATACAGTGTATATTCACTGTGCCTTTCTTATGAACATTAATGCAGCACTTTATGATTCCAGAAACATTTTCCTATTTAGCAGTTATTCATATTGGGCATGGGTTACCACTAAGAAGTTAACATTTCCTCCATGACAAAAGACATAAGGCAAAGCCAAATGTCAGCCTGCAGAGTGACTTAGTTCTATTATGAAACAGTTATTTTTACCTTTTATTTTCCTGTCTTCTGGTATTATTCTGTGCTGCTAACTGTGAGCTTCTTACTGTGCACTTCCTGACATAGGAATACCCTGCAGTGTCTACAGATACTCTCCCTTCCTCCTTTCCTCTCACTAGTGACAATGCTGCTGTTTATTTTTCTTTCCTAACATTCCTGTGTCCCATTTTCTGTATAATACCCTTGATCTCTTCTCTGAATATGAAGTTCAAGTGCTGTCTCTCTAATGGTTCGTCTCCCCCTGACCCATCTTCAAGCCTGAATAATCTTTTAAAATGGGCATCCAGCTCATGAGTAGGCAAAGTGGAGGCAGAGATTTTTTTTTCTTAAATTTATAAAAATGAACAGTACAGCCGGCGAGAATTAAAGAGTGGCCCTGCAGTGGAGTCAAGGCAGAGTTTGTAGCTGCTCTGTGGTCAGCAGGAGAATGATGGAAGAAGGCAAGGGGACTCAGTAAAGCAATGGGAGGGGATGGGAAAAGAGAGGAGAGGAGATGTCTATACCTGGTTTAGAACTGTCCTAATTTCCTTTTGTGTTTGTGTTGGATGGCAGGTGGGCATAATAAGGAAGAGGAGTGCTCAGTGAGCAGGATGGGGATAGGAGCAATGGGTAGGGTGACAGGGATGAAAAAAATTACCAACAGCTCCTACACACACACACACACTCACCTATGCCAACAGCAACAGGAGGGCACTCCTGATTCATATGGATACCATAGGTTATTTTCATAGGTTCTAGCCAATCAGAAATTTGGATTCCCCTGAAACTGTTCAATTAATGAGCATACTAGATATAACTGAAATTACAAAACTTTGCAAAATAATTTGTAGAAAGATCTCTGTGATCAGTTGCAATAATTAGCATTTCTTAGCAACCAAGTTTACTAGACAGCTGGATATTACAAGCAGGACTAAGACAGTTACTTCTTTCTGCCTCAGTAATCGAAGATAGTTTTCAAAATGGATGTTCAATTGTAATTCAGAGCCACATTTTTCTGAAGCACTAGAAAATATTATCAAGACTTTTTGCTGGTGCAAGTGCATTCTTAATTACAATGTATTCAATTATGACATGTCCAGTTAAGGATCTAAGTTGGATGATTGCAAGGAAATAAGCCACCACAACAGCAATACATTTACATCTTTCAAGACCCACAGGCCAGGGTTTCAAAGCCTTGTATCTACGTTCAACAAAAGATTGTTCCAAGATCAAGTTAGTGCCTGGAGCAAGCTACAGGTACTGTATATTGTAACATGCTTAAAGCACATTGTGAGTCCTTAAAGTATGTTCCAATACACCAGCTAAAGGGAGCAGGCACTAACATATGTGCTCCTGGCAAACCACAACTCTATTCTGGTCACATGATAGCACAGGCATGGCAGTATGAGGTCATTTGCATCTTATTTTGGCTTTATTACAGACCAGAAACAGTTGCTCTGGTGTTTGCACACAATCACTCCAATCGACTGCCATATCATAATGAATGCAATATTAGAAGATACAACATGAATACATTTTTATGTATATTATTAGAGTTTTTGTATTTAGGAATAATTTACTGCATTTGTACAATGTGTATTCTCTGTTAATTCTGTAACTTTTTATATTGAATAGAAATGTTTTGTAATGTACTTCAACTATGTCTTTTGATTTGCTTGCAATTGCTTTTAATAAAATCAATCATACTGATGTTGATAAATATCTTGCCTGGCAGTCTAATTGCTCCCACCCCTAATCATCATTCCAATGTGTATACACATTACCCATTACTGGGACAGTGGATGAGGGGGAGGAGCACTTACAGATGGTGAGATCCAACTGGGGAGGCTGAGGGAGGCTCTCAAGTCTTTGAGGACTGATAAGGCCCCAGGACCAGTCAGAATTCACCCAAGAGGTCTAAATGAACTGGCAGATGTCCTGGCTGCTCCAATAAAGGAGTTATTCAATTCCTCCCTCCAATCAGGATGGTTTCCTCTGGACTAGAGGACAGCACATGTTGTGCCACTCCACAAGAGTGGACCGAAAGACAAACTTGTAGACTACAGACCGGTCAGTCTGGCTTCCATAGTAGGGAAACTGATGGAGGCCATCATGAAGGAAAGGATGGTGGAGTTCCTGGAGGTCAATGGCTTTCAAGATGAAAGCCAGCATGGGTTCATCTGGGGGAGAATGTGTCAGACCAACCTAGTCAAATTCTTCGACTGGGTGACAAGCTTCCTGGACAGTGGAAGGCTGGTTGATGTCCTGTACTTGGACTTCAGCAAGGCTTTCAATTCGGTGCTGCATGTGAGCCTGATATGTAAATAACTGGAACCTAGGGGTGGGGGGGGGAATGGTGGTATGGACAGCAAACTGGCTTAGAAACTGGCAGCAGAGGGTGCTGGTAGGGGAGAGCCTTTGACTCCCGGGAGGATCATCAGTGGGGTCCCTCATTATTGGACCCAGTCCTGTTCAATGCTTCCATTGCAGACATTAGGGAGGGAGTTGGGGCAAAATGAGCCTGTTTGCAGATGATTCCAAGCTGGGAGTGGTGGTAGACAGTGAAGAGGGAAGAAAGACACTTCAGGAGTATTTGATGAGGCTGGAAAGGTGGCCATACACTTGGCAGTTGGAGTTTAACATTAGGAAGTGCAACATACTATATCTGGGATTCAGGAACCCTGGGTATAATTATTATTTGGGGGGTGAACAGCTGTTGATAGCTAAGGAGGAAAAAGGCCTGGCGGTGGTCATAAATGCCACAATGAACAACTCAGAGCAGTGCCAGAGAGTGACTGCAAAGGCAAATAAAATGCTTGGGTGTATCTCTAGGGGATAACATCAAGGAGAAGGAAGGTTATTCTGCCTCAGTACAACTCCTTAGTGAGGCCTCACTTGGAGCATTGTGTACAGTTTTGGCATCTTTACCTAAAGAGGGATGTTGCCCTTTTGGAGAGAGTTCAGAGACAAGTCACATTGATGATCCATGGCCTAGGGGGAATGTCCTGCAATGAGCAACTTAAGGAGCTGAACATGTACTCCCTGGAGGTCAAAAGGGATGGGGGGACATGATACAAGGCTTCAAATATATGAAGGGGATCAATAGGGTAAACACAGAGGGTCTCTTTACATTGAAGAGGGAGAGAGATACTAGAGGACATAACCTCAAACTAGTAGTGGGGAGGTTAGGGGAGAGGATGTGGAGGCAGTACTTAACAGAGAGGGTAGTGGCACCTTGAAAAGCACTACCAGGGGTGCTGCTGGCAAAGGAAACAGTGGAGAAATTCATGGTGGGGTGGGGCTGGTACATGGGTAAGGTACAGGTTGGGGGGGTGGTAAAAAATAGAGGTCTGGGTGATGTGCCGGGGGAACGGAGCACATAACGGGAGTGGGCAGCAGCTGAAATGTAATTAGGAGCTACATCTCGGGTAGATGAGCTAGACCGTTGGGCCTAATCTGCCAGCAACTATGTATGTATGCATATATGTATGTATGTACGTATTACCCCGGTAGTCTATTGGCCTGCATAATCACCAGTTCACGCCATTGTACCCATTTCCATGACAATCTAAATCTCCTTACCCCAAATCACCAATCCAAACAATTTGAAGCACTTTTCAGGCAGTCTAGTGGCTCCTATTACTAGTCCATCTTGTTTGAAACATTACTTGGATAGTCTAGTGGCCCCCACTACCCTGTCACCATTCTGATTTCTTTGAAATATTACCCTGGAAGTCTAATGTCCCCCACACCCCCCACAAGCACCATACCGATAATGTACACTAAACTTCCTATAAATATAGTGCCACACAAGTCAATTGCACACCTAACTTATGTACCCATCCTCACTCTGGCCTACTCTCTGAACGCCCAGCTTCCCTTCCCCGGCAGCCCAAAACTCATCCAAAAATAATTGTCATAGCCACTGTGAGACAGGTCTTGCTATCCACCACCTTATTAAACCTGACTGCAGATATGGTCATTAGTGATGGGTGAGTTCAGGGATGATGTGGATTAAGGGTTGTGAAGGCAGTGGGTGGTCAGTGAGTGGGTTGGGGCAGGGGGTGGTTCTGTACATAAGTTGTGCAACTGATTAGGACACCAAATTGGCAGGGACATTAGTGTACATTATCAGTATGGCAATCTGTATAGGTACTATACTGGCAGGGCAATGTTTCAAATTAATTGGAATGGTGAATGAGGGGAGGGGTCCCAGCATACTACCAGTATAATAATTGACATAGGTCAGATTCATAATTGGGTTTGGGGCCCTTTAATGGGTTGAACAAAAAGCAGAATAAAATCTAATGGTTCAGTATGAGAAATAAAGAAATACATACAAAATAAGGACATAGAACGAACCAGGGTTACACTGCTGGAAACGTAACAGAGGCAAGCTAGGTAGGTTAACATCTAAAGGAGGGCAGGATCAAGCAGGTGAATAGTGGAACCCCAGAAGCAGCTTAAGGGATAGGAAAGGGGAGCAAACCTAAATAAGGAATGGAAAGAGTTCCAGACTGAAGGCAGTGGAGTTGAGAAAGAGGAATGACTAATAGACTTTGAGCAGTTGGGAATATCAAAGGAATGAGTATTAAAGGAACAAATGGAATAAGGGAAAGAAGCAGAAGGAGAAAGAAGATCAGAGATGTAGGACAGGAAGGACTCAAACCAGTATTTAGACAGAAAGAAGGAACAATGGTATTTGTGCCAACAAGATAGGGAGGGAAGAAAGAGGAGTTAGTACAGGGAACAATAATGGGTAAGAGGAGGAGAACCAGGAGCAAAGCAGCACAAGGAGTGAACGATATGATACTGTTGGGTTAAGGTATATTTTGAGGCACCATGATAGACCTCATCTGTGTAGTCAAACAGCGGGGAAGATCATTTTTAGATCTCTCCCCGAACAGAAGGTGGAAAGCAGGATTTATTCCTATAGAGGGCACCAAGTTTTGGGTATAATTGTTTGATGCTGGACTAAAAGGTGATGATGACTATACAACCACCCTGCAAGGTATTTGAACCAAGGGACTCTCACATGGAGTGCCATCAAGTGTGTTAAAAACAGGAGTCTGGCTAATCCTACAATGCCGCTGGTGTGTACGGAACAGCGTGGGACTTTTTAGGAATTCAATTTGATCTGGCTGGTGCAGAACCAGTGTTTAATGTTGTCAATGTCACACCATAGGGATTGTATTAACAAGGAGGTTTCAGTGGCATAAAGAACTATGTTGTCAGAATACACATGTAGCACTAGTGCTCACGACATTGGCAACCTATGTACTTGCTGAGACACAAGCTGAAGGGAGGGTATTATGAAAAACTAAGAAAATGATCAGGCCCAAAATTGGGCCTTGAGGCACACCAGAGTTAATGGGGAGGGCAGCAGAAAAGGATGCTTGCAAGTGGACAGATTATGACCAGAAAGGTAGTAACTAAACCAGTCAAGGCAGGAGACTGAAAGCCTAGCACACCTTAACTTATCTAGGAGTAAGGGATGGACTACAGAGTCAAATGACTTAGCAAGGTCAGTAAAGATAGCAGCTGGTATATAACCATTGCCATCTCCCTCAAGATGGAACCAGTAATGCCGAGGATGAAGGAGACTGTGGAATGTGCTTTTATGAAAACCAGACTGGAAGGGAGTGAGAAAGGAGGAGGAGTCCAAGAGGTTGGAGAGCTGGGACAAAACACGGTTTTCCTGCAGTTCTTAAAAAGCCTCTTATCTGTCTGGAAAGGACCCTAGTCCATCAGGAAAATGAATCCCTATCCCCATATCAACTGTTCAGCCATGTGTTAAAATAGTGGGGCTTGATTTGCTAACTCTCTAGCCCCTGTGACACCCCCAGAATCTCACAGATGGTTACCATTCCTGCAGATTTCTTCAGCTTCCTGCCTTGGGTTGGAAAATTATCCCTAACTTTACTTATGCTATGGCAGACCTTAACTTATCTAGTATTAAGCGATGGGCTACAGAGTCAAATAACTTAGCAAGGTCAGTAAAGATCATAACTGGCCTATGATCCCTTTCAGTCTTCTTCAGGATAGAATCAGTAATGCACATGTAACCCCCCTGTCACCCAGGGTTACAAGAATCCCACTTAGATCTAGTGGCAGGCAGGGAAGGCAGCTTGTGAAACACCAGTTAAATGGGTTTCACACTGTCTCACTCTTTCCTCAGTCTCAGCTGAGCTGGAGGGATGACATCATATAGAATTCTCGCAGCAGCATAAGCCACAGTGGAATGTTGCAGCTGGGAGTTAGGTTAGAACGTTGGGGTTTTCAAAGTCAGTCTAGTGGGAGACTCAGTGGAGGGAGGAGGTGCACTGTAGTTGGCAGTCCCTCAGAGCCCTCAGCTCTGTTCAGAGCTACCTCTGTAGTGGGTGTGTGTTCTCGCCCTAGAGAAGGACACAGAAGAAATATTTTTTGAAATGGTTGAGACCGTTCCCTAGTTGTTCCAGTGCCCCATCCCTGAGAGGGATGGGGGAAACAAGACCAGCTCTTCAGGGGCAATTCCACTGGCCCTGCTGGAGGAAGAGAAGCTGCCTACAGAAGATTTGTGCTGAGGCACAAAGAAGTATGTTTTCTTTTCCAGAGAGAAGCCTGTGGACACCTGCGAACCAGGGTGAGTCTGCTCTGCCGGAGAGCCTATGTTTCACTGACACTGTTGTGTTAAGTATCTGCTACTGTGGGTCAGGAAAGGACAGCCAAGTACAGTACTTAAGTTTGTGTATGGGTTGAAATGCATCTAATCAGTGGGGGTCTACAGGGATGGACATAGCCACTTAAAGAATGTGACAAGTCAGGACACCAATTACCAGAGACAGTGGAGTGCTAAATGTGACATACATTTCGAGATATCATTCTACAAACAGAGAGGTTCACTAGGAAAGGTGTTGACTCCAAATGAATGGCAGGGTATGAATTTAGGGACAAAAGGTGGGAGACCCCCCCATCTGGACAATCCAGATTTACCTCCGCGGATTCACTTTGGGCACCTATAGCTTTCTCCCAGGCATTTGGCCAGTGTTCACAGAAAGTACCCAGATGTGGGATTGAGGATGTATGGTTTTCCCTTAGAGCTTGGAAGTGCTCATGCGTGGTAGAGGGATCCACCATCAGATATGTTCCTGCCATATGGAAAGTGTGTGCCAGTGCTTGCCCAGGGCCATGCCAGGGAATCCAGGATAGAGAGAGTTCCAGTTCGGGCTGAGAGCCCAGTGTGTCCTGAACCTGAGGGAAAGGTTGTTGTAATGATTAAGGCGATGTGTTCTGACCTCTATAGTTCTGTACCACCAGTGAGTACAGCCCCATGGGGGTCCATCCTGCTTTGTATTCTTGTGTGTAAGTGAATAAAAGCCCCACTTTAGAATCCCACTCCTGATTTGGACATTCACAGTTCTTGTTTCCTGTGTCCAGAGTTACTTGGGTGCCCCTGTCCAGAAGTACAAACTTAGCCCTGATGCCAAGTAAATGTTTTCTCCCCGAACCCTGTCTCACCAGGTAATGGGTTACAAAATGGAGGCACCAGGCGCTAATAAATAAAATAACATCAACCAAGAACTTGGTTACACACAGGATGGAGGAGACTGTGGAATGTGCATTACGGAAAGCAGACTGAAATCAGAGAGAGAAAGGAGGAGGGATGAGTCAAACAAGTTGGAGAGCTGGGACAAAACAATCTTTTCCTGCAGCTCTTAAAAAGCCTCTTACAATCCAGAAAAGTCCCCAGTCCCTTAGGACAATGGATCTCTTCTCCCCATATCAACCATGTAGCCATGTGTTAAAATAGTGGATCTTGATCTGTTTACTCTTTAGCTCAAGTGACACCAGCAGAACCTTACAACAGGCTACCATTCCTGCCATTTACTTCAGCTTCCTGCATAGGGGAGAAATGGTATACTTAAATTTACCTATGCTATGGCTAGTCAGATAATGGAACCTTAAGTGAATGATCTGGGGAGGTGGAAGCCAAGTTGCAGACAGACTTTAATTTACTGCAGGCTTGGATCACCTCCTCAAATCTTGTCCTAAATATCAAGAAGACCCAAACAATGTCATTTGGTCCAAATACCATTAGGAAAGGTTCACAAGTTGGAAAATTGCAAATAAATACTGTAAATGGTAATTGATTAACTCAGGTTTCAGTCTATAAGTATTTGGGGGTGCTTATTAATCAAAAGCTTTCTTCTGAACAACATTTAAATATGTTGATAAAAAAAATTCATTCCAGGATAGGTGTGCTCAGAAGAATTGCAAATTGCCTGAGTACTAAGGATAGATTGGTCATAGCAAATCAGTTAATAATTCCTTTGATTGATTATGGGAGCCATGTCTATTCTAGTGTGAATAAAACACATAATTACACAAGCTTAATACATGTTATAATAGGCTAGCAAGGATTGTATTGAGATGTAAATTTGATACTCATCATTGTTCCATGTGCACAATGCTAAATTGGGTTTCTCTTGAGATCAGGCAACAACAAATCTGAGCGAACTTAGTTTTTAAAATTTATAAGACTGGCTATCCCTCTGGCCTGGTAGAGAGGCTTATTAGTCCTACTTATCAGTTTAACTTACATAAAACAGGGGCAAGAGATCTGATAGTCCCTAAAAATAAAAACAGATTTGTAACTATGACGTTTCAGTACAGAGCTGCCACAACCTGGAATGAACTTCCACTAACACTGAAAATTCAGCATATGACTACATCCAAATTTAATACAGCTATGAAGTGAGAAATATGCTTTCACTGCTTATGTAATAGATTATTTGTCTTATTTTAATGATGATTTTGTGATGTGACATACAATTTGTTTGTCTTGTGTATTAGTAGTTCTTGTATTGTTAAATGCCTAGTTTCTGTCTGTTGTTAACTGTGTAACTTTTGTACTTTGACATCAAATAGGTGCACCTTGTAAAGAGGGCCATGTGGCCCTAATGGTGTTTGAAGTTGTCTTCTTATCCTGTATAAAAAATTTTTACTTACTACTACTACTGATCCCATCCAGTGTCTGCAGACCACCATGAGGTATTCCTTTACTCTGGGTAGGATCTTGTGTACTACTGCATCCAGATAATAATGCACAACTCTCTCACTAGGCTAAGTGGCGCACGCACACACGCGCACACACACACACACACACACACACACACACACACCCTTCTCTGTTCCACTGGCTAATGAATTCTCTATAATCCACCACTTAGGTTCATTCTCCCCAGATGCAGCCCCTATCCCAGTAGCACCAGTTGCTGGTCCCTCAAATGGGGTCTGTTGTGGCATGGGGTCATAATGCAGCACTATACTATAGCGCCGTTATGGGGGGGATGTGCCCATGAATCCTCCCAACTTAATTAATCAACTCGGGGGGGGGGTTGTAAAATTAAGTCTCACAAAGTGCGAAATAAAGAAGAATTTCATGCTTCTGGGAATGGGACTCAATACCCGGTCCACAGACACACTGCCTCCATTGCTGCCTGTGGCTCATCCTATCAAGCCATAGCACCTGCTCAGCAGACCCTCCTCCCAGCAGAAAACTTATCCTCTTCCAGAAAACGGTGACAGGGTACACAACCGGGTATAGACCATTTAGCTGTTTTGTACCCTGTTGCTATTCCACCCTGCACTCTCTGTGTTGCGTGGTTCTGATGTGCGCCATTCTACATATGGTGGATTGACCCAGCAGGGTCTGTTGATAACCACCTCAGTTAGAGGTTGAAGCAGTTCCTGGTTTCCATTACCTCTCACCCTCTATATTGGACCCTAGAAGTCACCTGCAGGAATAGGAAGGAAAGTGCCTTCATGAACTACTTTGAATTGCTCATCATTAGGTATATTTCCGACCTTGCAGAATTCAGCTCCAAAGCCATAGAGACTCCAATCTCCTATAGACTGAGCAGCAGCAATTCATCCACTACATCCTCTGGAAAATTGCCACCCTACAACCTCTGCAGCTGATCAGCTCCCCACAGAAACTATCCTGTGTATGCATGGTGTGTTTGCAAGGTGTTGCCCTGACTATTCCTTCATTTGAATAGTCTCATAAAGTAAATTTCAAAGATGTTGGGATTGATTCTAGAAGCTTGGCGCAAGTAGCCGTCAAAGGCAATTTTCTTCAAATGCTACATGGACCTTGCGCCCTATTCTAGAAGGGGCAGGGTCTCCACGGCTAAGTCCCGTGACTTGTGACAAGTGGACAGGTATGCCAACCTAAGGGCATACCCGAGGGGCATATCACAAATTGCAGCCACCCCAGCAAGCATATGTGCCCCCCCAGAGCCCAGCCGGGCAGCTGTGTCCCCCTGATCCATTCCCCGACCCGCTTTTTTGCCACAAATGGTTAAAAATTACCCCCCCCCCGAGATCCCTGGTGGTCTAGTGGTCCCCCCACCTGCCACACCCAGCAGTGCAAGTCCCCCCATCCCCAGCTGGCAGCTGCCACAGGCTCAACTCTCACGTCACGGTCAGTGGCCGACTGAGCTCCATACGGCGCTTACCGTATAGATGCACTCAGAAGCGAATGAGAATTCATTCATTTCCAGAGCATGTCTATATAGTAAGTGCTCATGCGGAGAACTCAATCGGCATAACGATTGAGTAGTGAATATGCCAGTCACTGGCTGGGGATAGAGGTCTGGCACTGCTGGGTGAGGCGGTGAGGATCACTAGACTACCAGGGATCTCAGAGGGTTAATTCTAGCCATTTGAGGCAAAAAGTGGGTCAGGGAATGGATTGGAGGACACAGCTGCCCTGCGAGGCTGATAGCAGTGTGGGGTTTGGAGGGCATGATGTATGTGGGCTGCCCTGCAGGGCATTTAGGGTTTGGGAGTTCTGGGGGCTGGGGGTGTGAGATGCCCAGCTGGGCACCTCTGCCATGGGGGATCAGGGGCTGAGGGGGTTGTAGGCTGCCCTGTGGGGCACTGATGGCGGTGTTCTGGGCATGGGGGGCACATCCTGGAGTGGGTGCAGTGGGTCTACAGAAACCCCGGAGGATGTATGTACAGTTACGCTAGCTAAATGCTGGTGTAACTTATGTTGACGGTTCTCCTCCGGGGGTTCTTGTAGAAGCCCAACACTGGGGACTTTGTTGCTGCTCTACTAGAATAGGGCACAACTGCTGCCATAACCCCCCTTAGTGCCATGTCACAGGAGGTTTATGGTGCAACTGCTGGCATGACTGTTCTTTGGTACAAGTGGCCTGTGTCATGTAGCAGGCCACATTGTAGAATCCTGTATGTCGCAACTGCTTGTGTAACTTGCTACTTGTGCGATTCTTTTTGGCGCAAGTGCTGTTATGCCAGGCATATCTCTTTTAAACTCAGGCCCTTGGAGTTGGGCTTTATAACCCAGTACTTCACTGCAACATAAGTCCTGTAAGCCATGAAAGAAAATGTTTTATTAATCCTGTTAGGAAGGGAAGGGGTCATAAATCAGGCCAAGCCCGATGGCCATCTGAGTTCTTCTACTTCCTGGTCTGCTGGCCATGTCCCTGAGCTCAAACTTCTTGTAACGTCTAACTAGGGGAGAGCATGAGGCGTGCCCCAACACATCACTGGGACTCATTTTTAAAATGTTTTTTAAATGATAAAGCAATTTCTGGTATATATGAAAGCCACTGCTCAACTAATAGACCCTCTAAAAGTTGAACAGTGGCTTTCATATATACCAAAAATTGCTTTATCACTTAAAAACAAGTTTTGAAAATGAGCTCGATAGACTTCAATGGGGCATGCCCACATGCTTGCCCTAGTTAAATGTCACAAAATGTCTGAGCATGGGGGCATGGCTGGTAGACAGGGAAGTAGAAGGGATCTTCTGACCTTAGGGACTCAGCCCAATTTACGATCCCTTCCCTTTCTCACAGGACTAATAAAAAAAATTATTTTGTGGCTCAAACAACTTGTGCTACATTGAGGTAATGAGCTTTAAAGTCCAAAAGCCACCCCAAAGACATTTTGGAAATTCACTTTAATTTGAACTGATCCCAGAAATTTCTTGTGCTCTTAAAAAAGGACACCTATAGATGATATCTCTTACCACATTTAGGCCTACCTATGTTTATTATGTTCCCTGACATGCTGCTGTCTCAGAAGAGAGACTTAATGTGCTCAACCAGTAATTCTTACCTCTGGCTCACAAGAGCACACTCACAACTTTCTACACTGACATGCACACTGGATGCAAGACTTTTGGGTAGAGTTCTTCGCCCCATGCTCCTGTTTCTCAAGTCTCTGTTTTTAAGACTCTATGGCACTTTACCCCATGGAGACATAACAAGTGTCAAGTCACACTAAAGCACAAACTCATTAAAGAGGGAGTCCAGCCAAAGTGTTACATTGCTGAATTAGAATCAGCATACCCCAATAAATGCCATACCAAATAGCAGGCTTCTATGTTACTTCATTTTAAAGTTATGAGCTATTTAGTAACCCTATTTCACTTCTCGTTCAAAAAAGCCAGTTTCATTGAAGAGCCACTGAAGATATCATCACCAAAACTCACAGCATAGTCCTCCCTGTTAGCATCCTTATAACACCTATTTCTTCAAAGTTTAAAAAACTGTAGCTGAAGTAATCATTTAACAAAAAACAAAACAAAACCTGACACAGGGTTGGCTGCAGTGCTTACATTTCCAGAATGTTCAGTGCATGGCACTGTACTTTAGAATGTTTCAGATAGGGTTGTCAGAATTCACTGAAGTTCTGGGTTCTGGTTCTAGTCTAGAACTTTTGAAAAAGTTCTAGGGTTGTAATCTTTTTTCAGAACTTTTTAGAACTCAAACCCTATTTTTTTTTATCAAGGCTGTTTGCTCCCATGCATCTCAAGTGGCTGCTTCAACCCTGTCCCTAACTCCTTCACTGGGCTACTACCCCACTAGTACTTGTGATTCACATTCCCCATGGATTGCCCCTGTGGCGGGCCAGGAAGGGGAGGGCCATCCTCCCCCCACCCGGAGATCCTGGGTCCAGATTGGTGGTCCAGCAAACCGGTGGTAGAGCAAGGCACAGGCAATCAGGCAAGCCATCATGTAGCCTGAGACCTTCATTTTCCTCCAATTTTCTCCCCTTCCGTGGTGGCGGTAAGCATGTGCACATGGAGGCACTCACATGTTATATAACGTGTCCCTTATTCTTGCACTGCTTTAGACTTTAGCACTGCCACCTGGCTTCCACAGGTGGCAACCAAGGAATGATATAGCATGGCCCCACCACCCCAGGAGATGAGAGCAGTCTATCTGACATTCGATCCTCTCACTCCAATGCTGACCCCCTGTAACCTGAACTCATTCCCGAACTTGGGTCACCAGCATGGTGAGAGGCATGGTGCAAGGCACCTCAGCCTCTACACCACTGGGTTGGCTTGGAAAACAATTTTTTAATTGTGTTGCCAATAGTGAAGATAATAGTAAAATATATGTCATGAAATTGAGTCATAGATATTGTTACAGGAGTTAGAAATTTTTCCTCTCCTCCCCAGTCCCATCACTCAAAGCATTACTAGGATTAATTTAAAGATATCACACCAAAGAGTGGTGGGTGGCACACAGTCACACACTGTGTACAGTGCAAACAGAGTAAAGCAGTGTGATGCTCAGTACACCATGTATGAGTCACAGATATTTTTTAAATGAATTAAGGGATTTTTCTCTTCTCCCTGTTCCCATTACCCAAACTATGTCTGGAGTTTATTTCAATATACTACACAAATAAGTGCACGGTAGCACATGGTCGCATACTGGGTACAGAGCACTCGAAGGGAAAACAGCAGGATGATCGCCAGTAGTACGCCACATAAAAGTCACAAATATTTTTAAATAAGTAGTTATGGGATTTTTTTATGCTTGAGCCCCCCCCCCATCAGCCACCCAAAATTAGAGATGCAGTGAAATTCTGGCAAAATTGCGAATTTCACTGTGTGAAATATTTCATGAAATTTTGCATTCTGCAAAATATTTCACGGGTGCAAAATGTAGAATTTCACCTGCAAGTGGCAAAATTCTGCTACTCATAGGCAAAATTATGCATTTCATTGGTGGAATTTTACATTTCACACCCGCAAAATATTTAGCAAAATGCACAAATTTTGCAAAATATTTCACATAACAAAATTTGCGGATTTTGTCCAAACTACCCAAAATATCTCTGGGAGAGGAAACAGCGATGTGACCTTCTCATTTCCAGCCAGTGTCCCACCCCATCTCCATTTATGCTGCATGTCCCACCAGTGCCTTCCCAAATCAAAACCCCTGCCTTGGTTTTGTTTCAGTTTACAAAAAAAATGAAAATAATTCATCAAAACACTAGATTGTAGCAGTAAGTCCTTCACCCGCACCTCACTTATGCAACTGTCTGTGTCACCAGATATCCCCCAGTCTTTATTATTTTTTTCAGTTGTTCACTTCCCAAAATAATAAAACAATATTTTTTTTTCTTAATTACTGAGTACACAAGTAGTGCTGGCCTCCATCCAGGATTTTATTTTAATCTGCCACAAAGAGATAGAAAAGATTGGAAATTGAAACATGTGGTTTGATCTGCTGCTAGCTCTGCACCTTGTGTTGTCTAGTTGCATATGTGCCACCAGTTAACTAACACACAGAGTAGCATGACTCAAAAACAGTGTATCGAGAGAGAGACAGAGAGACATTAGTCCCCAAGTCCGACACTATCCTGCAACAGCAGCAGGGAACTGATCGAATCAGCAGTAAACTTTAAGTTCCCTTTCTGTTCTTCCTTATGTTGACTACTCTGTTTTGCTACTCCTGAAGTTAAATTAGCTGCAATTTGTTGTTCTGATTTTCACCGCTCTCCGCTGCTGTCTGTAAATATACTCAGGCACATAGGAAGCATTTTGAAAATTATAATGCCATAACTTGGACATCCAACACATGAAGGCCAGAGGTTTGGGTGCCACTAGGCCCACAGAAGCTCGGGAGGGTCTAGATGCTCTGTAGTGAGTTTTGACACTTTTATTGAAGTTGAAACACATTTTTGTTACATCTTTCCTACCCCTGACGTCTGGGAAAAAATATTTTTTTCCCAGGAGTCAGGGTTGGGAAAGACATAACAAAAGTGTGTGTTATCTTCAATAAAAACCCCAAAACTAACCACAAAGCATCTAGACCAACAGTCTTTATATATACACATCTTTCACGGGACAGTGCAATAATGCTCATCATGGACTGGGACAGCTGCTTCTAGTGTCTGACTTCCCTCACCTTGTTCCTTCTGTTCTCTCCCCAGCACCACCTCTGAGCCAGGCTTACAGATTTGCCCTGCCCCTGAGATTGTTTTCACTCCCCTACCAGTTACCACTGCTGCCTTTCTTTCTCCCTTTGTTCTCATGTCCAAGTTTCTGCTCTTCTTGCGTTACCTCCAGCCCCTCTAAAACGTCCAGCATTAGAATAGGGTAAGGGTTTGAAACTTTAAACTTTTAATATGTCTTTCTTGTCTTGAAATTGTTTCAAAATGGCTGCGAATGAGCTGTGCAGATGGCAGAGAGACAGATTCCCATGAAGCTGCTTCCCACTCACACACACTCTGTCTGGCTGCATCACACAGGCTCACAGGCTAGCATATGATGGAGCCCAGCCCAGATACCACTGTCTTCCAATCACAGGTGTCAGTCCAGTTTCATATGCTTATCTGCCAACTCTGTGCATGAAGGACTCCTCAGGCTGCCCTTTATACATGCTTGCAGCATCATGGAAGTCCTGCACATGCCACAATGGAGACTCTGTGCACTGCCCCCTGCAAGTAAGGATTGCTGATTGAAGTGAGCTGATGAACTTAAACTAACAAAAAACAAGCATTTATCAATGCCGAATGTTGATTGCTTATATGTGCTGCTTAGGTATTTGGAAGTGAAAGTACCCTGCCTAAGAACTGTCATGTGGCCCCCCCAAGACATCCAATGTGTTTTTCTGTTCAGTATTCACAGAAGAGAGAGAGGGGCAAGGACCATAGCAGTGCAGCAGTTGCAAAAGTGTGAAGAGGTGGACAATAGTCCATTCACAGGCAGAAGAATCCTGCAGAAGGAGGGTAAATTGAAGGTGGACAAAGTGATGGGACCAGATGGCATACACCCAAGGATATTAAAAGAACTGTGAAGGGAAATAGCAATACCTGTGGCAGCCATGCTCACTGAGTCATTCAACAGAGGGGTGGTACCAGAGAATTGGAGGAGTGCGCATGTGGTCTCTCTATACAAATCCAGCAGTAGGGAGGAGGTGGCTAACTATAGGCCGGCCAGCCTCTCTTCAGTAGTGGAGAAGATCATGGAGACATTGGCTAAAGAAAGGATAGTGGGTCATCTAGAAGCCATCAGAGCCCAGGACTATGGGCAACATGGATTCACAGTGGGAAGGTCATGTCAGACAAATCTGGTTGATCTCTTTGACTGGGTGACAAAGGAAGTAAATCAGGATGGGGTAGTGGACAATGCTTACCTTGATGTACACAAAGCGTTTGACACCATTCCACATAGGAGGCTGATAAACTAGCTGAGTAGGGTGGGCATGGTGGAAAGGGTGGTAAAGTGGGTTAGAAACTGGGTAAGAGACAGGAAGCAGAGAGTGGTGATAAATGTGGCACAGTCTGGGGAGAGGGGGTGACCAGTGGGGTGCCAGAAGGATTGGTCCTGGGGCCAGTCCTGTTCAATGTCTTCATAAGTAACACTGCAGAAGGGGTGAAGGGAAAGGTCTGCCTGTGTGCAGATGACACCAAGATCTTTAACACAGTGGATACCCCAGAGGGGGTGGAGAAAATGAGGAGGGACCTGGGGAAGATTGAGAAATGGTCTGAGGACTGGCAACTGAACTGTAATTCAGAAAAGTGCAAAATTGTGGACCTGGGACACAGAAACCCTTGGGAAAGTTACAGGATGGGGGGGACAGGAGTTGTTAACAGTCACAAAGAAGGAAAGGGATCTGGGGGTTCTTATTTCAGACAGTCTGAAAATGTCAAAGTGGTAAGGCAGCTGGGAGGGCCAGTGACATGCTGGGGTGCATAGGCAGGGGTACCACAAACATAAGGAGGGAGGTAGTGATGCCATTATATAAAACCATGGTCAGGCTTAACATGGAGTACTGTGTGCAGTTCTAGAGGTCGCACCTTAGTAAGGATATTAACAGGCTGGAGATGGTCCAGAGAAGGGTGAATGAGATGGTACAGAGCTTGCAACACAAGACTCATGAAGAGAAATTAAGGGACCTCAATATGTATTCACTGGAGGAGAAGGGGGAAAGAGGGGATATGATAGAAATATTCAAGTACCTCAAGGGTATAAGTATAACTACTGAGAAGCAGGAACCAGCTGCTATAGGTATATGTGCCAGCTTCTGTGTGATATTCTTTTGTTCTTATAAATCTGTAATCTCCAGTATTTCAGTAACCACATGACCACACTGCCTTCTTTAGGCAATATTATGCTGGTTAATGCCTGGTGTCAGATGGCAGACAGAAGGCTTACCAGATTGTGTTGCCATTTGAAAAACTTCATAGAGTGTTCTTTAACTGGTAAGCATTTTGGAAAGCTGGTGAAGGTCTCACAATTTTTATTATGATTTTATCTCCTTATGTCTGTCCCCTTTGGTCCCCCCTTACCCACACCCCAACAGTCATCAGTGGCCACAGCTTCAGCCTTCTTCTTGCCAAGGTGGTAGGTGAGAAACATAGTAACATAGAATTTGATGGCAGATAAGGACCACTTGGCCCACATAGTCTGCCCATTTCCCTACCTGATGTATAAGCTGCAGATTCTAGTTAATCAACAGCTTACTTCCTCCTACCCCACAGTAGAATTGCCTTATGTCTATCTGTGAGCAGCTGCCTTCACAGTCTGTGAAGACTGACATCTTTCAGTGCCACTTATTGGTCATCTTCCAACACAGGCAAGGCGCTGCCAGTCCAAAAGTAACTCAAGACAAGCATGTTTCAAAGTGGGGAAGAAATGGAGTGAGCAAGAATCAAGTACTCATTCAGATGCAGTGTCGATTTTAAGATCAGCATACTGGTGTGGACACTACAAATGGAACACCCAGCAGGTGTCAGCATGGCTCAGTTGGTAGCACATCTGCCTCTGGACCAGAAAGGCGTGGGTTCTCGTCCCACCCCGGGATTGGACTTGCAACTAAAAATTGCTGGCATCCGAGTGCAGTATTGGGGGGTGCTGTACTGCTGGGTTGTGCCGTCCTTCGGATGAGATGTTAAACCGAGGTCCCTTCTGCCCATCCTGGTGTTGTCCTGGTGGGTGTCCAGGTGGAAGTAAGAGAACCCAGAGCACTCTTCACAAAGAGTAGGGAACATTCCTGGTGTCCTGGACAACATTCCCCTTCCCATAAACCAGTTCATGCAATTATCCAGGCTGTGTGTGGGTGATGATGTGTGATATGGCCACCACCACACATTCAGTCACTTCACTTCCCAGTCTAGCATTGCTTGTAAAGTGCTTTGGATGTATGAAAAGCGCTACATAAATGCTGATTCTTCTTCTTCTTTAAGCAGCCTTATGAAGAGTAAACGCTTCTCAAAGCACTGGGGTTCTGTTTATTGCACTGTAAGTGGGCTGCATCTACTTCAGTAATTTACTGTACCTTACATCTGGATGTATGGTAGGCCCAACTTTAAATAAACACTGCACCTGAATTAACACATGATGCGATAGAAACATAGAATTTGTCAGCAGAAAAGGACCGCTCAGCTCACCCAGTCTGACCAAGTGTTCTCTACCTACTTGTAACTCCTGCCTGTATATGTTACTGCATGTCTTATTCTGCCTGCGTCCATCAGGACCTTCTTGTGAATGAGCTTGCTTGATAGATTTTTCCTGCAATGAACTTGAACCTACTCCACTTCCATGGCCCTATTCATCTCCATTGACCCCCTCCTTCCCCTTTCTGTAATATACCCCTATGTTTATCCCATGCATGCTTAATGCCCCTACCATTTTAGCTTCCATCACTTCTCCTGGCAGTCTGTTCAAGGCATCTACCACCCTTTCAGTAAAGAAATATTTCTTCACATCTACCCAGAATGCCCCCTCAGCTTCATTGCATTTCACTTGGTTTGGGTTCTCATCCTCATTTGAAGGAAACTCCCCAACTGTACCCTTACCCCCTTTCCCTTCTATTGTCCCTTCCACCACCCCAGTATTCGTTCTTCCCTGTCCCTTACCCTGCAAACTGCACCATCTGTGACTTCTATATCTGTACCCCCTACTTCCACCTCACCCCTTTTCTCTGCCTTATTCCTCCCACCCTCCTTGTACTCCTTCCCAGCTTGACTACTTCCTACTGTGCTTCCCATGTCCACCTCCCTTCCCCTCCTCCCCTGCTGATTTCCAACCCCTCTCCTATCCCTGCTGTTGTCGATTTTGAGCCCCCATTCCCTTCTACCCTGATAGTGATGCCCTTCCCATCCTTCCCCCTTCTCATAGCCTTCTCTCCTTCAGTCACCACCCCCTCCTTCCTTACTAGCCCCCTTCTACCCTTTTATCCTCGCTATCTGTTCCGCTACCTGTTGCCATCCCTCTAATGCCCTGCTTGTCTTCCCTCCTTCAGTATGTTCCTGCTCCCCCTCTTTGTCCCATAGCAGAAGTTCAAATCTATTCATAATTGATACCTTTCCTACATCTCTTCCCCCTATTGGTTCCCCCCTCCTACTTGTTCCCCTCCATGCCATCCCTGGTGCCTCCCTAACCACAGCCATCTGCTTTCTCCCCTGGTACTCCTCATGGTCTCTTCCTCCCCCATCAGGAGGCAGCCCCACCCTCACCTCAGGCACCCCTTCCCTTCTCCTTTCTTGTCCACTAGTGCCTCGGATACAGGGGTCAGTTTCAGTCCCTTGTTATTCTTCCTCTGTCCCCCTTTGCCATCCCCTATTCCCCAACTCAGGATGCCTACCATACTCATCTGCCCTGCAACTTACACTCCTCCCTAACCTCCACAGTTCCTTCCTTAAACTAGCCAGTCATCTACAGACCATAAACACCCCCATCCTCCAAGCCCAGTCCAGAATCATGGCACACCCACACCCTGTACACCCCTCCACCCTTCCAAAGATGCCCTCCCTATTTACATGTGGCACCTGCCCCATTTTGACCCCCATCTTATGTTAGGGGCTCTTACTCCCAGGTTCTGTACCCTACTACAACTGTTAGGCCCCTGTTTACTCAAATTCCTGTCCTCCCCTCCACACTAGTCCCCCCCACTGACCCCTTGCTAACGGGGTTAATTCAGGCTTAAATGTCATCCGTTAGACACTGTATCGCTGTAGCAATCCTAAAGCCTCCTTGTCCGTTTTTCACCCCTCAGCTACCATATGTTATCAGCTCTCATATAGTTTCACTTAGCCCAGTTAGAAATCCAATTGCACTCCAAATATTACTCAGCTCAGTTAGAGAAATAAAGAGAACAAATAAATATGAATTATTACAGCAATCATAACAGTATAGCTCAGTACTTAGCTCAGTTACAGAAAGAAGCAGAAGAAGTAAATCTGTATTATTACAGCAATCCTAAAGTATCCAATCATTGCTTTGTTTCCACTCCAGAGATTCTGCTGCAGTAGAGGACCACAGAGGACCCCGGGCAGGAGGGTGGGCAACTGTAAAGTCCCGGCAGAGGTCAATTGAGCTTGCGTACTCCCTCTCTCTCATTCGCTCATTCTATTTCTCCCGACGCTGCAGGCTGCCCTTTTGTACTGGGCTCCTGCTTGCATTGGCACTTTTTTCTGCCCACAAAGAAATCCACAGCAGTTCTGGCACAGCTCCATTGAGATTGCTCACTCCCTCTCTCTCACTTGCTCATTTTGTTTCTTCCGACGCTGCAGGCTGCCCTTTTGTACTGGGCTCCTGCGTGCATTGGTACCTTTTTCTGTCCACAAAGAAATCAGCAGCAGTCCCAACAGAGCTCCTTTGAACTCACTCACTACCCCTCTCTCACTCACTTGTTCTGTTTCTCCAGGATCTGCAGGCTGCCCTTTTGTACCGGGCTCCTGCCTGCATTGGTACCTTTTTCTGCCCACAAAGAAATCTGCAGCAGTACCGACACAGCTCCGTTGAGCTTGCTTACTCCCCCTCCCTCACTCGCTCGTTCTGTTTCTCCCGGCGCTACAGGCTGCCCTTTTGTACTGGGCTCCTGCCTATGTTGGCACCTTTTTCTGCCCCCAAAGAAATCTGCACCAGTCTTGAAAGAGCTCAGTTGAGCTCGGTCTCTCCCTCTCTCTCACTCGCTCGATTCTAATCTGTCCCAAATACTGATTTCCCAAAGCGACTGCGCTTTTCTGCGCTGGAAGTGTGAAAACACATTTCAGCCAGGATGTGAAAAATGACAGCTGTACTGTTCATAAGGAGGTGTGAAAAAATGCCAGTGTTGAAAATCTGGCGTGAAAATATTACTAATTTGCGAAGTTACAAGGGTGCATGGAAACTGCACAACTCACGCTCGTAACACAGTCATTTTATGGACTTTCATCACTAAATTTTCAACATAGGCATTTTAGGATTTCTGCTCATGAACAGTGTCACTGTGGTTTTCTTAATGTGTCCCAAACACTGATTTCCCACAGTGACCTCGCTATTTTGTGCCAGAAACGCAAAAATACATTTCAGCCAGGTTGTAAAAAATGACAGCTGTACTGTTCATAAGGAGGTGTGGAAAACTTGCAGTGTTGAAAATCTGGAGTGAAAATATTGCAGATTCATGAATTTACGAGTGTGCGCAGCAACTGCGCAACTCATGCTCATAAAACAGTCTTTTTTTGTTTTTTTCTACCAAATTTATTACTCAGCTCAGTTAGAGAAATAAACAGAATAAATAAATATGTATTATTACAGCAATCATAACAGTATAGCTCAGTACTTAGCTCAGTTAGAGAAATAAACAGAACAACTTAATCTGTATTATTAGAGCAATCCTAAAAGTATCCAGTCATTGCTTTGTCTCCACTCCAGAGACCCTGCTGTAATATAGGACCACAGACGACCCTTGGCAGGATGGTGGGCAGCTCTAAAGTTCCAGCAGAGCTCCATGGAGCTCGCTCACTCCCCATCTCTCACACGCTCATTCTATTTCTCCTGACGCTGCAGGCTGCCCTTTTGTACTGGGTTCTTGGTTGTGTTGGCACCTTTTTCATCCCACAAAGCAATCCACAGCAGTCCTGACATAGCTACATTAATAATAATAATTATAATTGTTATTTATAAGGCGCCTTTCAGATGTCAAGGCACTGTACATAACAGCAATTAAAACAAGCATGATAAAAATACTGACAGACCGATTGAAACATTCAATACTTGTCATAGCAAACCAAATAAAACATCCAGTATTCAGGGAATGCTGATTCCCATAGAAAGGCCTTTAAACCCCTCTTAAAACCCTCCACAGAAGTGCACTCACGCAACCGACGGGGTAGAGAGTTCCAAAGGGTGGGGGCAACATACGAAAATGCCCGAGCTCCAGAAGATTTCAAATTCACCCTTCGAACCTCTAGCAACTCCTCGTCAGCTGAGTGGAGAGATCGATCAGGGTGATAGGGAAGCAGAAGTTCTTTCAGATAGGCTGGGCCCAGATCATGTAGGGCTTTAAAAGTCAGCAAGCCAACTTTAAAGGTGATCCGCCACCAAATCAGCAGCCAGTGCAGTTCGTGCAGCACCGGGGTGATATGACAGGATCTTCTAGAACCCATCAAAAGCCAGGCTGCAGTGTTCTGCACTAGCTGCAGGTGACAGATTTCAAACCCTGAAAACCCTAGATAAAGGGAGTTGCAATAGTCCAGGCACGAGGACACGAAGGCATGAACTAAGGTAGGCAGGACGGCAGATGGAACAAGATGCTGAATCTTGGTGATATTCCTCAGATGATAAAAGGAAGTCCTGATGACTGCCAACACCTGTGAATGTAGTGTCAACCTATTGTCAAGAATAACCCCCAGGTTCCGCACCCATTCGGAGGTCGGGAGCGAAACGCCACCCAGAAAAATTCCCGATGACGCAACACTATCCGACCCCCCATCTGTCGGCCTGAGTCCACAACCAGTACCTCAGTCTTATTTGGGTTCAACCTCAGCCAACTGGAAGTCATCCACTCCTGGATTTCTTTTAGACAGCTGTTAAAGACCGAGAGAGCTCCCTTCTGGTCGGGAGCAAAACAAAGATAGAGCTGGGTATCATCTGCATAACAGTGAAACCTCAGCCCACACTTCCTTACAATGTCTCCGATGGGTAGCATGTACACCGCAAATAACATAGGTGACAGTACTGAACCCTGAGGCACCCCACACAACAAAGCAGTTGAATCCGAGGAAAAGAACCCGGACACAACCCTTTCTGATCTCCCAGTGAGGAATGAAGTGAACCATCTCAGGATGGTTCCAGATATTCCACAAAGCAGCCTCAGGCGATCTATCAACAACATGTGATCTACGGTGTCAAATGCTGAAGAAAAGCTGAGGAGAACCAAGATGGAATGGCTTTTCCAATCCCTATCCATCAAGAGATCATTGAGCACCCGAACCTACTCTGTCTCGGTACTATGTCTTTTATGAAAACCGGACTAGAGGAGTTCATAGATGTCATGGATGGTCAAATGGTCCTCCAATTGTACAGCCACTACTTTCTCAATCACCTTCCCAATAAAGGGGAGGTTAGAGATAGGTCTGTAGTTTTCCAGACAGTCGGGGTCCAAGGTAGCTTTCTTCAAGAGGGGTGTCACCACTGCCTCTTTCAGGGAGCTAGGAAACTCACCAGATTCCAAGGAGCACCTGACTATCTGTACAAGTACAGGACCAATGATATCAATACATCCCAAAATTAGGGAAGTCAGTCCAGGATCCAAACTACAGCACATGGGGTGCATAGATTGGACAATCCTCATGACATCCATGAACTCCAGCTGGCAGAAGGAACTCCAGGAAAACCGAGGTACCGTGATCTCACACCAGTCCACAGCCACTCTCTTAGAGAGTGATGGCAACAGTTCTGCCCTAATGCCAGCCGCCTTATTGGCAAAGAACTGAGCAAGCTCATCACACTCCAATTGCGAATAAGCTTTCCGAACTTGCAGATAGGCTGGGCTGCACAGTCTGTCCACAGTTCGGAACAGCTGAGCTAGTCGATTCTGCACAACCGTGATCTTCCTGGACAGGAATTCTGCCTTCTTATGGGTGATAGCGGATTGATCGAATAATGATCCATCAATCTAAGGTGGTTGGCATCAAGGGCAGACCTTCGACAGCAATGCTCTAATCTTTGCCCCGTCTCTGCATCTCCCTCAACGTCCCATCAAACCAAGGGGACTTGGGGTGAAGGGAGAGGAGGCGAACACGAAATGGAGCAATAGAATCCAGAGCCCCCATCATGGCAGTATTATAAACTGACACGAGGGTCTCTGGATCACTGCTTGCCTACATGGGGGACGAGAGGTCAAGCACCACCACTAGGCCTTGGGAATCTATATTCCGCAAAGAGTGGTATCTGACCAACTCCGCAGGAGCAGGCCTTCTAGAGGGTGTGCAAAAACTAAACCCCATGGTGCAATGGTCTGACCACCCGAAGGGTTCCACCCCCACATCGGATGCCTCAACACCCAAGAGGAAAATCAGGTCCAAAGAGTGTCCAAATTTATGTGTAGCAGAGGAAACTACCTGTGTAAAGCCCAGTGTTGTCATAAGTTGGAGGAAGTATTGACCAAATTGCGAGAGTTCGTCGTTGACCCAGGCATTAAAGTCACCCACAGCCATCAATCTGGGTGACTCAAACGCCATATCGATGACGATGTCCACCACTTCCTGAAGGAATAGCTTCCCATCACCAGGTGTACGGTAAATGACAGCAATTCAAAAGCCTACACCTGCTACTACTA
This sequence comes from Neoceratodus forsteri, assembly GCA_016271365.2. Classification (NCBI taxonomy): domain Eukaryota; kingdom Metazoa; phylum Chordata; order Ceratodontiformes; family Ceratodontidae; genus Neoceratodus; species Neoceratodus forsteri. The sequence continues at coordinate 751,892,761 of CM028133.1, read as the reverse complement.
TACACTCAAAGGACTCAACTCCCCACCACTGGGACCTCCGTGAGGCTGAGTTCGGTCTTGAAACAGACTGCACCCCCCCCCCCGCGATCCAATCTTGGATGATGTAACACCGAGTACCTGGCTGGAGTCATAGCCTCCAAAATGGGGCCAGAATGTTTGTCCAGCCAGGTCTCGGTAATGCAAGCCAGGTCCACCGTACCAACAAGATCAGCAATAATTGTGGTCTTGTTTTTAATGGACCTGGCACTGCTCAACACCACCCGAGTTGGACGAACCTAGCACGGGCCGCTCAAACCATCTGCCCACCATAATCAGTGGTGCCTTTGGGTATGGACACCAGACAAGGAGAACCACTGTCTAGGTTCCATTTCATCCCAGGGCTCCTTCTGGACCTAATAACCCCAATACGATGACCCCCTCTATCATCCTCACCTGTTCGTAACCCCACACCCTTCTCCCACTCTTACGTACAATCCCCAGTGATCTACATCACTGGTAGATCTCAAATTTGAGGGGAGAAGAATAAAAAGGGTGAAGGGCACGAAGAGAGGAGGACGAGTAACGCACAATTGTGGGGGATGAAGGCCAACACATGCTATATGCCGTACCACTAGCTACAAATAAAGCAAACAAAACCTAAAAAGAAAAATAAAACTAACAAACTAATAATACACACTTAATAAAAATAACTTAACATCACTACAAGGCTTAGAATTTTAGAGACCCTGACCACCCCTCTTAAACCCAAAAATAACCCACTAAAACAAACACACAGCAATACAGGGCTTAGGGACTCTCACCCCCGAAACCCAAGTACATAATACAACAAAATACCAAAAATTATAAATTCCCCTTCCCCATGCAGTCCTCTCCTTACTGGAGGAGAGAGGCAAAAAAACAATGTGCAATGCAATAAATAATTAATTAAATCCCTCCCCACCCAGTCCTCTCACCACTAGAGAGAGAGGGCAATATTCTTACTGTAAACAAAAACCAAAAAGAACTGTAAACTCCCCCCTCCAGCCTTTCACAACCGAGAAAAGGGAAGATCACAGAAAAACTATAAAATCCAATAAAACAAAAAATAGATAAAGTACATGAACGCAGGCAGGGTCCTCTCACCACCCAATCATCCAAGCATGTAGAAGTTAAGAATCCAGAAAACAGGAGGGAATCAGTAGTCTCCACAATCCGGGTCCAGAAATAAATGAAACAAGCCCAAGTACCACTGATTGAACCCAGTTGTCCAAACAGCAAAAATAATAATCCAAGGGAGAGGGGACAGTCAGCAATCTCTTCAACGAAATCCCAGAAATAAAAAGTGCCACAGCCAGGACACTAGTCCAAGGGAGAAACCAGACCAGAAGCAAAGTCCATAAATCCAGTTTGCTTGAAGAATCTTCTTCACCTACAAGCCCCTTTATTCAATGCCAGGTGAACTCCAAGAGAAAATAATGCAGCCCCAACCAAAGAACCCCAAGAAAAGGCCACTAATTGCAGCCACCTCTAAGGGTCCACGGGAGCAAAGTACCCCAGCCAACTCCCCGACTGGGTAACAATACCCTGCCCCCATAGGGTGGCAAATCTCACAGGAAAACACCCAGCAAAGAAACCAGAGGACAAGTATTTTACCAAACTCCACTACCAAAATTAGCAAGGCGAAATAAAAACTACGGAAGATTCATCCACAGAACATAAGTCCAGAAACTCATGATTCTTCAGTAACCCTTGCCTTCAAACATCCATGCAGCCATATAACTCCTCTCTGGCAGGGAAAGCATCAAACTGACACCCTGAGTTCCTCCCAACAAGACTCTCTGCAGAAATAATCCACTGGACACTCTTCAGATGAATGACCGGGACCAGCCAGGAGTTCTCCCCAGTTCTTTGCGATACTACTCTTTCCAATGCCCGTGCAGCACACTACAGACAAAGTGAGCAAGCACAATGGCACTGACGCTCCCTTCAAGCCAGCTGGTCGACCTGGTCAGCACAGTCAGCCAAATAACATAAAACACCGACTGTGGTATATGGAGGGCAAATTGGAGACAAAACGTTGAGCTCGCTCACTCCCCCTCTCTCACTCGCTCATTCCGTTTCTCCCCGCGCTGCAGGCTGCCGTTTTGTACTGGTCTCCTGCCTGTGTTGGCACCTTTTTCTGCCCACAAAGAAGTTCACAGTTGTCTCAACAGAGCTCTGTTGAGGTTGCTCACTCCCCCTCTCTCACTCGGTCATTCTGTTTCTCCTGGAGCTGCAGACTGCCCTTTTGTACTGGGCTCCTTTCTCCATTGGCGCATTTTTCTGCCCACAAAGAAATCTGCAGCAGTCCCAACAGAGCTATGTTGAGCTCACTCACTTCCCCTCTCTCACTCACTCATTCTGTTTCTCCCGGTGCTGCAGGCTGCCCTTTTGTACTGGGATCCTGCCTGAGTTGGTGCCTTTTTCTGCCCACAAAAAAATATGCTGCAGTTCTGACAAAGGTCTGTTGAGCTCGGTCACCCCACCACCACCTCGCTCGATCTTAATCTGTCCCAAACATTGATTTCCCACAGTGACCATGCTATTCTGTGGCAGACGTGCAAAAACATATTTTGACCAGGAAGTGAAAAATGACACCTGTAATGTTCATAAGAAGGTGTGAAAAAATGCCAGTGTTGAAAATGTGGCATGAAAATATTACAAATTTGAAAGTTACAAGGGTGCATGGAAACAGTTTAACGCATGCTTGTAACACAGTCATTTTATGGACTTTCATCACCAGATTTTCAAGTTAGGGATTTTAGGACCCCTGCTCATGAACAGTGTCACTGTCATTTTCTTAATCTGTCCTGAACACTGATTTCCTACAGTGACCATGCTATTATGCGCTGGAAGTGCGAAAACACATTTCGGTCAGGATGTGAAAAATGACAGCTGTACTGTTCATAAGAAGATGTGAAAAAATGCCAGTGTTGAAAATCTGGCATGACAATATTACAAATCTGCAAAGTTACAAGGGTGCGTGGAAACAGTGCAACACACACTTGTAACACAGTTATTTGATGGACTATCGTCACCAAACTTTCAACATAGGAATTTTAGGACCTCTGCTCATGAACAGTGTCACTGTCATTTTCTTAATCTGTCCTGAACACTGATTTCCCACAGCAACCGTGCTATTGTGCGCCAGAAGTGCTTAATCACATTTCAGCCAGGATGGGAAAAATGAGAGCTGTTCTGTTCATAAGGAGGTGTGAAAAAATGCCAATGTTGAAAATCTGGCATGACAATATGGCAAATTCACGAAGTTACGCTGGTGCATAGCAACTGCACAATGCATGATCGTAAAACAGTAATTTTTTAGATTTTTTCCACCAAATTTGCAACATAGGCTTTTTGAGAGCCCACCTCATGAACACTGGCACTGTCGTTTTATTAATCAGTCCTGAAGGGTGATTCCGTGCAGTGACCGCAAAATCACCTTTCAAGACCGAATAATGCCATGAGGGTGGCTGAATTCATGAGGAGGCATCCCAATAACCCCATGTTGAAAATATGGTGCCAGAATTCCCCAAAATGCCTGAGATATGCAGCAAAGTTGAAAAAACCCTATTTATGCCATTATACAGCTTACCGGCATTTCTTCAGTTCGTGGTCAGCTGTGAAGAGTGCAGACGTGTTCCCGGTCTACTGAGGGTCATTGCAATGAGCTCCAGAGGTAAGTATGGGGTGAGGGGGGTGTGGGGAGGTGGGGTACGCAGTGGGTGGTGTGGGTTGGGGGAGGGAGCACAGATGGTGAGGGGCCATTTTCTTCTTTACTGGTTTGAAAAAAAATAGACATCGCAGGATGATTTGTCATTTTAGCAGGTACTTTTGACACACTGGGGTTGGCTCCCAGAGTGCCACCTGCATGTTTTGGGATTGGGGGACTGGAGCCAATGGAGATTGTACACCCCCATCGGCACATATTGGTGGGGGTGTCTCATGAATCAAGGGGGATTGGGCACCCCCTCGGCACACAAGAAATGGGTGGAAAACATGCCGATGGGGATTGGGCACCCCCATTGGCAAAGAAAAAGGGGGAGGGAACATGATGCCAATGGGGTTTGGGCACCCCCTCAGCAGACATCACAAACCGATGGGGACTGGGCTCTCCATCAGCAAACTGGGTTGGGGGAATGCAAGGGACCGTCCTGCAATGACAGGTCACTCCCTCATTGCAGGGCAATGGCTGACACTGCAATGGTGAAGCAGCCCCTGATTGCAGCAGCTAAAATGTTTCAAGGTGGTGGCACAATGCCTGAACTAGTGTCAACAGCAGCATGCCACCTCATTGGGGAAAACTGGCCAAGCCTCAAAAGGCAGTGGGTGCATTTGCCACAACAGTGCCGCACCTCCACAACATGCTTCTGCAGTAAGCTGCTGCAACATGTTTCTTGTGCATGCGTGCAATCAACATAAAAAGGTTAAACCATACTGCAAACCCTCTAGTGTTTGAGTTCTAAATTAGAACTCAAACACCAGAGTTCCAGCATGGTTTGAATATTTGTTGAACTATTGTAGTTCTGACAAAAATAGTGTCAGGATGTAGTGTTTGGAATGCTGCGCTGAACCACAGTATAGAATGTCAAGATGCTACAGAATTTTAAAATGTCCATTGGAGGAACTGGATGTGCTATCTCAAAATGTGGTGGGGCACTTAATCACAGAATGTGGCAGAAACACACATCGAGAAATTTTGTGAGAGCCTGCAATTTCGGAATACAGTGGGGATGCACATGGACTGAATGCGACAGGACACAACATTGTAGTCTGAAATTACTTGTCCCTGCCACATTCCAGAACTGTATGCACCTGCCACATTTCAAAATTGTGCATTACATCCCCACCACATTCTGACATTGTGTGTCCCATCTACATTCTAAAATTATGCATCCCAGCAACATTCCAAAATTGCACATCTTTGCCATATTCCAAAGCTGTTTCAATGCCACATTCAGAAATTGCATCACTGCTACATTGTTAAATTGTGCATCATGACCACATTCTGAAACTGTGTCACCATCACATTCCAAAATTGTGTGTCATTGTTACATTCCAAAATTGTGTGGCACTGCCACATTCCAAAAATATGCGTCACCACCACATTCCCAAATTGTATGTTACCACCATATTGTGAAATTGTGTATTATCATCACATTCTGAAACTGTGCTTCACTGCCAAAATACTAAATTGTGTGTCACCGCCATATTTCAAAATGGTACATTACAACAACAGTCTGAAATTGTGTGTCATCATATTCCGAAATTGTGCTTCACTGCCACATTTTAAAACTGTGCACCACTGCCACATTGTGAAACTGTGTATCATCACCACATTCCAAAATTGGGCATCTCACTACATTCTGAAATTGGGCATCATCACCACATTCTGGAATTGTGCATCACTGCCACATTCCAAGTCTATGGCTCACCACCACATTCTGAAATTGTGTGTCATCACCACATTCTGAAACTCTGTGTCAGTGCTACATTCTGAGACCATGCATCACTGCCTCATTCTGAAACTGCATCACCATCACATTCACAAACTGTGTGTCACCTTCACATTCCAAAATTGTGCATCATCACCACATTCCAAAATTCTGTGTCACTGCCACATTCTGAAATTGTGCATCACTGCTACATTCTGAAATCATGTGTCACCACCAGATTCTGAAATTGTACATTACCACCATATTCTGAAATTGTGTGTCATTGTCATATTCCAAAATTGTGTTTCACAGCCACATTCTGAAATTGGCATCACTACCACATTGCAAAAATATGCATCACAGTCACATTCTGAAATTGTGTGCCATGGCCACAGTCTGAAAATCTGTGTTAGTGCCACATTCCAAGACCATGCATCACTGCCACATTATGAAACTGCATCACATTCAAATTCCAAAACTGTGTGTCACCACCACATTCCAAAAAGGTGCCACATGGACACATTCCAAAATTGTGCATCACTGCCACATTCCAAAATTGTATATTGCCACATTCTGAAATTGTGTGTCATCATCACATTCCACAATTGTGCATCACCACCACATTCCAAAACTTGCACCACCACAACATCCTGAAACTACTTCACCACCACTTCTGAAATTGTGCATCGCTGCCACATTCCAAAATTCTGTGTCACCACCACATTTTGAAATTGTGTGTCATTGCCACATTCTGAAAATGTGCATCATTGCCACATTTCAAAATTGTGAATCATCACAACATTTCAATATTGTGCATCATCGTCACATTCTGAAATTGTATATCTCCACCACATTCTAAAACTGTACCTTTCTGCCACATTCCAAAACTGTGTTTAAACTTCCACATTTGAAAACTACCTGTCATTGTCACACTATGAAAATGTGCATCCCCACCATATTCCAAAATGACATGTCCCCATCTCATTCTGCAAGTGACTGTCACAGCCACCGAAAGTGCATGCCCAAACTACAGTAAAGCAATAAATCACTCAAGGGTGTGGGTTATGGTGGGATTTACCACGGCTGGCATGGTTTGGCCATGACGAGGTGGCAAGGGCAAATCTCACCAGCCCTGGTAATTCCCACCATAACCCACACCTTCAAGTGGTTTATTGTGATTATACCACTTTTTTGTTTCATATTTTGTGTTTAAAAGTTTTTTTATATATAAGATTTTTAAGATGTTTTATGTAGAAATATTGCTATGCATAAAAAAATAGTCTACACTATTGCAGTACATTAGTAGTAACTGTTTATTTTTGTAAACGTATAACAAGTATGTTTCCGTTTTTTATTAGACTTTTGTCAAAACGTTTTTATATTTTTGATGAAAGAACAGTTTTCTAGGTTTTAGAAAGGATGAATTGTTAGTATTTCAACAACTGAAAAAGAAAAAGAAACAGCGACATTTGTCCGAGACAGTTGACAGAAAAAAAAAAAGAAATGGACACCAGTTTTGAGCTTATAGATCCTGCAGAGCTCGACCACATATTCTGGTCAATAAAAAATCCCAAAAATGCCTGCAGCTTGTTCATGATGTTCGTTTTTCCTTTCTCTAAGATTGGAGGGGCCTGCTTAGATGTCATCGCCCATGGAATTTGTTTGTGATAGTACGGAGTTTGAGGTGCTGTTCACAGCAGGATAGTGCAGGCGGTCATACTCTTGGACATCTTGTCTATCGGAGCTGTGGCAGGCAGCGGAGCACTGAGAGGTAAGTTTGCTTCGGGGGCTGTATTTTGGCATTTTCAGGATTTTCTATCAACCGGAAGATGTGGTCGGGCTTTGCGGGATCTATAGGCTCAAAACTGGTGTCAATTTATTTTCTTTTTTTCTGTCAGCTGTCTTTAGTGAACATCGCTTAGTGGCAAGTCAAGATGGTGACAATGGAAATTTTAAAATGGGATCAGAGTGATTCAGAGGTTCTCGGGGGTACGAGACTGGCAGTGGGTGGCTGACACCTTTTCCGTGGGTATATAATAGGATTTACCATGGAGAGGATATGCCAGCCAACTAATTGTGTTGTGAGATTTCAGTGATTGAATTTATAACATGGTATAATCTAAAATTACACATCTCTGCCTCATTCTGAAATTGTATGCAACTGACACATTCTGAAACTGTGTCACCATCACATTCTGAGATTCTGTATCCACATCACATTATAAAATCCTATGTTGCCATCACACTCTGAAATCAAGCATCCTAACCACATTTTGAAATTATGCATCACCACCACAAGCCAAATTTATACATCCATGACCTATTAGGAAAACATATCCCTGCCACACTCTTCAACTATGTGTCTCCCACATTTAAACATTTTGGGCCTGATTCTTATAGGCTCTGGCACAGCACAAGGTGCCTGCACCACAGTGAATGGCACAAGGTGCACCTTGTGCCAAAAGGTATGTCCAGGAGTGATTCACAAATGCAGCCTGTGTCAAATGCAGGCTGCTTGCCCCAAACGGGGCTTGCACCTTCCCTGCACCCAGAAATGGGCTGCACCACTGACAGGGCAGCTCTCCCAGGGGAGCTATTTCTAAGTCCCCTTAGACCAGCCCTGGCTAGTCTAAAGATACTCAGAAAACTGTCCTCAGAGAGCAGTTTGTGAATACCATTTTCAGGAAGTGGCATCTTCCATCTGCCACAGGGCCCGCTTCCACCTTGTCGCATCAGAGGTGTGCAGAGGGCTGTGCCAATCCCCTGCTCTGTTTGGGGATATGGAGGGGTGCTACCTGCCTGGGTGGGGGGCACGGGACCACCAGTGGGAGGGTTGGTGGCATGTGCTTGTTGCTGGTGGGCACCGGGATCCAGGTGGGGGGGTACTATTTCTATTCATGTTATGGGGCACATCTGGGATTGGGTGATCCTGCCCTGTATGCCCTATGGGGCACAATGTGGATCGGGGCTTTGAGATGTCCAGCTGGTGCTACATGGGGTTTGCAGTGAACTCTCCAGTGCACCATGTGTTTGCCATATGGGCGGGATTGCCGCAAGTGTAGAGACTTAGGCGCCGGGTCCCCTCCTGTACCAGAATCTGGTGCACGGTCTCTGGCGCATGGGGCTTCAGCGCAAGCTGCGGTTTGCTGTGGCTTGAGCCGGATGCAGCCCCCTTTCAGAATCGGGCCCTTTGGATCTCTACCATATTCTAAAAATATATGACACTACCACATTCTGAATTATAGCATCCCTGCTGCATTCAATATCGGTGTGTCCCAGCTGCTTTCTGAGATTGTGTCATTGCTGCATTCCACAAATGCACCCTGGTGGCATTTCAAAATTTCATACCTGCAGTATTCTAAAAATTGCACACAACTTTCTCATTGTAAAGTCATGTTTGCCACTACATTCCACCACCCCCATCACATTCTGAAGTACTGTACCCTACATATTGACATTATGGAAATGCTTGCACAGACCCAACCAGTGTCAGTTTTCCTTTTCAGATGTTTACTACAACTGCAGTTTTATGTAACATGGGAGAAATAAACCCTATAAGGTACCATGTGTGAAGAACTAGGCTGTGAGTTCTGGTTATAACATCATCAGTAGGTCTTCACTGAAACTAACTTTTTAGGGCTGCAGGTAGGCATAGCCCTATTACGTCAGCTCTAAAAATGAGCTACAGGATTCAGACCATAGAATGCTTCCATTGGAGTTTTCGAATGATCCTTCCACTGTTTGCATTCCTTCAATTTATCCCTTGTAGTGCTGCAGACTGAACATCTCTCCAGGGCTTAATCAAATAGATTAATTTTAGTTATTTTGGCAGCCTAGGGATTAAGAAACACATGCTGTGGACAATCCCATCTCCTCCCCAAACGTGTAATGGTTCAGTGAGTGAGTACAAGAAAACACATGCTTACTTTTGAATCCAGCTTGGTAAATAGCACTTTTAGAGCTAATGCAAGAGGACTGTTGATTAGACCAGTTTCAACAGTTTTCTCAGCTTTTTTTTCATTGCAATTTGACTTTCCAACTTTGGAGACTAATAATTTAGTGACATGACATTCATCAGATAACATTGTCAACATGCTGTAGTGTCAAATTGCAGTCTTAGTGAACTCTCCATATGTGTGTGTGTGTGTGTGTGTGTGTGTGTGTATGTGTACCAACATTTCCTCTGAATAGATGATTTACGTTAGCCCTTTCTGGGCCTAATTAGTGGCATTGGATGTAGGGAGGGTTTTAAATGCTAGGCAGCTAATGTTTTAGGGAGGGAATTACAAAGAATGATTGCGATGTCAACTGCAGTGTTCCACTGTAGTGCACCCTCCTTTTCCCTGTATTTTCCATGTAAAATTGCGACAGAATTCCTGTACGTTTTTCGTTATGCTCAAATCAATACATGTACACAACTGAGTGCCTGTCAACTTACGCCTGTCAGTAAAATCACTATAACAAATGTTCAGGCTTTTATTTATTTTAAATGGTAAAACTCACCTGCAACATATCACAGGGGCTATGGACAAATGTTGGAATCTCTCAGGCTTTGCTATCAATGTTCACATCTCCAGAACCTCTTGATGGTATTTTAGCATTGTTACAATGTATTGACACAAACGGATAGTCTGGCAGAGATGCAGTATGTCATATTCAGTGCGTCATCCTTTTGTTCATTTTGGCAATGTACTGACACAGGATAGCTTTGATGAGATGCAGGATCTCATTTTCAGAGGGGTCCTAATTTTACCCACATCTGCAATGTACTGATACAAATTAGAATAGCTAAGATGCAGTGTCTCATTTTCAGTAGGGTCTTACTTTTACCGGTGCTGACTTAAACTATGCATATGTGAGTATGGCACATATGTAGTCATGTCAGTTCTGCCATGTTACAGCTGACTGTGAGGCAAAATGCACATGTGCAAGTATCACATGTGTACAGTTCTGTAATAGGAGCAGTATCAGTTACATCTGACTCTGAACTGGCAAGAGCACCTCATATTCTTTCCAATGCTCTTGACACTCCTAAAAGCTCTCCATAGCCATATCAGATCAGAGCTAGCAAAAGCTGAGGGATGGATAATACCGGGAACTGCTCTACTGTCTTCATGTCCACAGTCTCTATTGGCAGGTCAGTTTAGAAGGCCATCTCCTGCCAGCCCAGTGATGCAGAGGGTTGAGGCATCTAGCCTTACTTCGTGTCATGCCGGCGACCCAGGTTCAGGAACTACCTCGGGTCATCGGGGAGCTGGCCAGTGTGGAAGGTAGGGGCAGGTCTGAGCTACCTATCGGCAGCTCTCCTTTCCTTGGGTGGACATTTCCCCCCCCTGTATTAGGGCTTGATTAAGTAAAGCTGTATCTGAATTTCCTCCCTGTGGACCAAGTTATACTTTTTCAATGCCATAAAAAAAAAAATAGCAATGCATTCCCTGACTTTGAATAAATTTCATATGGGGTGGTATTATACTTTGCACATTCTCATGTTGTATGATTCTAGTATGTTCATCTATTAAAACAGCAGTGCAATCATCTGGTTAAAATTTTGGCCAATGCATTTTTATTCTATTTTAGTTTGCAACTTAACTTCTGACTTGTATGATATCCTTCTTTCCACAGTCTGAGTCTGCCTTAATACTTCTTTCATGTCTAAAAGAATAAAAGAAGCACTCCTTTTGACCATTGCTAGGCCACGGACTGATATATCAGTCCAAAATTTCTATATGCTCGAACTCTTTTGGCAGCCTAAGAGTTAATACAGTGCAGACCAGGGGCAGGATTCGCAAAGAACAGCAAAAATTCCGTAGCTGCGGGAAAAAGGTTTGCAGCACTGCAGAAACGCAGTTGCATGATATTCTTAAAGAAAATCCCACAGCTGAGGGAATTCCGCAAAAAGTCCCGCAGCTGCGGAATTCCAGCAGCTGAGGGAATCCTGCAAGTGCTGTGAATCCGCAGCTACAGATCCGCAGCTGTGGAAACGGCTGAGGAGGCACAGCAATAATAAATCCTTGTAGCTGAAGCAGCAGACTTTAACATTGCTGCCATAATATGAAGCTAACAGCACACACAAAGAGACCTGCAACCAGTCCCTCAACTGGGACCACTGCAGCACCAGAGGTATCAGTGATACAATGGTACCACAGTGGCCGACTGTCCCTGCTGGTAGTCCCTCCCTGGGGTGTTCTTGTGGCCTGCGGGGGTAGCACTCGCTGCAGGCTGGTCAGGCTCTACTGCTTGTGGGGCTCTGTCATGGCCTGCACTGGGTCTAGTGGTTGTTGCCTGTTGCCATATCATGGCAATGTGTGCTTTCAGTGCTGTAACATCAGTCACTGCTATACTGTCTGAGATGCAATTACCTGTGGTACACCTCCACTTTAACTGATTCCAATTGCTGAGGCACTACTGCAGTGTGCTGAGGGACAGTTACACCTTATTCCACTGTGTGTAACATTCTTTCCTCAGCTGTGGGAAAACCTGTCTGTGAATAGCCTTTCAGGGGCTGTGCCTTACTTATCTCACACCTTTTTGTCCTGAGGGACTTCCACAGCTGCACTTTGTTCCACAGTCCATAATGTTTTTTCCCGCAGCTGCAGGGATTTTTGTGAATAGTACTTGGAGCAAACTCCCCTTTTTTTCCATAGCTGAGGGAGTTTGGGGGACTCAGGGAAGGTTTTGCACCTTCTAAGAGCTTTGAGAATCCTGCCCCAGGTCTTCATCAGTATTTTCAGCTAATTTTGACCATCTGTTGTTTATACATCACTTCTCTTGTGACTGAAATGAACTGTTAAGCAGCAGGCAGTGCTCTCTGCCCTTACAGAACAATAGTTGTCCAAAAACAGCTACAAATACAGATGAAAACCTGGTTTAAGACACATTAAAAAAGTGCTCCTTTTATTATTTCAGACATGAAAAAGGTACTCAAGCAGACTCAAATGGTAGAAAGAAGGGTATCATACAAGTCAGGAGGTAAGTGGCAGTCTAAAATAGCATAGAAAAGTATTGGTCAAAATTTTCACCAATTGTTGCACTGTTGCTTTAAGTTATAAGGCTATGCTGAATTTTACAAATGTGGGCTCATAACTTTGGTAATAGTCAGTATTTTTACCACAACATTTCAACATAGCCATTTTGGTACAGTGACTCACTAATGTGACAGCTGTCATTTTTCAACTCCTGCTCAGAAATGTGTGTTTCCAGCACAAAAGTTGATTTTGCCGTTCCTGCATGACATCACCTTTAGGCCAGGAGATGAACATTTTCTCTGCCCTTCTTTCTGAGGCATGCTCATCACAAGGCTGTGTTGAAACGTAGGTGTTAAAATATAAAAAGAAAAATAATTTTCAATATTTTTAACCCAAATTCCTCTCCTGCAGCCCTATTGGCTCTGGCCAGAGTTTGAATAGGCAGCGAATTTAGGGTTACAAAATGACTTGTAACTTTTAAACAAAGTAAATTAAAGATCTCATTTACTGGCATGAGGCTGATTGGGGATATGCTGATCCAAATTCTGAATTCATTGATGCCAGAAATTGTGGCTGAACTCCCTCTTAAATGCTTGTGGAAGTGACCTTATATACTTCAATATAGCTTACAACCAGAAGTACTTCCACTCACTTCCTTCCTCTAATCACCTCTGTAAGACCTTTCCTAATTGACCTCCATTAGGTCCATATATCCCCCACTACAAGACAAAAAAACACTGAAACAAAACATTAAAAAGCACTTACCTCTACAAATCATAGAAACATAGAAGTTGACGTAGAAGTTGATGGCAGATGAGGACCACAAGGCCCATCCAGTCTGCCCATTTCTTTTTCTACCTTATCAATGTGCCATAGGCCTTTGCTGTCAGTGGCCTAACTATTCATACTTATCTGTATTGCTCCCTTATGCCTATCCCATGCCTGTTTGAAGCCCTGCACTGTATTCATAGCCACAACTTCCAGAAGTAGACCGTTCCATGAATCCACCACCCTTTCTGTAAAAAATAATTTCCTCACATTCCCCCTTAATTGGCCTCCCTCTAATCTCATGCTGTGTCCTCTTGTCCTGCTATTTTTCCTATATTGAAACATGTTAGATTCTTTCACCTTGTTAATGCCCTTAAGGTGTTTGAATGTTTCGATCATATCACCTCTTTCCCTCCTTTACTCTTGGGTATGCATATTGAGCTCAGTTAATCTGTTCTCATATGTCTTATGATGCAGTCCCTGCACCATTTTGGTTGCCCTTCTTTGGACTGCCTCAGTTTGGTTAATGTCCTTGTAAAGGTGTGGCCTCCAGTACTGCACGCAGTACTCCAGATGGGGCATAACCAGTGTCTTGTAAAGAGGGATTATTACCTCCCTTTTACAACTTGTGATACCGCTACTAATAGACCCTAATATCCCCTCGCCTTATCTACTGCTTTAGAGGTCTGCTTGGATGATTTCAGATCATCGGTGATAATGATGCCCAAGTCTCTTTTTTCCTTTGTGACTGCCAGCAACTCCCCTCCCAGCCTATAGGTGGCTTCAGGGTTTCTCTTCCCTATGTGCATGATCTTGCACTTCTTTGCATTAGATCCCAGTTGCCAAGCTTCCGACCATTTTGCTAGTTTATCCAGATCTCTTCTCATTCTGCCCACCCCATCTGAATCATCTACTCTGTTACAGATCTTGGTGTCATCTGCAAACAGACAAGTCTCACCCTCTAGTCCATCTGCAATGTGACTGATGAAGATATCGAAGAGGACTGGCCCCAGGACTGATCCCTGAGGTACCTCACTTGTGACTTGCATCTCTTCTGACTGCATACCATTTACCACCACTCTCTGTTTTCTGCCTGTCAACCAGTTTGCCACCCAGTTGACCAACATCTGACCCACCCCGAGCCTACCCAGCTTGTTTATCAATCTTCTATGTGGAACAGCATTGATTTGCCGAAGTCAAGGTAGGCAACATCAACTGGTCCACCACTCTGGTTACCCAGTCAAAGAAATCTATGAGATTAGTTTGACAGAACCTTCCTTTTATAAACCCATGCTGTCTTGGATCCTGTGCCCCTATGGATTCCAGGTGTTGCACTATCCTTTCCTTAATGAGTGACTCCATAATCTTGCCCACTACAGAGGTAAGACTGACTGGTCTGTAGTTCCCTGCCTCTTCCCTGCTACCACTCTTGTGGAGCAGGATCACATGAGCCCTTCTCCAGTCTTCTTGGACATCTTCTGTGTTCAGAGACTTACTAAACAGTTCTGCTAATGGCTCTGCTAGCTCCTTTAGTACCCCGGGATGTATGCCATCATGTCCCATCGCCTTGTCCACCTTGAGCTTAGCGAGCTCTTGTAGGACCATTTTTTTTGTGAAGGGAGTAGTGCTCACCTCCCTGCCCCCTGTGTCCATGGTGCTGAGCTGTGGGCCCTGCCCTACCTTCTCTTCAGTAAATACTGAGCAAAAGTATCTATTTGGGATAGATGCTTTTACAGGGTCCTCCTCCTCACATACCCCCTTTTCTCCTTTGAGCTTAGCAGTACCCCCTCTGGACGTTCTCCTTTCACTAATGTATCTATAGAAAGTCTTGTCACCTTCTTTTACTGTTTGTGCTAGTGTTTCCTCAGTTAGGGACTTTGCCTGCCTTACTGCCTTCCCTGCTTCACTCAGGGCAGTTTGGTATGCCTCCCTATCTTCATCCCACTGTGTTCCCTTATATTTCCCGAAGGCCAGCCTTTTGGCTCTGACCTTTGCTGCTACTGTATTTGAGAACCAAAGTGGTTTCCTTCTTCTTTTGCACTTCCTTTTCTGTCTAACACTATGGGATGTTGTTTCAAGTATTGCATCCTTAATGCTTGCCCACTTTGCCTGTACCACCTCACCTGTGTTTATTTTTGACAGGGCTAGCTTAACTCTATTGGCCATCTTATCAAAGTCAGCTCCTCTGAAGTCCCATATTTTTGCCTTGGAATGGGACGATTTTGTTGTAGTGGCCAAATTGAACCATACCATGTGATGGTCACTGGCCCCCAGGTGACCTTCTCCCTGGAGATCTGTGATCCCGTCCCTGTTAGTCAGTACTAGATCTTGTGGGTTGTTGTACCAGTTGTCTGAGGCCCTCCCCCTGCAGGGAATCCACCATGTGTCTAGTTCTGGCAGATGTTCCTGCTGGTATTGACCAATCTGTATCCAGCATGCTGAAGTCTCCCTTTATCAGAACCTCCTCTTTAGCTGTCAAATCCACCCACACTGCCACTTTGTGTGTTAAATAAAATACCTTTCAGTATACAGTGCAAGTTCTATTAAACTGGAATACCAATGAGTTGCTTTTACATTTCTAAATGAGTTGTAGAAATGTCACTAGATCAAGAACAAAGCTTTAAACAAAAATGGTTATTTCAAAGTTTCAACTCAGTTTTGTATTCCATTGTGACAAAACTGCAAGAGGATTCCAGCTTAGTTGGAAAACCATTTAATAAAATATGCTTTTGAGGTGGTTAAGGGTTGAAACACAATGTAATGTGAGTTGCCAATGGATTGCCAACTTTTTAAAAAATAACTAACCAATTAATTTTCATAAAAGTTTAATGGGAACTATACTGCTGGTTAGGAGCCTTGTCTTCTTCTCTCTTTCAGTGCTCCCAGTACCTAGTTCCTTAAATCTTTTCTGTCTCCTGTTGGAAGACACTAAGCCTAATTCAGCTCCACCCACAATCACTCAACTGTTTCACATTTTTTAACTACTTAGCCCACAAGAGGCTGCAATATTCTACCACACTAGTTTCCTTACACTGTCTATTAAAGTTAAAGAATTGTCTCAAAACACTAAAGGAAAAGCACTTACTCTACCTATTCACCCATGCTACCACCTTATTTTTTCAAATAAAATGCATTTTAAGAGCAGGTAAGATGCTCTGTTCTTGTCTTGCTTTCAGTTCTTCTAGCACTTTCTGCCTTCTGAGCTTGTTGAAGATTTTGGTTTTGGTTATTACGGTAATTTCAGACTGGATTAGTGGCTAGAGAAGTTGTACTATAGCCTGGAAATCTTGGTTGCATAGTATAGCCAGGTTGCAGGTCTTTTGCTTTACAGGCAAGCAGAGAGCAAGTGTGTTTCCATAGTAATATGTACACTCTCTGGGGCAAGGCTGGAAGCATGTTGTTACACAGTGCTCCATTTTGCTGACTTACTAGAATAATATGCAATTGGTCTTTGAGGCTGAAACTCATTCATAGCTCTTATCACTGATTGATTTGCCAACTGTATAGTGGCAGTAGTGGGCAGATGGATAAAAAAAATAAAGAAGTGCATCTTGGGTTCAGTAAACATACAAAGTTGCTCTACAACTAAATTAAGTTTACAAAATACATCATAAATACTTGTTACAAGTACAGTCCATCCTAATATGTGATTTAAAATAAACAATTAGGACCATCTATTCTTAACATGTGCATTGTGCACTGTGATTGCTCCTGTACATTTTAAAACACATACTGTGGGCCCATCAGCACAGCAGTTGGATTTTTGCTTGCGGAGCCAGTGACCTGGGTTCAGGAATGGACTCGGGTTGCTCGAGGGCCAGCCAGGGGAGCAAGGCTGGAGCATCCAACGACAGCCCGCCTTCTCCAGGGGGAGGGTGGGGACACAGCTCGGTATCTGGTGGCTCCTGTTGAAGGTTAGGAGCAACAGCAAGGCTGGCTGGCAGACACTTGGAGTGTGGCAGACGTCAGCATATGCCTTGATGTCACGGGCATGCCACTCCTCTGAGGAGAAAAACGTAAATAGCACCTCAGCCGACTGGGTGATGGCCCCTCCATCCCCTCACCTCCTGGATGCCTCAACCTGCATCCACTGCCTCAGCAGACCCAGGGTCACACCACATGGCCATAAGGCTGATCCCTCATGAAAGTAAGGGACCCACCCGACACAGGGCTATGTCAGGGATACCTGGGGGCAGACTGCCATGTGGGGTGGTGAAGGTGAGGTGATTCCAGGGATGGAATGGGGGCTTTTGGGGGCCCAAAGGAATGATCAGGTGAGGGGGCAGTAAGGCAGTGGAAAAAAAAACACATACTATGGCTGAATAATGCCAGTCCAAAGTTCCTAGGGCATGACAAGATATTAAAATGGTTAAACATTCTGGTGATGATCTTGGAGAAAGGCATGTTGCCTTAAAAAAGTTTTAAACTTTGCAGGAGTCTCCAGACTACATGTGAAATATGGTAACTATACAGGACCCAATACTGTAAAAGTGAAAGACATTTAGCATGTGCAAACAAGTAATTTGAGTGTGCTGACTGATGTGGAAGAGACCCATAATTAAATATGAGATGTTAGTGTTCTGTAATGTTTAGTGCATATGTTTAGGAACCAGTATAACCAGGCTGAAAATGCACCAGAGCCACATACTCACTGTATAACCTTGAACAAGTCTTGTAATCTTCCTCTTCTTCAGTTCTTAATGCTTTAAAATTGTGTATAAAGTGGGCTTCACTGAAAATAAGATATTGCATTTCAGCAGGGCTTCACTGGGTAAATAAATTGCAACAAAGGGATTGTTCCAAGAGACATCTAACCTGGCTATGTCCATTGTAGACCCAGCCATGCCATGTTTTGTAGAGATGGCTGGCACATGCTACAGTATGTGGTTATTCACACTTCCCAACCACTGGAGTACTATGGAGGGTTGACCTACTCAGGAAGCCAGCTATCATGAGCTCAATTCTCAAATGTGTTGGAATGCCTCAAGCCCCGGGAGTGCTGAATATATGGCACATGGGGCTTGCAGGCATTCCCTGGCCAGCAATTGAGATTCTCGATCCCATGCACCACATGCCATGAGTTAGACCAGCTTTTGTTGCTCTAATGTTGTGGACCTTTTTATGGGGTTTACACCAAATATTTGGTGCAAGCCACTGTAAAGGGGATAAAGTGTTGCAAATGCACGCAACCTTTAAGAATCAGGCACAAGGTGCAGCAATGTGTTCAGGGCAGTGCAGGATTTGACACAGGGCTTGTGTGAGCCCTGCATCAACCTTTGTGAATTGAGCCCTATATATTTAAAAAAAAAGTGTAAATGAAGGGGATGACTAAGAAACTCTAGAGTTCAAATGAATTTACAGACACATGTCCTCAGCCTGTAGCACCTGTATTATGGCAGGTTATTTTTTTTTAGGTAAGAAAATCATGCAAAATCCCATATGAATGGAATGGATCTGCAACCCCAACAAGCTAGGTTCATAAACAAGCCTGGGTCATTGGAACCCAGCTGGGGAAAGGATGATTAAGCATTGCAGGGGACACTATTCTCCTCTGGGTAGGCAGCCTGCTCTAGTATTATACTACCAACTGGGTGAATACAAGTGGCAGTGTACACTGAGCAGCACACTTGGTGAAGTGATGCTGACAGTGACAAGCTCCACATGCTTGCATGTCTCAGAGCTTGTTCACTCCCCAGAATCTCCATCCAATGGGATCAATTGAACACTGGTAAATCAGTCAAGGCAGGATGATGGTTTGATTCCTCACAGGCCATGCACTGGTGCTGTTGTCCCTCCCCAAAGGTAGATCCAGTTCTGTGGTTGTTAGGTACCCCACCACCCCTTCCACTGGGGGGAGGAACCATGGGGAAGTGGGGAAGACTAGTACAGTAAGTCCTTGGAAGGCTGGGTGACAGTTCTAGGGATAAGATTAGAAGAGCACTTGGTCAGCAGCTGAGCCTAAAAAAAGAGATAAAAAATGAATGGAATGGATTATGTCACAGACATTGGAAAGATTTAGGTATTTTGCACATTAACAAAATCACACAAAATAGCCAGTTTTCAGAATAAACTGCAATGTTTCATCAATAAATTACTAATTTTCATTCAAAAACAACAATTTCAAATGAACAGCACTGATCTGTGTTTGAAAACAGACATTTTGTCATTTGAAAATCAGTGATTTTTGCACAAATATCTTTACTTTTTCAAGTATTCCAAGAAATGGGGCAGGTTACAAAAACATCTTCATGAAAATATTTGTCAATTACACTTAGCCATAGCCTATACTAATTCTGATCTATGACCTGGGATGGGTCTAGAATAATCATTGAATGGGCTGCTATGGACCAACAAGAAATGCACCCATAAAATCAAAGGAGCCAGCATGGGGAAGCAGGGTCTTACTGTAGCCTTAGCTTGCTTTGCTAAAACTGCTTTGTGGGAACAGAATGTGATAACCTCATTTTCCTGGTAATGTAGGGAATTGGGTACTCTTTCCCAGTACCCTGCAGGAGCACCATTAGCTATAGCCTGATTGGTCAGTGGATCAATAGTTCCATGCTGTTGGATACCCTTTAAAAATAATCATTAATCTTTAAACAATATCTGGAATGGCCTTGCTTGATTACTGTTAAACAGTGTGTATAAGCAACAGGAAGTTTATGGACTGTGGC
Organism: Neoceratodus forsteri; assembly: GCA_016271365.2. NCBI lineage: Eukaryota > Metazoa > Chordata > Ceratodontiformes > Ceratodontidae > Neoceratodus > Neoceratodus forsteri. The sequence continues at coordinate 751,872,901 of CM028133.1, read as the reverse complement.
ACCCTAAAGAGTCAAATACCCTGTAGAACTGTATGACTACAGTGGTGCCAGATCTGTACAGTACAGAATATTGTGTCTAAGGTATTGGTAGAGTCAAAGTTAGACAACATGCATTCCACAATGGACATGAATATGAGTGGACATACTGCGGACTACTGGGGCTTGGCAGAACCTATGGAATATCCTACAAAGCAGAGACAGTTTACGTGAAGACAGCACAGACCTTAAAGGTAAGTATGGACCAATTTATGCTTACCAAGGGAATCACCATGTACCCTGGGTTGAGAAGTGTGTAGGTAAACCATTGAAATTCATATTTCTTTTCACAGTACACTTGTTTTATCCCTGCTCATGAGGCAAGGGTGTGGTTAGACATGATAGATCTAGAGTCCATTTTTACCTTACATTGCTATGTTACAATAATACAGTCGTAGCAATCAGTTCAATGAGTTATCGCCCAAGATGCTGTAGTGATACTGGGAGAAAAGGTCTGTGGGACTGCTTGTGCTGAAGGAAATATCTTGAAAATCTCTTTAGAGATCTCCAAAGATTTTGAAAAATAATTCACCAAATCAATTGCTGCTTCTGTACAATATATAATGTGCCATACACTGTAATTTAATAGGGCATCTGAGGGATGTCTTATATGGTCTAAAAGACTCCAAGCATGAGGTTTGGGTGAGAGGACTGGGAAGTGAAGTTGTGCAGTTCTGTCTGCTCAAACCTCATGAGAGGAATCACTTGTACCATAAGAGACAGCCCTCAGAGGCCCTAGGCTATTGTTTTTTTAGAAATTACTCAAGTCTAGCTCAAGTGCCTCCAGGCTGACCCACCACAAGATTGAGTCCCTAAACCTCTGACAACTAGTCTCTGAACCCACCTGGCACAATCCTCACTCTCAAAATCACTCCTTCCTGGACCAAGTGCTCTCCTCCCATCCCCACTGCATCATTGCAACTAGCACTCTACCAGATGCCTTCAGTGACCACTGTATGACCTACTGAGTCTAGAAAGTGAAGCCCATTCATTCCCCCCCTAAATATATTTGGAAATGATCACTCGGGTCTCTTGACACTGATGCCCTTCTAGGTGACCTGGATGCCTCTGATGGTCCCCTGTCTAGCACAGACACTGATACTGCCTTATCCCTCTTCCATGTCATAGTTATCCACATCTGGAACATTCATACTCCCCCTCAGAAAGTCCAGGGTTAAACGCTTTCACCAACCTTCAATTACACCTGACCTTGTCAATTTATGTAAGTTGCAGGACCTAGTTTGGGTGCACACCAAATCCTCCCAGTCTATCTTGGATCTCTTTCCGTAAGGTTACACAGGGAACTTCTGCATGGAGGCTGCCTGTACTACAAAGGCTCACTATTTCAAATCAAAGCTCCAGTCTAACCTTAACTCTCCCTCATAATTCTGGCAAGTTATACATTCCCTCTTTGATCCTCTGGCCCAGTTCATTACCCTTGCCATCCTGGTTGATGGCTCATTGGTCTCTGACCCTCCCTCAGTGGCCTCTCAATTTAACACATTTTTCACCACCTGTGCTGTACCCTCTCCTCCTTTTCCTGGCCACCCTCCATCCCCTGCTATCTCCCCTTCTCCATCTCCATCCCCTGAAGGCTTCCAATTCCCTCCAGTTTCTCCTCATGAAGTCTTCCTTGCCTTGTCCTCACTTAACCCTTATAAGTTCATCCCTGATGGGTTGGACCCCAAAATTCTACATATCTCTGCTTTGGCAATTACTTCTCCACTTGATCAAATTCGAAACTTCTCCTTCTCCCACCATACTGTCCTTCAGGTCTGGAAGATTGCAAAAAGGTTCTGCCTTTTCACAAAGGGGGTGATCCCTCATCCCCTGGCAACTTCTGGACTATCTCTCTCCTTCCCTGTCTTACAAAGCTGCAGGAGTCTGTTGTCTGCTCTTGGCTTACTGATTTCCCATACTTCTCTAATTTCAACTCATCCTTCCAGTCTGGCTTTAGGAAGTACCACTCCACCATTTCATACCTGCTGCAAGTAATTGAATCTGTCCTCACTGGGATGGATCAGGAACATATCACCACAGCAATATTCATTGATCTGACCAAAATCTTTTGTCTCAGTGTTCCACCCTGTCCTCCTCAACAAACTGAGCTCGTCCAGTCTCTCAGTGCCAACTGTAGATTGGTACTGCTCATATCTCATGGGCCGCCAACAGTATTGAGTGGTGCCCTGTTCATTCCTCTCCCCATCCTAGCAGGGATCCCACAAGGCTCCATTATGGGCCCCATCCTATTTTCAATCTTCCTAAATGACCTCCCCGCTGCGTGTGTCTCCTCATATATCCATATTTATGCAACACTTGTGAGGATATTTAATGGTACTTATCAGTGACAATTTTGCTCACTCTAGACCTAGAGTGAAAATATCACAACATTCTCATAGTAGGTCAGTATGAGCAAAAATATCCTCACTGTAGATGCTCATTGGCTGGATATGGCAGCACAAGCAGCTCAAATAGAATGCAGCTGCTCACCTGTTTGCTGGCTCCAGCTCCCCAGTTTCATATCCTTCACAGCTTTAATGAGTAACTTTAATTTTCTCCCTCCATGTCCTGAAAAACACTTGTTCATAATAAAAAAAAACCTCAGCCTTAATAAAAGGTTTTTACAACACTGTTCATTTTCTCTACCCACTGAAAGAGCTCACTGTCTTTCTCAGCATCTTACTCTACCTCCCTCCCCATCCTGAGTATCTCTCCATGTATCTGTGTCCCTCTGTCAACTACACGCAACAGTAACCTATTTACCTCCCTTGTGTTTAGGCCTCATCACTTGCTTGACTAGAACCCCCTCTGCTTACTCTGCAGCCACTCAAACTGCCCCTGTTGATATGATGATGCACGCAATTGCATCACATGTCTCAAACCTCACGGCCATCATGAAATGCCCCTCGGTCAACTGTAACAGAAATTTAAAACACCAAAAAGCAAGCACAGAACTCTTTTTAGTTAAAAAAATATACCACAGTTGTATCAAAAATGTCCCTGTTATTTTTCCCAAGTGAAGTCTGACCTTATGACTTCACACCTTATGACATCACTCACCACTTGTGATGTCATAAGGTCAGACTGCACTTGGGGAAAAATAACGGATATTTTTGATACGGCTATGGTATTTCCCTTATGTATGCAGTTGATTGTATGTTAATGACACAGTCATTTATGCCTCTGGACCCTCAGCCTTAGCTGTAGTGGATCTGCTCCAGAATGACTTCCACAATGTACTGCACTGGTTCCATGCCAACCAACTCTGGGTCAACACAATGAGGACTGTCTCTCCCCCTTGCTTTCTCCATGTCAGATGACTCCCCTCTGGAGGTTGTCCCTGCCTTTAAGTGCCTTGGTGTGTGGCTTGATAGCATGCTTGACTTCTCTGTCCACATCAATGCCACCTATACCAAACTTTGCCCTAGACTCAGTGCCCTGTACATCAGTAAGGACAGCCTCTCCCTCTAAGTGTGCTGGGATCTGATTACCAAAATGGTTCTCCTGGTCTCTGACTGTGTGGACATGGTCTATAGCACCACTCCTCCTTCCTGCCTTGCCAGACTGGATACCCTCTGCACTACCTTCTGTCATTTTACTACTGACTCTCACGCCCCCAGACTCATCATTGCTCTTTCTATTCTTCCATCTCCATCCTAATGCCTTCGGTTTGCCACCAATCCCACTGTGCCTCCCTCATTAACAAATACTAGTTTGGGTCCCTTTCCTCCTACTTAGGATGGGGAGAAGGGCATGGGGTTGCGAACAGGGGAGAATGATCAAGGGGGGTCATCGTATTGGGGTGGTTGGTACCAGGAGGCACCCTGGGGCAAAATGGAATCCTGATCATGGTTTTCCATGTTTGGTGCCCATACCCAAGGGCACCACTGATTACGATGGGCAGATGGCCTGTGTGGCCAGTGAGGTTCATCCAACTTGGGCGGTGTTGTGCAATGCCAGGTCCATTAAAAACAAGACCGCAACTATTGCCGATCTTGTTGGTACGGTGGACCTGGCTTGCATTACCGAGACCTGGTTGGATAATAACTCTGGTCCCATTTTGGAGGCTATGGCTCCAGCCAGGTATTCTGTGTTACACTGCCCAAGATTGGATTGTAGGGGGGAAGGGGTTGCGGTCTGTTTCAAGACCGAACTCGGCCTCACAGAGGTTCTAGTGGGGGGTGTTGAGTCCTTTGAGTGTATAGTTGTTGTAGGTGTAGGCTTTCGAATCTCTCTCATTTACCATCCACCCAGTGATGAGAAGCGATTCCTTCAGGAAGTGGCAGACTTCATCGTCGATATGGCGTTCTAGTCACCCAGATTGATGGTTCTGGGTGACTTCAATGCCTGGGTTGATGATTAAATCTCGCAATTTGGTCAACACTTCCTCCAGTTAATGACAACGCTGGGCCTTACACAGGTGGTTTCCTCTGCTACACATAAATGTGGTCACTCTTTGGACCTAATCTTCCTTCTAGGGATCGAGGCATCCGATATGGTGGTGGAACCCATCAGGTGGTCTGATCATTACACCATGGGGTTTAGTTTTTGCTCCCCTTCTAGAAGGCCTGCCCCTATGGAGTTGGTCAGGTACCGCCCTTTGCGGGATATAGATCCCCAAGGCCTTGCAACAGTGCTTGACCTCTCGTCCCCCACTTTGGCAAGCAGTGATCCAGAGACCCTCGTGTTGGTCTATAACACTGCCATTGCGGGGGCTCTGGGTTTCATTGCTCCAGTTCATGTTGCCCCCTTTCCCTTTGCCCCAAGTCCCCTTGGTTTGATGGGACATTGAGGGAGATGCGGAGACGGAGCGAAGGTTAGAGCATTGCTGACGAAAGTCCACTCTTGATGCCAACCACCTTAGATTGATGGATCATTATTTGGTCGATCAATCTGCAATCACCCGTAAGAAGGCAGAGTTCCTGTCCAGGGAGATTGTGGTTGCTCGGAATTGACTGGCTCAGCTGTTTCGAACTGTGGACAGACTGTGCAACACAGCCTGTGTACAAGTTCGGAAAGTCTTTTCGCAATTGGAGTGCGATGAGCTTGCTCGGTTCTTAGTAAATAAGGTGGCTGACATTAGGGACGAACTGCTGCCATCACATTCTTGGGGGGTTGCCGTGAACCAGTGTGAGGTCACTGTGCCTCAGTTTTTCCTGGAGTTCCTTCAGTCAGCTGGAGTTCATTGACATCATGAGGATCCTCCAGTATATGCGCCCTACGTACTGTAGTTTGGACCCTGGACCAACCTCCCTGATTTTGGGTTGTATTGACATCATTGGTCCAGTCCTTATGGAGATAGTCAGGTGCTCCCAGGAATCTGGTGAGTTTCCTAGCTCCCTGAAAGAGGCGGTGGTGACACCCCTCTTGAAGAAACTTCTGCTGCACCTGACTGTCTCGAAACTACAGACCCATCTCTAACTTTCCCTTTGTAGGGAATGTGATTGAGAAAGTAAGCGGCTGCTGACGCTGGAAGGGCAAATTGTGACCATCCATGATGTCTATGAACCCCTCCAGTCAAGTTTTCGTAGAAGACATAGTACCGAGACAGTGCTGATTCGGGTGCTCAATGATCTCTTGATGGCCAGAGATTGCAAGAGTCGTTCCATTTTAGTTCTGCTCGTCCTTTCTTCAGCTTTTGACACCATAGATCACATGGTGTTGATAGAACATCTGAGGCTGTTCTGTGGAATATCTGGAACCGTCTTAAGATGGTTCATATCATTCCTCACTGGGAGATCACAAAGAGTTGTATTCGGGGTTTTTTCCTCGGATTCAACGGCTTTGTTGTGTGGGGTGCCTCAGGGTCCAGTACTGTCACCCATGTTATTTGCGGTGTATATGCTACCCATCGGAGACATTGTAAGGAGGTGTGGGCTGAGGTTTCACTGTTACGCAGATGATACCCAGTTCTACCTTTCTTTTTCCCCCGACCAGGAGGGAGCTCTCTCGGTCTTTAATAGCTGTCTAAAAGAAATCCAGGAGTAGATGAATTCTAGCTGGATGAGGTTGAACTCTGATAAGACTGAGGTACTGGTTGTGGACCCGGGTCGACAGATAGGAGGGTTGGGTGATGGTGTGTCTTCCGGTATTTTTCTTGGAGGCGTTTCTCTCCCGACCTCTGAACAGGAGTGGAACCTGGGGCTAGTTCTTGATGATGAGCTGATACTGCATTCACAGGTGTCAGCAGTCATCCAGACTTCCTTTTATCATCTTAGGAACATTGCCAGGATTCGGCATCTTGTTCTGTCTGCCGACCTGCCAACGTTAGTCCATACCTTCGTGTCCTCATGTTTGGATTATTGCAACTCCCTTTACCTTGGGCTTTCTGGGGTTGAAATCCATCACCTGCAGCTAGTGCAGAACAATGCAGCTTGGCTTTTGACAGGTTCTAGTAGGTCTTGTCACATTACTCCAGTGCCGCGCGAACTGTACTGGCTGCCAATTCGGTGTCGGATCACCTTTAAAGTTGGATTGCTGACTTTCAAAGCTCTACACGATTTGGGCCCAGTCTATCTGAAAGAACTTCTGGTTCCCTATCACCCAAATCGAGCACTCTGCTCGGCTGACGAGGGGTTGCTAGAGGTTCTAAGGGTGAAATTGAAATCTTCGGGTGCTCGGGCTTTTGCATATGTGGCCCCACCCTTTGGAATTCTCTACCCTGGTGGTTGCGGGAATGCACTTCTGTGGAGGGCTTCAAGAGAGGTTTGAAGACTTTTTTGTGGGAAACCGCATTTTTAGAATATTGATTGAAATAATTGTTTTGACCAAGCTGTATTTTTTAATGATTTGTATTGTTTTAATCTGTTATTTATGTATGGTGCCTTGGCAATTGAAAGGCATCTTATAAATAAAATTATTATTATTATTGTTACCTTTCCTCAGTCAGCTTTCCTGTCCCATTCCTCTTCTTTCCATCTCCACTCCAGGGATTCCTATACCTTCTCCATCCCCCACCCACACTCTCTTGCAGGTCAAGCTGCTTTCTCCTACCATCTCCCGTCTCTCTGGAACCAGCTTCCCTCTCCCCTATGCCTCTTCTCCTCACTTCCTGCTTTTAGATGCCAACTAAGGCATCTTTCTGCTCCTCCCCCCTGTTCCTGCCAATCTCCCCCGACTCTTAACCCCTTCTCCTGTCACCCCCTCTTGCTCAGTTCCCTTCCTCTTTCCTGTTGCTACTGTGATTCCATCCTCAGTCTGTCTTCAGTTGCTGGTAACACTGTCACCTACCTTATCAGGCACTTAGAACTTTTACTGACTGTCTCACAACTCTCTCCATTTATAATTGCATTATACAATACTGCTGCTTTTACATGTGGTATCTATGTGCTCGTACATCTGTAATGCTGCCTATGCAACCACCATATTGGTTCATTATATCCTCAACTATTTTTCAGATAATTCTCAGATACTGTTTCTTATTCTCTCTCTAATCCCTATACCCTCCCATGGATCGCATTGTGAAGTGAGCCTTGGTCAGTGTGCCTTTCCTGATTGCCAATTTTTTAAATAAATAATACAAATAAAAAAATTATAGTAAGTTTAGAGACTTTTTTAATTTTAGTTTTCCATCCTCACCCTGGGACTAAAGTGGTGTGATTCCATCTACTGCTCCTGCATGAAAGTACACTCTACGTAGGATAAGAGGTATGGCAGCTCTGCATACTGATTAGCTAAAATCACCATAATGATTTATAATTCAGATAATGGAACTATTTGCTCAAAAGTATTGCCTTAAGTACCATTCACCTGTGAAAAATTTTAAACCAAAAACAACTATTCTCTCTTTATAAAATGCATTAATGTACTGTATTTTGTCTCCTTTGCCCAATCAGGGTGATTTTAAAAGAATTATGTGCCCATCACTGAGAAAGTCTAATAGCCAACTCCTTAATTCCCTGAAATCAATGTTCGGGTCATGTTTATCTGGTTAACATTGGCTGAACTTATATACAGTATGGCATCATCTGAGTACAATTGCAGCTTGCCCTCCCCCCGCTCCCCAGAAATTGTCAGATATATTGTTTATAAACATTGAAAAGAACCATGAGCCCTGAATAGAACCTTGAGATACCCCTGTAGTTACTGGCTTTAGGTTGGACACACTTCCCCTCCATTTCACTAGTTACTTTTTATCCATTAGGTAGTGCTGAAAGGTGGAACCAATTGCATGCATGATTGCCCAGACCAATATATATGAGTTTGGACAGCAGAAGATCATGATTTGCAAAGTCAAATGCCTTGTTTAGGTCTATAATTATGGCTGCAATCACTAGCCCACAGACCACAGCCCAAATATATCTGAAGTGAGCTGGACAAGACATGATGTTCATCAAAAGGTGAGTGGTATAACTCCAAGGAATCCTGGAGCTGGTTGTGCATCAGTGTCTCTAGAATCTTTGCTTATGTGCGGAGATGAGCTATGGGTTGATAATTTTCAGCTGGGTCTTTAGCACCACATTTATGGATGGGGACAACTAAAGCTGTTTTCCATCTGGCAGGAAAGGACCTTAGTAGTAGGAATTTGTTTAAATATGTTTCTGAGAGGTGTGGTGATTATAGGAGCTTATCACAACCTGGGGAGCCATTGACCCTTCTTAGCTAGGTAAGCACTTCCCACCTGGTAATTAAACAGAAGTGAAACTTAGGAGAGGTTTAATTTGAATTAAAGGAACAACTCAAATTTATTTATTTAGTTAAAGATTGATAACCGGGAAAGCCATACTGAGCCAAGGCTCATATCCAGGTGCCACCCACAGACATTGGGGAGAGGACAATAACAAAGTGTGGCAAATACAGATAAAATTTTAAATACATAATGCAAGATAGGGTACACATTTTGATACAATTTAATTTATCCAGTTTCATAACATTGGTACAGACACAATTGCAAGGCAGGTTACATCCAAATACAAAGTAAAAGATAAAGGTCACTGCACAAGTATCCAGTTGAGGGGAGGACTGGCAGGCAGATGGTAAGGGAAGAGTCAATGAACACCAACATTAATCAGCTAGGGGCTTGGAGGAAAATGCAGGTATTTACTGGAGACGATCTGAGCAGATGCTTTAGTATGGAAGTACTTGTCCAGATTAGTGAAAAAAATTATTAAATGCATTAGTTTATACAACAGGTTCAGAGACAGCATGACCATCTGCTGTGATATCCTGTGCAGTGGCTTCTGAGCACCCTTTCAAGAGACAGTTGATCTGTTTCCAATAGTTGTTTTTGGTCAGATACATTCTTAGTTTGGAGATTCCTAATGTTTCTTTATTTGGCACTTTTAAAATCCTGTTTACAGGAGTTTCTCAGAGTCCTGTATTTGTGAGAGTCAGCAGCTCCTCCAGAATGTTTGTAGAGACCCTAGGCCTTGTCTGTGAGTTTCAAATTGTTCTGTACTTCATGATACAACTATTTATTATAATGGCCTTTGACGCTATGCTGTGTACGGCAGGACCCTGACCAGCAATTTCACTTGCTCTCTTTAGAAGAGGATCTCTGCTTAATCTCTATGGTCCTGCTATCCATCCCTCCTCGGATGAATGGGATAAGACCAGGCTCACTGGCCCACATCCTGCTGGTAGTATTGAAAGAGGCTATATCAAGTTTGAGGCTTTAAGCTGGGGCTCCTATGGTGTCCCAAATGTAACAAATAGTTTCATCTATACACACCTTTCAGAAACTGCCCTACACACTACAGGACAAATTATCACATTTTCAAAAGATGTAGCAACCTTGGGTGTTGAATTATATTCAAATTGATTCACATTTTGTTCCATATTTTCTTTAATCAACATCTATTTTCATTTAGTGTTAATTTTTTTTGCTTGGATATGTCAAGAATTTGCATTCTACACATTAATTGCAGAGGAGGGTTCTTCTCTGCTCCCCCTCCACCCCTGTATAACTTAACTGCACTGCTCATCCAGGACTCCAGGTAATAGGTCCCTCTACGGTGAGACGGTGCATCCATGGCTATGGTTGACCGGGTTAGCTTAAGCGATGGTTGCCTGGGTTTGTTAACATGTAGTTTTTATTCTTTTTAGATATCTGATTTTTATCATACCTCTCATGTAACATTGCTTGCTGTATACCTAACTGAAAAAAATTCAGTAACAACTAAATATAAGAAAAAAAACAATCAATACAATATACATGTTCTTTGGACATCCTCACTGTTACCACATATTTATTTGTGCTTTAACTTACCTACAGTTCTTCTCTAGACTTCCTTATTGCCTCACTTCCAACACTGCTTCACAGTCCTTAATTGACTAGGTCCCTGCATGCAGTCTTATACACCCTAACTGTTTATCTTCAACCTGTTCTCTGTCTTATACTAAGACTGGCCTATTTGTCAATAGAGAATCCTGCTCACTTGTTCATGCCACATTTATATTCCCACTGATATCACCATGGACCAAATACCATTTTTTCCATGCTCTGTACCAAATTTACTCCAAAATGCCAAAAATAAATATAAAAAAAATACCCATTTCCTCTTTTTTAGTAGTTATAAAGTACATCAGCATTCTGATGTTAATATGTTTGCTGTTAATCAGTAGATGTCATGTATTGTATGACAGTAACCAATCAGGATCCTCCATTAATGAATGCATATGACATGCATACTCAGAAGAGCTCCTTGTGTGCTTAGCTATCTATTGCTGTGACAAAACAATATGAGAGTCTCTCACACAACACCTTGAGCAATGTTAAAAAGGCCATTTAATTATTAACTGTTACTAACACTAATCTCGTAATATGTTCCACTATAAAACAAACAGAAACATCTACAAAAGTCTTTACTTAATATAGACCTTATACAACAAACAAAACCTTTGTAAAGAAAAAAAAAACACTTTTGTTTTAAATAAAATGTTCATCATCACATAATGTGAATTGTAACCAGATGAATAGCTCATATTTCTAGCTCCTATCACAGAAATGCTTGACAGCGTCCTGATGTGCCACAGACAAGTTTTAATTTATAACTTCATGGAGTGAAGGGATTGTAGTACTGTAGGTAGCCTAGGGATAAAAACACTGCAACTGTGATTTATAATACAAAACCTGACAGTATTTTCATTCAGAGATGACATTTGTGAGGGCAACATCTACACATAAATACAATGGAAAGGAAAGTGGTGGGCCCATAATGACTCTTCAAGGAATTTACATTGAAGTGCACAAGGAATAAAACGATTTAAAGAGACAATGTAGTGCCAAAAATAACAGGCAAAAATGTTAAACATTTTTAAAAATAGTAAGCTGTTATTTTTCATTTCTGAAGTATCTTTCTTTTCACATTTCCTCATTTGAAGCTTTTCTACCTGATAGTACTAGGTGTGATGTAAAGAACAATATTTTAAATGAAGATTTACAAATCTGGTTCTGTTTCTCTACATATCTCATCAGCATTGTGAACTCACATATCGTGATGTCACAAGTGGCTTATCTAGCAAACAGACTTGTCCTTCTGGTCAGTTTTGATGTCAAAGATGTCATACAGCTGATGATGTTTGAGGAGGTATAGAACCAGTTATGTAAGCTTTTAGGTGGAAAATTCTAATTAGCAAAAGGAGAAAGAAAAAATAAAATACTTCAGATATAAGAAGTAATACTTCACTCACAAAAATCCTGTTAAATAGTGTAGTTTGCTAAGGGTCTCGATGGGGTCTCTTCAATGCACTGATATGTTACCTGTCATGACTTGTTGCAGTATAAGAGTGGTTTCACTTGCATTCATAGCATGTCAGAACAGTTCGGTTTCACTTTGCTGCTTTCACATGTAACAAATGTGTGAAACCTCTCTTCTGTTGCAGTGAGTGACTCCAAGGAACATAATTACACACAATGCAAATTTCTGTTTACAGTCTCTGTAGACAGCACTTTCATTTTGAGGATAGAGGGTTCTTAGTGGCCAAAGGAAGGAAATAGGAACAGCTCAAAGGTATGTGTATAGATAATTGTTTATACAAGGTTGTGGCTTCCAGTGTTACAATCAGAACTGCTGGTTTTATGATATAGGCTAAGGGCAAGACCACAACAGTGCAGGTGGAGTTTAGAAAGCTGGGAAAAAGTCTTAAACAGGTAGCATGCACTGTAACTTTTGTGGAGGTGTTGCCTGTGTATAATAGGGGGAAGTAGATGGAGCTCTGCTCTAAGGCTTTCAACTCCTTGTTAAAGGCCTGGGGCAGAGAAGAGGGGTATGGCTACATTGGAGATTGGGAGTCCACCTGGGAGAATAAGAACCTATACAGAGATAATGGTTTGCATCCCTCTGGAAGGGGGACCATAGTTCTCTGTGGAAGGTGTAAACATTATTTTGATGAACATTTAAACTAGTTGGGAGGAGATGGAAGAATAAGAGGAAGCAGAAACTGCCCCCCCCAAAGAGTTTGCTCGATTCTTCTCAGACAGGGTGTCCGCTATCCAGCAGCGAATTCTGTCAGTAAGCCACATTGTGGCCAATGGTGATTGCCTTGGGCATCCAGAAAGCGCTCCACCTAGTTGGGTGGAGTTCAAACTGGTGGAGGTCGCTGAGGTCATCAGGGTTGTTTCCAAGCTGAAGCACACATATTGCGAACTGGACCCAGTGCCAACATGTTTCCTGATGGGATGTGTTTGACTCTGTCTGCCTGGTGTTTGCCTGGATTGTCTGGTGCTCTCTGTCAGAAGGGGTTTACCCAGATGCCTTGAAGGAAGCACTGGTGAGACCCCTTCTGAAGAAACCAACATTAGACCCTGACGTCAAGGCAAATTACTGTCCTATCTCCAACCTTCCATTTTTAGGAGAGGTTGTTGAGAAGATTATGGTGCAGCAAATTGAGGAGCACCTCATGGTCTTTGATCTATTTGAGCCTCTCCAATTTGGGTTTTGGACAAGGCATAGCAGGGAAACTGCATTAGTTTGGGTGCATAATGATCTCCTTAGTGAGAGCGATTGAGGAGAGGGGACAATTCTCATTCTCCTCAACCTCTCCTCAGCTTTTGACACAGTAGGCCATTGTGTGCTGTTTGACTGCCTGAGGGAATTTTGTGGACTTGCCAACACTGTCATCTGCTGATTTGAGTCCTACCTCACAAACAGGAGGCAATGGGTAGTGATGGGGAATTTCTCCTCCGCCTCCTCCTCTAGCTTCCTGTCTTGTGGAGTACCTCAGAGTTCGATCTTGTCACCAATGTTGTTTGCCATGTAAAAGGTACATCTGGGAGAGATCATTAGGAAGTACAGTCTGGGCTTTCATTGCTATGCCGGTGACACTCAATTGTATCTTTCCTTTGCCCCTGGAACTTCTAGAGCAGTGGAAATTCTAAATAGTTGCCTTGCTGAGATCATTGACTGGATGGCCTCCAGCTGGTTGTGACTCAACCCCAATAAGATGGAGGTACTGGTGGTGGAGACGAACAGAGAACATGATAGAATGGCCTCTGGTGCAGAAACAGGCATATTCCTGGGATCTGTGCCATTGAAGGCCTCCTCTAGGGTACGCAATCTTGGCATTATCCTTGACAGTGGATTGACATTTGAAGCTCAGGTGTCATCTGTTTTCTGGACCAGATTTTACCATCCGAGGAATATCGCTAGGATCAAACACCTAGTTCCACAGATGGACCTCCCGTCCTTAGTGCATGCCTTTGTGACATCCAGGCTTGATTACTGTAATGCGCTCTACTTCAGGGTCTCAGGAAGTACCCTCTGCCAGCTGTAGCTAGTGTAGAATTCAGCTGCCAGGCTATTGATGGAGCAGTCTAAATGCTATCACATCACTCCAGTGTTGCGTGAACTGCACTGGCTGCTGGTCAGGTGGGGGGTTCTCTTTAAGGTGGACTTGCTCACCTTTAATGCCCTACATGCACTGTGCCTGAGCTACCTGTCGGACCTTCTAACACCTGTTGCCTCAGTCTGCTCCCTCTGTTCCTCCTCTAGGGGCCTCCTTGCAATTCCCAGGGCAAGGTTAAAAACTGCCGGCAACAGAGCTTTCAGTGTCGCCAGCCCATCCTGTGGAATTCACTTCCTTCAGTTATGAGGGAGGCCCCTACAGTTGAGATATTTAAAGCCCACCTCAAAATCTGCCTGTTGAGTCAGGCATTCCCAGACATGATTTAGATATTGTTCCCATGGTTGCCCCCAGTACTAGTTTTTAGTTCAGGCTCCCCTTTTGGGTCATCTGTTTTAATTTTATGCTGCTGTAATTTATTTTATTGTTATGTGTGTTCTTATTGTGTGTATTTATTTATTATGTTCTACTTGTACAGTGCCCAGAGCCTCCAGGACTGGGCACGTTAAAATAAAATTTGCCTTTGTCTTTGCCAGTTATAGAATTGAATAAAGTAAATCAAATAAGAAGGAAGTTAGAAAAGGATGAAGGGGGAAACTAAGTAGACAGATGAAAAGAAGGAGTAAGGATGGACAAAAGGAAAAAAGGGGAAGCAGCAAACAAGGAGCAAACAAAATGTGGAAGGCAAGTGTGCTAATGCTAGGAGTCAGGCAAATAATATCCCAGACCTAGAGGTAATCATCACAGAGGCTGACCTGGATATCATGGCCATTACTGAATCATGGTGTATGGAAAACCATGACTGGGACATGGCCATACCAGGGTACATGTTATTCAGAAGAGACATGGTAAGTAGGAAAGGAGGGGGAGTGTTGCTTTATGTGAAGGACAGCATAAAAGCAATGGAAATACAGGGAACTCAGGGAGGGGCTGAGATGCTGTGGGTTACCTGAAATCAGAGGAAACAAGCCAATATTCGGATAGGTGTGATGTCTGATCTATAGGCTTACAGCACAGGGGGAGGACATGGACAGGGTAATATTAGAAGAAACTGGAAAATGGCAGAAAAATGGGAGTTGTTACTGGTGAGGACTTCAATGTGCAAGATGTAGATTGGAGTCTCTCTCTGCTGCAATATCAACTAGAAGCAAGAACATCCTGGCCTCCCTGCAGGGTGTTTTCCTTAGGCAATTAGTCGTGGAACCTGCATGTAATAGCATGCAATATTGGACCTGGTGCTTACTAACAGGGACAGTGTTGCAGACATCAAGGTGAAAAACCGTCTGGGGACCAGTGATCATCCTACAGTGTGATTCAACATTGGAACAACTGTAGAATTCAACAATATAAAGGCGAGGGTCCTGGACATCAGAAGGACTGATTTTACTAAGCTACATGAATGTCTTATGAATTAACTCACAGGTGGTGAGGACCTGGGGGGGGTGGAAGAAAAGTGGGTCAAACTAAAAGATGACATAGTGAAGGCAACAAACCTCTGCGTTAAGCAAGTAAGCAAAAGTAAGAGAAAGAGAAGACCATTATGGTTCTCAAAAGTTGTAGCAGAAAAGAAAAAAGCTAAAATAGTAGAATTCACAAATTACAAGGTAACCCAGAGAAATGAGGATAGGGAGGTGTATCATGGAAAATGGAGAGAATCAAGCAAAGCAGTAAGAAGAGCAAAAGTGTAAACTGAGGAAAGAATAGCTCAGGAAGTAGCAAAAGATGATACCATTTTTTAGGTATCTTAGTGAAAAAGGAAGACAAAAGGAGGGATTGTGCATTTAAAGAGAATATGGAGATCTTTAACAGAAGACTAGATGACTACTGCAGTGGGAAGAAGACCAAGGGTTACTGTTCTTAGTGGGTGAGCTGTTATGGGCAATGCCTTCTTGGCTCAAATAAACCTATGAAACCTATGAAAGAGTAGGCAGTAAGGTTTTCAACACTGTTCGGCCCATGAGATTCGTGGACAAGTTGGGTAACTTGTGGTTAGATAATAAGGTGGTAACCTGGATAAGAAACTGTTTGGCGGATAGGACACAGAGAGTAGTGATAAATGGAGTGTGCTCAAAGGAGGGGAGGGTGACCAGTGGGGTTCCTCAGGGATCAGTGTTGTGACTGGTCCTCTTCAATATCTTTACAAGAGACATAGCAAAAAAACTGTATGGGAAGGTCTGCCTCTTTGAAGATGACACCAAGATTTGTAACAGAGTGAATGCACCTGGGAGTGGTGTGGATAGAATCTGCAGGGTAGACTGGAAGAGTGGACAAGGAGGGTAAAAGAGGAGGAGGAGTAGCTTTTTACATAAGGGAAGGAATCAAAACAACAGAACAAAAGGGAAAACAGGGAGGAGAAGAAGCTTTGTGGGTAAATTTGGAGACCGGCAATGGCACGACAATCCACACAGGGGTTGTATACAGACCCCCTTCTCAGGGGGAGGAAATGGACAAGGAAATGATAGAAAGAATACTTAGAATGGCAGAAAAAGGGGAGATATTGCTGATGGGTGATCTGAATATGCCAGATGATAACAGGAGTGCAGTTGCAGCAGCCACTTCGAAGAGTGGGGTTATTCTAGATGCCCTACAGGGGGCATGCCTTAGACAACTAGTATTGGAGCCCACTCGAGAGGAGCAATCTTTGACCTGGTTCTCTCAAATGGAGATGAAGAGAGGATCACAGATGTAGAAGTGGGTAGCCATCTGGGAACTAGCGACCATCGAACAGTATGGTTCTAATAAACACAGCAATAGAGTCAAGCCATACAAAGGCAAAGTACTGGACTTTAGGAGGCTGACTTTGCCAAAATAGGTGAGTGCCCTGAGGAATGCACTAGCAAATGGGCAGGAAGGAGGGTGGAAGAACAATGGGAATAATAAAAACTGCCATCACAGAGGTAACGAGCCTTGTGTGAAGCAAATAAACAAACAAAATGATGTAAGAAACCACTGTGGTTCTCAAAGGAAGTGGCAGTGAAGGTTCAAGAGAAAAAGAAAGCATTCAGGAAGTACAAGGAATCACAGAAGGAGCAGGACAGAGAACTGTATCAGTTAAAGCAAAAGGATGCTGGGAAGGCAGTCAGAACAGCAAAGGCCCAAACCGAGGAAAAGATAGCCAACTCAGTTAAGAAGGGGATAAAGCCTTTTATAGGTACATCAGGGAGTGAAGGAAGACCAAGGGAGGTTAGTGAGGCTTAATAAAGGGGAGGGAGGGTGGGCAGAGGTGACTGTGAAAGGCAGAGATACTAAGCAAATATTTTTGCTCAGTATTTACAAAGGAAGAGGGGGAGGTACCTAAAACAAACAGCAGAAACACTCTGGATACAGAAGCTGATACCAGCCCATTTACAGAACAAAGGGTTCTGAAAGAACTCTTAAAACTGAAGGTGGACAAAGCAATGGGGCCTGATGGGATTCATCCCAGAATTCTAAAAGAACTAAGGGTAGAACTAGTGACACCACTAACTACCCTCTTTAACAAATCATGGGAGGATGGGGTGGTACCCAAGGACTGGAGGAGGGCAGATGTGATTCCCCTTCACAAAAGTGGGAGCAAGGCAGAAGTAGGAAACTACAGACCTGTTAGTTTAACCTCAGTGGTAGGGAAAATGATGGAATCACTTCTGAAGGAAAGAATTGTTGAGTATCTAGAGGCCAGAGGGGCACAGGACCCAAGGCAGCATGGATTCACAGTGGGAAGGTCATGCCAGACAAATCTGATAGATTTCTTTGACTGAGTGACCAAAGTAGTAGATCAGGGAGGGGCTGTGGACATGGCCTACCTAGACTTTAGCAAGGCATTTGACACAGTCCCACACAAAAGATTAATATACAAGTTAGCCAGCCTGGGAGTGGGTCCCAAGATGACAGCCTGGGTAAAGAATTTGCTGGAGAATAGGACACAGAGAGTAATAGTAAATGGAGTCCACTCTGAAGAAAGGGGGGTTACTAGTGGGGTACCGCAGGGTTCAGTATTAAGGACCGGTCCTCTTCAATGTCTTTATAAGTGACATTGCAGAGGGACTGGAAGGAAAAGTATGTCTCTTTGCAGATGACACAAAGATCTGCAACAGAGTTGATGCACAAGATGGGGTGGAAAGGATGAGAAGGGACTTGGCAAGGTTAGAGGAATGGTCAAATGTATGGCAGCTTAGATTCAATGCTAAGAAGAGCAAGGTAATGCACCTGGGAAACAAAAACCCAGGGGAAGAGTACACAATGGGGGGTGAGATACTAACAACAACAAAAATGGAAAGGGACCTGGGGTAGTCATATCAGATGACATAAAGGTGGGCAAGCAATGTGAGAGGGCAGCAAGGACGGCTGGGGGGATACTGGGATGCATAGGGAGAGGTATCACCAGTAGAAAACAGGAAGTTATTATGCCTCTGTACAGACAGTTGGTGAGACCCCATCTGGAGAGTACTGCATGCAGTTCTGGAGACCCAATCTCCGCAAAGACATAGACAGGATGGAAGCTGTCCAGAGGAGGGCAACTAAAATGGTGCAGGGTCTGCACCAGAAGACATGTGAAGAGAGACTTAAGGAGCTAAATATGTATAGCCTCGAGGAAAGAAGGGAGAGGGGGGACATGATAGAAACTTTCAAGTACCTCAAGGGAATCAACAAAGTCCAAGAGGGTAGCATCTTTCAAAAAAAGAGGTATGCAAGAACAAGGGGGCACAATTTGAAGATAGAAGGAGGGGCTCAGAGGTAACTTAAGGAGTATTTTTCACAGAAAGGGTTGTGGATGCATGGAACGGCCTTCCGGAGGAGGTTGTGGAGTCAAAAACAGTGGTGGAATTCAAGCATGCATGGGACAGTCATAAGGCAATTCTATGGGGTGGGGGTAGGTAGAAGTAGGCTGCTGGTTAACTAGGATCTGCAGCTTATCCATTAGGTAGGGAAATGGGCAGACTGGGTGGGCCAAGCGGTCCTTATCTGCTGTCAAAATCTATGTTTCTATGTTTCTATGGTATCTGGGTTTTAATGCAAAAAAGTGCAAAATAATGCATCTAGGCCAAAGGAACCAGGAAGCGGAATACAAGATGTGCGGAGTGATACTGACAAAGACCAAGCAGGAAAGAGACCTAAGAGTAATCATATCGGATGATCTAAAATTGGCCAGGCAGTGTGATAAAGCAATTGGGAAAGCTAGTGGGATGCTGGGGTGCATAGGTAGGGGTATGTCCAGCAGGAAGAGAGAGGTGATTCTTCCCCTACATAAATTGCTTGTAAGACCCCACCTTTAGGACTATGCACAGTTTTGGTGACCACATCTCAGAAAAGACATAGACAAAGAGGAGGCGGTCCAGAGGAGGGCTACCAAAATGATGCAGAGTCTGCATCAAAAGCCCCAGGAGGGAAGACTTAAGGAACTACATATTTACACCCTGGAGAAAAGGAAGGAGGGGGTATGATAACAACCTTTAAATACCTTTTAGGAGTTAATGAGGTACAGGAGGAAAGTATCCTTTAGAGGAAAGGGTGCACTAAAACAAGGGGGCATAATATGAAGCTGAAGGGGCAAATTCAGGAGGGATGTGAGGAAGTATTTTTTCACAGAAAGGGTTGTGGATACCTGGAGTAGCTTTCCAGAGGAGGTAGTGGGGGCAAAAACAGTAAATGGATTAAAAAATGCCTGGGACATGCAAAAGGAAATAGTGGGGGTAGGGTAGAAGGCATAATTATAATTGAAAGGCTTCACATGTGGTTCAGTGGGCTGTAACAACTAGCCACTCCCTCTGCCTGAGCTATTTAAACTCTCTCCTTCCTGCTTTACTCAGAAGCATTGTTTCTTTATAGCCAGAGGCTCTACTAGACTCTGCTTCCCCAGCCGGGTGGTCTCCACCCCTTCCCCTTTTCAGCGTTTGTTTCTCTCCTCTTGTGTTTTGGATTTTCTGCATTGTTTGTGCTGCCTTTCTTCTGCCTTTCTGTGCCAGTGTTTTGCTTTCACCTCCGGCTGCTGCTTGTTCTTCCCCTGTTGTCTGTGCCTCCTCTCTTTTACTCCTGTGCTTGAGTTTCTTCAGTGTTATATTTATAGTTTCCTGATATCCTGCTGCCCCCTTTGTTTGCATTGTGCTATCCAGGCTCCCATTTACTTTATTATACTTTTAACAATCCTTCAATTTAACTGCACTTGTTATCTGTATGTTTTTCAGCTCCACTTGTTGTTTTTCCTACCTGTAGCTGTCTCCTGTGCACATCCACTCTTAATTGTTTGCACTTGGACCTGGCTTCATTCAGTACCTGGCCCCCCTGTGCAGCTATAACTCCCAGCTTTTTAATTCTCATGTGCTTGCTTTTCTGGTAGTTTCATTGTTGCCCTACTGCCTCTCTCAGCACATGGAGCAAGTCTTGTATAATTTGGAGCATGCTTCTTTAATTATTTACACCTGGCTTCCCTCAGCCTACCGGCTATGTGGAGATCTAGCATGCATCATATTTAGTATCGACTTCCTATTCAGTTTTGGGACACCTTAAAGTATTTATGTGTAAGCTTTATGAATTTGAAGTACTGTCTCTAGTGTCGCAGAGTTTTCTAAGTCATGAGTCCATTCTCACGCTGTGGTACATTTCATGT